>RXID01014495.1:0-110678 GCA_005019695.1 Trichopus zeylanicus subsp. travancoricus
GTAGGAGTAGTAGTAGTAACAGAAGTTGTAGTAATAGTATAGTATTACGAGTAGTAACAGTAGTAGTAGCAGAAGTAGTAGTAGTAGCAGTAGTAGTAGGAGTAATAGTGGTAGTAGTTGTTGTAGCACTAGTTGCAGTAGTAGTACTTGTAGTAGTAGTAGTAGTAGTAGTAGTAGTGGTGGTGGTAGTAGTAGTTGTAGTAGTAGTTGTTGTTGTTGTTGTTGTTGTTGTTGTTGTTGTAGTCATAGTAGTAGTGGTTGCAGTAGTAGTACTAGTAGATACCGTTGTGGCAGTGGTCGTAGTAGTAGTTGTTATAATAGTCATAGTCATAATAGTAGCTACAGTAGTAGTGGTAGTTGTTGTTGTAGTAACACTAGCACTAGTAGTAGTGGTAGTAGTAACAGAAGTAGTAATAATAGTATAGTATTACTAGTAGTAACAGTAGTAGTAGCAGTAGTAGTAGTAACAGTAGTAGTAGGAGTAGTAGTGGTAGTAGTTGTTGTAGCACTAGTTGCAGTAGTAGTACTTGTAGTAGTAATTGTAGTAGTAGTAGTAGTAGTAGTAGTAGTAGTAGTAGTAGTAGTAGTAGTAATAGTAGTAGTAATAGTAGTACTAGTAGTAGTGGTAGTAGAAGTATTATAGTAGTAGGAGTAGTAGTAGTAGCAGTATTAGTAGTTGCAGTAGGAGAATTTGTAATAATTGTTGTAGTTGTAGTGATAGTCATAGTTGTAGGTGTAGTAGTAGTAGCAGTAGGAGCAGTAGTAGTAGTCGTTGGAGTAGTAGAAGTATTAGTAGTAGTAATAGTAGTGGAAGTAGTTGTAGTAGTTGCTTCAGGTGTAGTAGTAGTGGTAGTAGCAGCAGCAGCAGTAGTAGTTGTAGTAGTAAGACTAGTAGTAGTAGTTATAGTAGTAGTAGTTGTGGAAGTAGCAGCATTAGTAGTAGTACTTATTGTTGTAGCATCTTTTGTAGTAGTTGTAGTAGTCATAGTAGTAGTTGTAGTTGCAGTTGCAGTATTAGTAGTTGGAGGAGGAGGAGGAGTTGGAGTACTAGTAGTTGGAGTAGCAGTTGTTGTAGGACTAGTAGTTGTAGTAGTAGTAGTAGTCATATTCGCAATAGCAGTAGTAGTTATAGTAACGCCAGTAATACTTTAGAAGTAGTAATAGAAGTCGTAGTAGTAATACTACTATTACTAACAGTAATAGCAGTAGAACTACTCATAGTAGTAATAGGAGTAATAGGAGAAGTAGTAATAGGAGTAGTAGTAGCAATAGTAGTTGTTGAAGTAGTAGTAGTAGTAGTCAGAGTAGTAGCAGTATTAGTACTAGTACTAGTAGTAGTGGTAGTTATGGGAGTAGTAATAGGACAAGGAGAAGCTGTAGTAATAGTAGTAGTTATAGTAGTAGTAGCAATAGTAGTAGTAGTAGATAATAGTTGTAGTAGTATTAGTAGTAATAGATGTAGTAGTAGTAGTAATAGCAGTAGATGTAGTAGGTGTATTTGGAGTAATAGCAGTAATAGTAGTAGTACTAATAGTAGTAGCAGTAGTAGCAGTAATAGTAGTAGTAGTAATAAAAGTATTAGTATTACTAGTAAAACTAGTAGCAATTGTAGTACTAGCAGCTGCTGTGGACGTAGTAATAGTAGTTGTTGTTGTTATTGTTGTTGTTGCTACTACTACTACTTCTCCTATTACAGCTACTACTTCTACTACTACTACCACTTCTACTACTACTACCGCTTCTACTACTACTACTACAACTTCTGTTACTACTTCTACCACTACTACTACCACACCAACAACAACTACTACTACTCCAGCTACTACTAGTACTCCTACTACTACTAATACTACTGTTAATCGTGCTACTGCTACTATCTGTACTACTACTATGACTTCTATTACCACTAGTGCTACTCCTACAACAACAGCAACAACCACAACAACAACAACAACAACAAGAAGAACAACAACAACAACAACTACTACTACAACTACTATCACTAATACTACTTCTATTTCTACTACTACTACCACCACCGCTACTACTACTACCACTACTTCTACTGCTTTGCTACTACTACAACTACCACCACCACCACTAGTACTACTTCTATTTCTACTACTACTACCACCACCACTACAACTACTACCACTACTTCTGCTGCTTTGCTACTACTACTACTACTGCTATTGCTACAACTATTATTGCTGCTACTACTACTACTGCTACTACTACTGGTACTACTACTCCTATTGCTACTACAATTACTACAACTATTACTACTGCTACTTCTGCCGCAACTACTAGTACTGCTACTGCTGCTATTTCTACTATTGCTACTACTGCTAATATGACAACTGCAACAACTATTATTACTATTACTGCGACTGCTGCTATTACTACTACTTCTACTGCGGCTACTAACAGTACTAACACGACTAACTAGTACAACTGCTGCTGCTGCTGCTGCTGATGCAGCTACTAATATGACTACTCCTATGACTACTACTACTCCTATTACCACTACTTAGAATACTATGATTACTACTACTAAAACTATTATTACTACTAGTACTACAATTATTACTAATACTTCTACATTTGCTACTTGTACTGCTAGTACTATTACTACTACCACTGCTACTGCTACTACTACAATAGTGGCTACTAATTCTACTAGTACTACTACGACTACTACTGCTACTATTGCTGCTACTGCTACTGCTACTACTATTGCTACTACTAGTCCTATTATTACCATTACCACCGCTGCTACTATTAGTAGTACTTCTACTACTACTACTACTGCAACTGCTAAGAATACTACAACAACTAATACTGCTATTGTAACACTACTATTCCAAATACTACTACTACTAATACTAATTATAACACTACTACTACAACTACTACTACTACTACTACTACCACTACTTCTGATGCAACTATTGCTACTACTATAGCTAGTACTCCTACTACTCCGGCAACTACTGCTACAACTTCTACGACTATTACTACAATGCTGCACTACTACTACTTCTACTACTACTACTGCTACTATTACTACTAGTTTTACTACTACTATTTTTACTGCAACAACAACTACTTCTACTACAACAACAACTGCTACTGCTGCTGCTGCTACTGCTGCTGGTACTATTGCCCGTACCACTACTGCTACCTCAAAAATTGTGAATACTACTATTATTGCTTCTGCTACTTCTATTGCCACTGATACTATTACTCATACTAGTACTCCTACTACAACAACTACTACTTCTACTACTACTACTAGTACTATTAGTCCAACTACTGCTCCTACTACTACTCCTACACCTATTCATACTACTACTACTCCTACTACTTCTATGACTATTACTAGTACCATTACTACTACTACTACAACTACTACTGCATCTACTTCTGCTGCAATTACTACTACTTCTCCTTCAGCTACTACTACTTCTACTCCTCCTCCTAGTACCACTACTCCTACTATTATCACTACTAGTACTACTACTGCTACTGCTACTACTATTATTATTATTGTTACATCTACATTTGCTACTACTGCTACTGCTACTGCTACAATAACTACTACTAATTCGATTAGTACTACTACGACAACTACTGCTGCTACAGCTACTGCTATTACTTTTGCTACTACTAGTCCTATTACTGGAACTACTATTGTTGCTACTATTACTACTGCTACTTCTACTACTACTACTTCTACTACGACTACTTTTGTTGCTGCTATAGCTACTACCAGTCCAACAACTATAGTCACTACGACTGCTACTGCTACTGCAACTACTACTACTACTTCTACCTATACTACAATTGTTACTATTACTATTGCTACTACTGCTACTAATATGACTACTACTACTACTACTATAGAGACTACTACTGCTACTGCTGCTGCTGCTCCTACTACTGCTACTGCTGCTGCTACTACTAATGCTACTACTCATTCTACGTTTCCTACTAATACTACTACTGCAACTACTATTAATGCTCCTACTACAGCGACTACGACTACTGCTACGACTAATACTACAACTACCACACTTACTGATGCTACTACTACTGATTCTACTACTATTACTATTACTACTACTACTACTACTACTATAACTACTACAACTACAGCTACTGCAGCTACCGTTACTACTACTGCTGCTACTACTACTTCAACTACTGCTACTACTACTGTAGCTACTACTGATGCAACTACTGCAACTACTATCGCTACAACTGCAACTACTACTATTACCACTACTATTACTGTTACTGCTACTACTACTGCCACTGCAACAACTACTACCACTACTGTTGCTACTACTGCTACTACTGTACCTACTAATAGTACTACAACTAGTCCTACTACTATTACTTCTACAACTGTTGCTACTGCTGCTGTTACTACTACTACTACTACTACTAATGTTGTTGTTGTTGCTGTTGCGACCACTACTACTACTTATGCTTTTACTACTAGTACTATTACTACTACTTTTGCTACTACTAACACTATTATTATTACTACTCCTACTACTGCTTCTATTGTTACTGCAATTATTACTATTACAACTACTGTTGCTACTACTACCAGTACTACTATTATAACAACTACTACTACTGCAACAACTACTAGTAATGCTTCTCCTGCTACTACTACTATTACTGTTGCTGCTACAACAACAACTACTGCTATTGCTAGTACTACTACCACCACTACTACCTCTACTGCTGTTACAGCTGCTACTCCTGCTGCTACGACTACTGCTACTACTCCTCCTCCTCCTACTACTATTGCTGCTACTAGTACTTCTATTACTATAGCTACTACTACTACTTCTACTACTGTTGCTGCTGCTACTACTGCTACTGCTACTGCAACTACTACCACTACTATTGCTACTACTACTGCTACAACAGCTGCAACTTCTACTACTACTACCACTACAACTACTCCTACTATTTCACCTACTACTACTATTGCTGCCATAACTACTACTCCTACCACTACTTCTACTACTCCTATTGCAACAACTAGTAATATTAATACTACTACTGCTTTTGCTACAACGACTACTGCTACTGGTACTACTACTGTTACTACTACTATAGCTAGTTCTTCTACAACAACTAGCACTACTATTATTACTACTAGTTCTACTTCTGCTACTATTGCGAATAATATTACTACTACTTCTACTACTGCTACCACTACTACAACAACACCAGCTACTTCTACCATCACTATTACTATGACTGCTACTACTTCTACTGCTATTGGTACCACTACTACTACTCCTATTACCACTACTGCTACTGCTACTACTACGACCACTACTACTATTTGTACTATTACTGTTGCTACTTCTACTACTACTACTTCTGCTGCTGGGACTACTACTACCAATACTACTAGAACTAGCACTACTGCTGCTGCCGCTACTGTTGCTGTTGCTGCTAATGATACAACTACTCCTACTACTTCTAATACTACTACTACTGAAACTAGTACCACAGCTACTGCTACTATGACAACTTCTGATACTACTACTACTACTAGTACTACTGCTACGACTTCTACTACAACGATTACTGCTATTACTTTGCCACTACTACTAATACAAAACAAATACTACTTGCACAATAACAACTACTACTACGACGACGACTTCTACAACTTCTACAGCTACTACTCTTAGTACTGTGACTGCTACTACAACTTCAACTACTACTACTACTACCAATTCTACTCCTACTCTTGTTGCTACTACTACAACTACGAATACTACTACTACTACTACTACTACTGCTGCTGCTGTTGTTGTTGCTGCTACTACTACTACTGCTATTAGTACTACTACTACTTCTACTACTACTACTACTACGATTACAACGACTACTCCTACTGCTCCTGCTACTACTACTATGAGTATTACTATTACTTCTATTATTACTACTACTTCTCCTACAACAACAACTACTACTACTACTAGTACTACTACTACTATTATAACTACTACTCCTACAACTTCTGTTACTACTACAACTCTACTATTACTGCTATTACTACTACTGCTACTACTACCACTATTACTACTACTACTACTACTACTACTAAGACTCATGCTACAACTCCTAATACCATCACTACTACTTCTACTCCTACTTCTACTCCTACTACTACTACTACTCCTCCAATTTTTACTATTACAACTTCTGCTGCTGCTACTACTTCTACTACTACTATTACTACTACTACTACTGCTACTGCTACAGCTACAGCTACTACTACTACTACTACTATTACTACTACTACAACAACAACTTCTACTGCAACTCCTACTACTACTCCGACTTCTACTACCACTACTCCTACTACTACTACTACTACTATTACTACTGCTACTACTACTACAACTACTGCTTCTATTAGAACTATGACTCCTTCTGCTACTACTTCTGCTACAACTACTTCGACAACTACTACTCCATATGTTGCTACCATTACGACAACAACAACTACTATTGCTACTTCTATTGCTATTACTATTGCTATTACCACTACTACTACAACCTCTACAACCACTACTACTGCTACTACTGCTACACCACTACTACTACTACTACTGCAACTGCTACTAATGCTACTACTAATACTACTACTCCTACTGCTGCTGCTGCTATGACAACTACTACTGCTGCTGCTACTGCTACTACCTCTACAACAACTACTAGTGTTACTACTACTATACTACTACAAATACAATTGTTGCAACTACTACAACTACAACTGTTACTACTACTACTCCTCCTCCTTTTATTGCTACTACTACTAATACTACTACTAAACCTACTACTGCTGGTGCTGCTATGATTACCACTACTACTATTACTGATACTACTACTGCTACAACTACTAGTATGATGACTGCTCTTGCTACTACTACTACTACAACAACTACAACTACTGGTACTACTACTACCTCTACTACTGCAACTACTACTACCACTACTTCTTCTAATACTACTATTGTTGTTGTTGCTGCTACTACTACTATGACTGCTCCTCCTACACCTCCTCCTCCTGCTACTACTACCACTGCTACTACAAGTATTACCAGATTTACTACTACTACTACTACTGCTACTACTGCCACAACTACTGCTGCCGCTACCATTGTTACTACTGCTACCACTACTGTTACTATTACTATTGCTACTACAATGATTGCAACTACTACAACTACTACTTCTGTAGCTACTACTACAACAACTACTACTGCTACTACTACTCATGCCAAGGCCTCTACTACTACTACTAACGCTATTACCACCACCACCACCACCACCACTGCTTCTCCTATTACCACTACTACTAGGACTATGACTACTACTACTACTAGTACTAGTACTACTACTTCTACTACTACTATTATTACATCTACTTCTACTTTTGCTACTACTGTTGCTACTACTAGTACAACAACTACTACTACTACTACTTTCGCTACAACGACAGGTACTGTTGCTACTACTACTACAACAACTGCTGTTGCTACTGCTTATTCTAGTACTATTGCTACAACTAATCCTTTTACTACTAGTACTATAGCTAACATGATACAACAATAACTTCTACTGTACTAGTCCTACTAATACTACAACAACTACTACTACAACTACTACCTCTACTACAACTACTGTTGCTTCCATAACGATATAACTACTACTACAACAATAACAACTACTCCTATCGATACTACTGCTCCTACAATTACTACTACTACTACTGCTACTACTACTACTTCTACTACTACTATAACTACTCCTACTATGACTACTACTACTGCTACTGCTACCTCTACTACTACTGCTGCTGCTACCATAACTACACAACTACTACAACTACTACTACTAATAATACTACTATTATTGTCGCTATTGTTACTACTACTACAACTACGATTCCTACTACTAGTATAACTACTACTTTTGTTGGTACTACTGCTACTACTACTACTATAATTGCTATCGATACTACCAGTGTTGCTGTTGCAACTACCACTACTACTAGTACTACTGCTATTGCTGCTACTACCACTACTGCTACTAATACTACTATAACTACCATTACTACTACCACTATAACTACTACTACTATCGGTACTGCTACTATTACTACTGCTGCTACTACTACTACTACTACTACTAATACTACTATTACAATTGCTACTACTACCACTACTGCTGCTAGTACTACTATTGCTACTACTACTACTGCTACTAGTACTACTACTATTACTACGGATGCTGCTGCTGCTACTGCTACTAAATCAACTGCTAATGTCGCTGCTACTATTACTGCTATAATTACTGCTTCTACTACTATTACTACTACTACCACCACTACAACTACTTTTGCTGCAGGTTCTACTACCACAACTACTGATGCTATTGCTGCTACTACATCTGCATCTACTGCTTCTACTACTATTACTGCTACTATTACTAACGCAACCATTACTGTTGCTACTACTATTACCACAAATACTACTACTATTGTTATTTCTATTATTACTATTACTACTGCTCTTGCTACTACTTCTACAAGTTTCATTTCTATTGGTACTATTGCTACCACTATCACAACTGCTACTGCTACTACTAGTACTGCTGCTGCAACAACTACTACTACTATAACTCCCGCTACTATTACTACTGTAGCAACTATCACTACTGCTACAACTGCTAATCCTGCTACTAGTACTACTACTATCACTACTAGTGCTATTGCTACTACTGCTATCATTATTGCTTGTACTACTGTTACTACTATAACTACCATAATTGGTGTTATTGCTACGAATACTATAATAGATCTAACTGCTATTACAACTACTACGGCTACTAGTTCTACTACTAGCACTACTACTGCTACTACTATTACTACTGTGACTACTACTACTACTACTACTACTCCAACAACAACAACCCTACAGCCACTACTACTGCTGCTACTACCACTACTACTAATGTTATTGCTGCTATGATTGCTACATCTACTACTTCTACTACTATTACTACTACTACTACTATTACTACTACTGCTACTACTATTACTATTACTACTACTACTGCTATTACTACTACTACTACTACTACTGTAGCTGCTACCACCATTACTACTAATGTTGTTGTTGCTACCACTGCTGCAACTACTGCTTCTACTACTAGTACTACTACTACTAATGCAACTACTACTACGACCACTAATACTACTACTATTGCTACTTCAGTTATTACTATTTCTACTACTACTGTTGCTACTACTTCAACAACTACTACTTCTGCTAGTACTATTGCTACCACTACTTTAACTGCTACTGGAATTGTAGCAACTACTACTGGAATTGTAGCAACTGCCACTACTGCTACTACTAGTAATCCTGCTACTAGCATTACTTTTACCACTACTACTGCTGCTGCTACTACTACTACTACTGTTGTTGCTGGTACTACTACTATTACTATAGCTACCATAACTAGTGCTATTGCTATGATAACTACTACTATTGTTCTTGCTACTACTACTACTACTACTACTAATGCTACTAATACTACTACTATTACTACTATGACTACTACTACTACTAGTACTGCTGCAACTATTACTACTACTACAGCTACTACTACCACTACTACTAATGCTACTGCGACCGCTAGAACTACTACTACTATGATTACTACTACTACTACTGCTACAACAATAACAGTTGTTGCTACTGCTGCTGCTACAACTACTATTACTGCTGCTTCTACTACTACTACAACTGCTATTGCTACTACTACTACTATTGTTACTACTACTACTATTATAGTAGTAGCCACAGAAGTAGTAGCAGTACTAGCTATAGTAGTCAGGATTGTGGTTGCAATTATAGTAGTAGTAGTAGTGTTAGTCATAGGAATAGTATAGTAGTCATTGTGGCAGTAGTAGTAATAGTAGTAGAAGTAGTAGTAGTCATAGTTGTAGTAGTAGTAGTCATAGTAGTAGTTATAGTAGTAGTAGTAGTATCAATAGTAGTACTACTTGTAGCACAAATTGTAGTAGCAGTAGTAGTTGTCGTAGTAGTAGTTGTTGTAGAAGTAATAGTAGTTGTAGTAGTGGTAGTATTAGCAATAGTAGTAGCAGCAGCAGTAGTAGTAGCATTAGTAGTTGCATAAGTGGTACCAGAATACGTAGTAGAAGTAGTAGCAAAAATATTAGCAAAAGTTATTATAGTAAAAGTAGCAATAGTAGTAGTACAGTAGTTGTATTAGTAGTAATAGTAGTGGTAACATAGTAGTAGAAGTAGTAGTGGAAGCAATAGTCATAGTAATAGCAGTAGTAGTCATTCTAGCAGCTGGAGCAGTACTGGTAGTAGTCATAGTAGTAGAAGTATTAGGAATAGTTGTAGTCTCAGTACTAGCAGGAATAGTAGTAGTAGTTGCAGGAGTAGTACTAGTAGTAGTAGTTGTAGTCATAGTAGTAGTAGCAATAGTAGTAGTAGTAGTTGTTGTAGTCATAGTAGTAGTAGCAATAGTAGTAGTAGTAGTAGTTGTAGTAATAGTAGCAGTAGTAGTGGCAGTTACCATAGTAGTAGCAGTAGTAGTATGAGTAGTAGTTGTAGAATTAGGAGTAGTAGCTATAGTAGTAGTATCCACAGTAGTAAGTAGCAGATGTAGTTGTAGTAGTAGTAGTATTAGCAATAGTTGTAGTAGCAATAGCAGTAGTAGTAGTAGGGGCTGTTGTTGTCGCAATAGTTGTAGTTGCAGGAGTAGTACCAGTAGTAGTAGCAGGGGTAGTAGTAGTAGTAGTATAAGTCATTGTAGTAGAAGTAGCAGGAACTATTGCAGGAGTAGTACCAATAGTAGTAGGAACTATTGCAGCCATAGTGGTAGCTGTTAGAGGAGTAGCACCAATAGTAATAGTAGTAGTAGTGCTAGTAGTAATAGTTGTATAAGTCATAGGAGTTGAAGTAGCAGCAGAAGTAGTAGTAGTAGTAGTAGCAGCAGCAGCAGAAGGTGTAGTAGCAGTTGCAGGATTAGTACCAGTAGTAGTAGTCATAATATTAGTAGTAGCAGTAATAGTTATTATTGTTGTTGTAGTAGTAGTAGTAGTATTAATAGTTATTGTAGGAGTAGTAGTAATTGTAATAATAGTAGCAAGAGTTATGGTAGCAATTATAGTAGTCCAAGTAGTACTAGTTGTATTAGTAGTAGAAGTAGCAGTTCTTGTAGTGGCAAAAGTGGTAGTAGTAGCGGTAGACATAGTAGTAGCAAAAGTAGCATTAGTCCTCGTGGCTATAGTAGTAGCAACAGAAGTAGTAATAGTATAGTAGAAGTGGTAGTAGAAGTAGTAGAAGTAGCAGGAGTAGTACTAGCAGCAGTAGTCATAGTCGTAGTAGCATTAGTAGCAGCAGCGGTTGTAGTAGTAGCGATAGTAGGAGTAGCAATTGTAGCAGCAGTCATAGCAGGAGTAGTTGTGGTAGGAGTAGTACTAGCAAAAGCAATAACAGTAGTAGCAGTAACCGTAGTAGCAGTAATAGTGGTAGCATTAGTAGCAGTAGTACTATTAGTTGTAAGAGTAGTAGTAGTGGTGGTGGTGGTGGTGGTAGTAGTAGTACCAGTAGTAGTACTACTACTACTAGTAGAAGTCATAGTAGTAGTAGGAGTTGGAGTAGTAGTAGGGGTAGTGGTGGTCGTAGTAGTAGTAGTAGTAGTAGAAGTAGTAGTAGTAGTAGTAGTAGTAGTTGGGGAGTAGTAGTTGTAGTAGTAGTAGTAGTTATTGTTGTTGTTGTTGTTATTGTTATTGTTGTAGTAGATGGAGTAATACTAGTAGTTATTGTTGTATTAGTTGTAGTAGTAGTAGCAATACTAAGTAGTAGCAGTTGTTGTAGTAGAAGTATTTGTAGCAGTACTAGTCATAGGAGCATCAGTAGTAGTAGGAATAGTAGTAGTAATGGTAAGTCGTTGCAGTAGTAGGAGTAGTGGTAGTATTCATAGTAGGCACAGTAATAGTTATTGTAGTAGTAGTAGCAGTTGGAGTAGTAATAGTTGTAGCAGTTGTCGCAGTAGTAGTAGAAATAGTAGTAGCAGTAGCTGTAATAGCTACAATAGTAGTAGTAGTAGTAACAATAGTAGTACTAGTAGTAGTAGCAGCCACAGCAGCAGCAGGAGTAGTAGTAGAAATAATAATAATAGTAGTAGTAGAAGTAGTAGTAGTAAGAGTTGTAGTTGTAGAAGCAATAGAAGCATGGGCAGCAATAGTAGTGGCAGCCGTAGTAGTAGTAGTAGTAGCAGCAACAGTAGTAGTAGTGGTAGTAGTAGCAGTATTAGTAGCAACAATAGTATTCGGATTTGTAGTAGTAGTAGTAGTAGTAGTTGCAATTGCAGCTGTAGTAGTCACAAAAGTAATAGTAGTTGTAGTTGTAATTGCAACAATGGTAGCAGCGTTAATAGTAGTAGTAGTAGTAGTAGCTGTCATAGTAGTAGCAATAGTGCCAGTTATATCAATTGTAGCAACAATAGTAGTAGTAGCAGTAGCAACAGTAGTAGTAGTAGGAGTAGTTGTAGTAGTTGAAGTAGTAGCAATCACAGTAGGAGTAGTAGCCGTAGTAGTAGGGGTATGATAAGTAGTTGTAGTAGCAATAGTGGTAGCAGTAGTAATCATAGTCGTAGTAGCAGTAGTAGAAGTACTAGTAGTTGTATCAGCAATAACAATAGTAGAAGGAGTAGAGGCTGGGCTAGTAGTAGCAATAGTAATAGAAGTTGTTGTTGTAGAATTTGTAGTAGTAGTAGTAGCTATAGATGTAATAATAGTAGCAGTAGTTGTATTAGCAAAAGTAGTAGTAGTAGGATAAGTAGTCGTAGTGGCGGTAGCAGTAGTAGTACTAGTAGTGGTATTAGTTGTAGTAGCAGTAGTAGCAGTAGTAGCAGAAATAGTAGTAATAGTGCTAGTAGTAGCCATGGTAGAAGTAGTAGAAGTTGTAGTTGTAGTAGTAGTAGTAGTAGTAGTAGTAGTAGTAGTAGTAGTAGTAGCAAAAGTAGTAGAAGTAGTAGTAGCACTAGTGGTAGTTTGGGAAGCAGTAGTAGTTGTTATTTCAGGGGAAGTAGTAGTTATTGTAGTAGAAGTGGTAGTAGCAGTGGTAGTAGTATTAGTAGAAGTAGTAGAAGTAGTAATAGTAGTAATAGTAGTAATAGTAATTGTAGTAGTATGAATAGTAGTAGTAACACTAGTAGAAGTAGTAGTTATAGTAGCAGCAGTAGTAGTAATAGTACTAGTAGTAGCAGTTGTAGTAATTGTAGTAGTAGTACTAGTAGTAGCAGTTGTAGTAATTGCAGTAGTAGTAGCAATTGTAGTAATTGTTGTGGTAGTAGCAGCAGTAGCAGTAGCAGCAAAAGTAGTAGTTGTTATTGCAATAGCAATAGTAGCAAAACCAACAGTAGTAGTAATAGTGAGAGTACTAGTTGTAGTAGCAGCAGTAGTAGTAGTAGTAGTATTCACTGTTGTAGTAGTCATTGTTGTAGCAATAGTTGTAGTAGTAGTAGCAGCGGCAGTAGTAGTTCTAGTAGTAGTAGCAGCAGCAGTAGTAGTAGCAGCAATGGTAGTAGTAGTGGTAATAGTATCATAAGTAGCGATAGTAGTAGCAATAGTAGCAGTAGTGGTGCAAGTAGTAATAGAGGTCGTGTTCGCAATTATAGCTGTAGTAGTTGTAGTATTTGTAGTAGTAGTAGTAGTAGTACTAGTTGTAGTCGTAGTTGTACTAAAAGTCAGAGTAGTAGCAGAAATAGTGGAAGTGGTTGTAGTAGTACTAGCAGTAGCTGCAGTAGTAGCAATAGTAATAGTTATTGCGGTAGTAGTAGTAGCAGAAGTATTAATGTTAGTAGTAGTAATAGAAGCAATGGAAGATGTCGTAGCAGTGATAGCAGTAGCAAGTGTAGCAATTGTAGCAGTAGTGGTAGTAGTAGCAGTAGTAGTACTAGAAGTAGAAGTAGTCGCAGGGGCGATAGTAGTACTAGTAGTAGCAGTAGTAGCAGAGTAGCAATAGTAATTGTAGGAGCAGTAGTTGTAGCAAAAGTAGTAGTAGTAGTGGTAGTATTATTAGTAGTAGCAGTAGTAGTAGTAATAGTATTAGCATGAGCAGTAGTAGTTGTTGTAGCAATAGTAGTAGTTGTTATAGTAGTAATAGTAGTAGTTGTTGTTGTATTAGTAATAGTAGTAGTAGTTGTTGTAGTAGTAATAGTAGTAGTAGCCGTAGTGGCAGTAGTAGCAGTAGCAGCAGTCGTAGTAGCAGCAGTAGCAGTAGTAGTGGTACTAGTTGTAGAAGTAGTAGTATGACAAGTAGTAGCATCCATTGTAGCAGCAGTAGTTGTTGTCGAACTAGTAGTGGTAGTTGCTGGACCAGAAGCAGCAGAAGTAGTAGTAGCAGTAGCAGTAGCAGTAGTTGTAGGAGAAGCAACAATATTAGTAGTAGTAGGAGTAGTACTTGTAGTAGCGATAGCAGTAGCAGCAATAGTAGTAGTAGTAGTACTTGTAATAGTAGCAATAATAGCAGTAGTGGTAGTTGTAGTATTAGCCGCGGCAGTAGTAGTGGTAGTCATAGAAGTATGAATAGCATTAGCTGTAGTAGTAGCAGCAGCAGCAGTAGTACGTGTAGTTGTAGTTGTAGCAGTAGCAGCAGCCGAAGTAGATTTAGTAACAACAATAGTGGTAGCAGCAGCAGCAGCAGTAGTAGTAGTAGTACTAGCAACAGTAGTAGTAGCAGTAGTAGCAACTATAGCAGTTGTAGTAGGAGTAGTACTAGTAGCAGTAGTAGTAGTGTCAGCAGTAGCAGTAGTAGTCTAGCAGTCGTAGTAGCAGCAACAGTAGTAGTAGTCATAGTAAAAGTTATAGCAGCAGTAGCAGAAGTAATAGCAATATTAGCAGTAGAAGTATTAGTTATAGTAAAAGTTTTCTCAGTAGTAGCAACCATAGCATTGATAGTTGTGGTAGCAGCAGTAACAGTAGTAGCAATAGTAGTAGTGGTAGTAGCAGCATTCGTAGCGATAGTAGCAGTAATAGTAGGAGAAGTAGTGACAGTAGAAGTAGCAGTATTAGTAATACAAGTAGTAGTATTAGTAGCAATAGTAGGAGGAGAAGTAGTACTAGTAATAGCAGCAGCAGTAGTAGTAGTAGCTGTAGTAGTATGAGAAGTTGTTGGAGTAGCAGTAGCAGTAGTACTAGTAGTAGTAGAAGTAGTAGTGGTAGTAGTAGTAGTTGTTGCGGTAGTAGTAGAAGTAGCAGTAGTTGTAGTTGTAGTAGTAGTAGTAGTAGTAGTAGTAGTAGCAGCAGCAGCAGTAGTTGTAGTTGTAGTTGTAGTAGTACTAGTAGTAGTAGTAGTACTAGTAGTAGTAGTTGTTGTAGTCGTAGTAGTAGTAGTAGTAGTAGTAGCAGTAGTTGTAGCAGTAGTTGTAGCAGTAGTAGTTGAGCAGTAGAAGCAGTTGTAGGAGATGTAGTAGAAGTAGTAGTAGTAGGTGTAGTAGAAGTAGTTGTAGACGTAGTACTATTAGTAGCAGTAGTAGTGATAGTAGTAGTAGTAATAGTAGTAGTAGTAGTAGTAGTAGTAGTAGTAGTAGTAGTAGTAGTAGTAGTAGTAGTAGTAGTAGTCGTGATACAATTAGTAGTAGTAGTAGTAGTAGTAGTAGTAGTAGTAGTAGTAGTAGCAGTAGTAGCAGTAGTGGTGGAAGTAGTAGTAACGGCCGTAGCAGCAACATTAGAGGTAGTAGAATTAGTTGTTGAAGCAATAGTCGTAGTAGTAATAGTAGCAATAGTCGTAGTAGTTGTAATAGTAGTACTACTTGTAGTAGCGCCAATAGTTTCAATAGTAGTAGTAGTAGTAATAATAGTAGTAGTTGTGTAGTGGTAGTTTTTATTGTTGCTCCTGCAGTAGTTGAAGTAGTTGTTCTAGTAATTATAGTAGTAGTAGCAGTAGTTGCAGTGGTAGTAGTAATAGTAGTAGAATCAGAAGCAATAGTAGCGATAGTTGTAGTAGAAGGTGTAGTAGCAGTAGTAGTAGTCGTGGTAGCAATAGCAGTAGTAGTTATTATAGAAGCCGCAGTAGTCGTATAAGTCATAGGAGTAGAAGTCGCAATAGTAGTAGTTGTAGTAGTAGCAATGCAGAAGGAGCAATAGTAGTAGTAGTTGTTGTTGTTGTAGTAGTTGCAGTAGTAGTAGTTATTGTTTTTGTCGTAGAAGCTATAGTAGTAGTAGCAGTAGTAGCAATAGTTGTAGTAGTAGCATCAATTGTAGTAGTAATAGTAGCAGTAGCAGTAGCAATAGTAGTTATTATTGTTGTTTTTGTTGTTGTAGTAGGAGTAGTAGTTGTAGTTATAGTAGCAGTAGTGGAAGTAGTAGTTGTTGTAGTTGTTGTATTAGCAGTAGAGCAATAGCAATAGTAGTAGTACTTGCTACAACATTACTAGTAGTCGTATTAGCAGTTGTAGTAGTAGCAGCAGTACAACCAACAAAAGAAGTAGCAGTAGTAGTAATAGCAGTAGTAGTTGTTGTAGTAGTAGTAGCAGCAATAATAGTATGACTATTTATAGTAGTAGTAGAAGTTGTAGTAGTAGGAGTAGTAGTTGTAGCAGTTGTTGCAGCAGCAACAGCAGTAGTAGTAGAAGAAGTAGTAGTAGTACTAGTTGTTGTAGCAACCGTAGTTGTGGTATTAGTTGCTATTTCTAGAGTAGTAGTAATAGTAATAATAGTAGCAAGAGCTTTGGTAGGAGTAGTAGTAATAGTAGTACTAATTGTATTAGTAGGAGAAGAATGAGTAGAAGTAGTAGTAGTTGTTGTAGTGGCAAAAGTGGTAGTAGTATCGGTAGTCGTAGTAGTAGCAAAAGTAGCATTCGTCATGGTGGCTATAGTAGTAACAACAGTAGCAATAGTAGTAGTAGTCGTCGTGGTAGCAGAAGTAGTAGTAGTAGTAGGAGTAGTACCAGCAGTAGCAGTCATCGTCGTAGTAGCATTAGTAGCAGTAGAGGTAGTAGCAGTAGCAGTTATTCCAGAAGTAGTAGTTGTCCAAGGAGTTGTACTAGCAAAAGCAGTAGTAGTAGTAGAAGCAATAGCAGTAGCAGTAGTAGTAGTAATAGTAGTTGTAAGTGTAGTAGTAGTAGTGGTGGTGGTGGTGGTAGTAGTAGTAGTAGAAGTAGTAGTAGTAGTAGTAGTAGTAGCAGTAGTAATAGTAGTAGTTGGAGTTGTTGTAGTAGTCATAGTAATAGTAGTAGTAATTTTAGTAGTTAAAGTAATAGTAGTAGTTGTTGTAGTAGTTGTAGTAGTAGTAGTAGAATTATTTGTAGTAGTAGTATGAGTCGTAGGAGCATCAGTAGTAGTAGTATTTGTAGTAGTCATAGCAAGTAATTATAGTTGTAGTAGTAGTAGTCGTACTAATAGGAGTAGTAGTAGTAGTCAAAGTAGGCATAATAATAGTTGTTGTAGTAGTAGTAGTAAGAGTCGTAATAGCTGTAGCAGTTGTAGCAGTAGTGGTAGAAATAGTAGTAGCAATAGCAGTAGTAGCTACAAGAGTAGTAGTAGTAGTAGTAGCAGTAGCATTAGTAGTTGTATTAGAAATAATAGTAGTAGTAATAGTAGAAGTAGTAGAAAGAGTTTTAGTTGTAGAAGCAGTAGTAGCATTGGTAGTGACAGCAGCAGCAGCCGTAGTAGCAGAAGTAGTAGCAATAGCAGTAGTAGTAGTGGTAGTAGTAGCAGTAGTAGTAGCAATATTAGTAACAATAGCAGTATTCGAATTTGTAGTAGTAGTAGTAGTAGCAGTAGGAGTAGTAGTAGCAGCTGTAGGAGTTATTGTTGTAGTTGCAGTTGAAACAGTGGCTACAGCGTCAGTAGTAGCAGTAGCAGTAGCATTAGTACCAGTCGTATCAGTAGCAGCAGCTGTAGTAGCTGTAGCGGTAGCAACAGTAGTTGTAGTAGGAGGAGGAGTAGTAGTAGTTGAAGTAGTAGTTGTAGTAGTAGTTGTAGCGGTAGTAGTAGTAATAGCAGTAGTATGATAAGTTATCATAGTAGCGATAGTGGTGGTAGTAGTAGTAGTAGTAGTAGAAGTAACAGTAGTAGAAGTAGTAGTTGTTGTATCAGCAATAGCAGCAGTAGTAGTAGTAGTAGCAAGGGTAGTAGTATCAGTAGTAATAGAAGTAGTAGCTGTAGAATTTGTAGGAGCAGTAGTTGTATAAGCAAAAGTAGTAGTAGTATGATAAGTAGTCATAGTAGCGGTAGCAGTAGAAATACTAGTAATGGTAGTGGTAGTAGTAGTAGTAGTAGCAGTAGTCATGGTAGAAGTAGTAGTAGTAGTAGTACTAGTTGTAGTAGTAGTAGCAATAGTAGTAGAAGTAGTGGTAGCACTAGTAGTAGTAGGAGAAGTAGTAGCAGTTGTTATTGTAGGAGAAGTTGTAGTAGTATTAGCAGTGGCATTAGCAGTAGTAGTAAAACTAGCAGTAGAAGAAGTAGTAGTCATAGTAATAGTAGTAGTAGTAGTAGTAATAATGGTAGTAGCAGTAGTAGTATTAATAGAAGTAGTAGAAGTAGTAGTAGTAGTAGTAATTGTAGTAATATTAATTGTAGTAGCATTAATAGTAGTAGTAGTAATAGTAATCATAGTAGTAGTACTAATAGTAGCAGTTGTAGTAATCGTAGTAGTAGTAGCAGTTGTAGTAATCGTAGTAGTAGTAGTAGCAGTAGTAGTAATAATTGTAGTAGCTGTAGCAGTAGTAGCTGCAGCAGCAGCAGTAGCTGCAGCAGTTATTGCAAAAGCAATTGTAGCAGTAGTAGTAATAGTAACAGTATTAGTTGTAGTAGCAGTAGTAGTTGTATTCACTGTAGTAGTAGTAATTATAGTAGCAGTAGTAGCGGCAGCAGTAGTTATGGTTGTTGTAGTAATAGCAGTAGTAGTAGCAATAGTAGTTGTAGTCATGGTAGTAGTAGCGGTAGTAGTGGTTGTAATATCATAAGTAGCGGTACTAGTAGTAATAATAGTATTAGCTATAGTAGCAGTAGTCATGCTAGTAGTAACAGAAGTCGTGGTAGCAATTGTAGTTGCAATTGTAGTAGCATTTGTAGTAGTAATAGTAGTTGTACTTGTCGTAGTCGTAGTTATACTAGAAGTCATAGTAGTAGCAGAACTAGTGGAAGTGGTTGTAGTAGTAGTCGCAGTGGCAGCAGCAGTAGCAATTGTAATAGTTGTTGCAGTAGTAGTAGTAGCAGAAGTATTAGTAATAGTAGTTGTAGTAGTAGTAGTAGTGGAAGATGTAGTAACAGTGGTAATAGAAGTAGGTGCAGCAGTAGTGGCAGTAGCAGTAGTAGTAGAAGTAGAAGTACTAGTAGTGGCAATTGTAGTAGTAGTAGTTGCAGTAGTAGCAGTAGTAGCAGTAGTAGCGATAGTAGTAGTAGGAGTAGGAGTAGTAGTAGTATTATTATTAGTAGGAGGAGTAGTAGTAGTAGTAGTAGCATTAGTATGAGAAGTAGTAGAAGTAGTAATAGAAGTAGTAGTAGATGATGTACTTGTAGTTGGTGTAGTAGTAGTAGTAGTAGCCGTAATGGTAGTAGCAGTAGTAGTAAAAGCAGCAATAGTAGCAGTAGGAGTAGTAGTAGTTATAGGTGTAATAGCAGTAGTTGCATTTTTCGTCATAGTAGTACAAGCAGCAGCAGGAGCAGCAGCAGTAGTAGATGCTATAGTAGTAATAGTAGTAGTAATAGTAGTTGCAGTAGAAGTTGAAGTTGCAATGGTCGTAGCAGTAGTTGTAGTAGTAATGGAAGTAATAGTTACCGTAGTAGAAGTAGTAATAGCCGCAGTAGTAGTATTAGTAGTAGCCGAAGTAGCAATAGTGGTAGTAATAGCAATACTAGCCGCAGTGGTGATGGTAGTAGTGGTCATAGTAGTAGTAGTAGTAGCAATAGCAGTACTAGTAGTAGAAGTAGTAGTTGTAGTAGTTTGTAGTAACAGTAGTAGTAGTAGTGGTAGTAGCAGTAGCCGCAGCAGTAGTAGCAGCAAAAGTAGTTGCAGTAGAGGTATTAGTAGCAGCAGCAGCAACAACAGCAGTAGTAATAGTAGTAGTAGTAGTAGTAGCAGTAGTAGTAGTTGTAGTAGTAGTTAGTAGTAGTTGTTGTTGTAGCAGCAGTAGCAGCAGTAGTAGTTGTAGTTGAGGTAGTAGAAGTAGAAGTAGCAGTAGTAGTACTTGTGGCATTCATAGCTGTAGTAGTAGTAATACTAGTGGCATTTGTAGTAGTAGTCGTAGCAGCAGTAGTAGCTGTGGTACTAGTAGTAGTAGCAGTAGCGGATGTAGCCGTAGTAGTAGTAATTGTACTAGTAGTATTGGTAGTAGTAGTAGTAGTAGCCGCAGTAGTAGTAGCAGCAGTAGTTGCAATAATAGTAGTAGTTGTTGTAGTAGTAGCAGTAGTAGTTGTTCTAGTTGTAGTAGAAGTAGTAGCGGCACTCATAGCCGTAGTAGTAGTCACAGCAGCAGTCGTTGCAGTTGTAGTAGCAGTAATAGTAGCAACAGTAGAAGCAGTAATTATAGTAGCAGCAGTGGTAGCAGTAGTAGTAGTACTAGTAGAAGTGGAAGTAGTAGTCGTAGTAGTAGTAGTAGTAGTAGTAGTAGTAGTAGTAGTAGTAGTAGTAGTAGTAGTAGTAGTAGTAGTAGTAGTAGTAGTAATAGTACGTTAGCAACAATAGTAGCAGTAATACTACTAGTTGGAATAGGGATAGCAGCGGTAGTAGTTGAATAATTAGTAGGGGCAGTTATAGCTGTAATACTAGAAGTTGTAGTAGTAACAGCAATAGTAGTAGTACCAATAGCAGCAGTTGTAGTAGTAGTAGAATTTTTAGGAGCAATAGTTGCTCTACCAGAAGTAATAGAAGTAGTGGTAGCAATACTAGTCATAGTTGTAGTCTTAGCAGTAGTAGTAGTAGCATGAAAAGTAGCAGTTGTAGCAGTAGTAGGAGTAAGACTAGTTGTAGTTGCTGTAGTAGTAGCGGTAGTAGCAGATGAGGTAGTAGTAGTAATAATAGTAGTCATAGCAGTAGTGGCAGTAGTTGCAGTAGCAGTGGTCATGGTAATAGAAGTAGTAATGCAGAAGCAATAGTCGTAGTGGCTATAGTCGAAGTAGTAGTAGTAGTAGTAGTAGTAGTAGTAGTACAAGTAGTTGTAGTAGTAGTTGTAGTAAAAGTAGTAGCAGTAGTACTAGTAGTCGTAGCTGTAGGAGCCTTAGAAGTAGTAGCACTAGTAGTAATATTTGTAATAGTAGTAGTTGTTATTGTTGTTGTTGTTGTTGTTGTTGTTGTCATCATCGTCGTCGTCGTCGTCGTCGTCGTCGTTGTTGTAGTAGTAATAGTAGCAGTAATAGTTGTAGTCATAGTTGTTGGGGTTGTTGTTGTCATAGTAGTTGTTGTTGTAGTAGTAGTAGTAGTAGCAGTAGTAGCAGATGGGGTAGAAGTAGTAGTAGTTGTTGATGTAGAATTAGGGGAAGTAGTAGTAATAGTTGTAGCAGCAATAGTAGTAGTAGCAATGGTACTAGTAGTAGAAGTTGTAGTAGTAGCGGTAGTAGAATTAGTAATAGTAATAGTAGTAGCTATAGTGATAAGAGAAGTAGTAGTAGTAGTAGTAGTAATAAAAGTAGTGGCAATAGTAGTAGTAGCAGTTGCAATAAAAGAAGTAGTAGTAGTAGTAGTAGTAGTAGTAGTAAGAGAAGTAGTAGTAGTAGCTATAGTAGTATGAGAAGCAGTTAGAGTAGCAGCAGGAGTAGTAATAGTAAAAGTAGTAGCAGCAGTAGCTGTAGTAGTAGTTGTGGTAGTAGTAGAAGTAGCAGTAGTAGCAGCAACAGTAGTTGTAATAGTAGTAGTAGTAGTAGTCAAGTAGTAGTAGTAGTTATAGCAGTAGTTGTAGCAGTAGTAGCAGTTGTAGGAGAAGTAGTAGCAGCAGTAGTTGTTGTAGTTTTAGAAGAAATAATTGTAGTCGTAGCAGTAGTAGTTGTTGAAGTAGTACTATTAGTAGCAGTTATTGTGATAGTAGTTGTAGAAGTAGAACTATTATTATTATTATTATTAGTAGTAGTAGTAGTAGTAGTAGCTGTTGTTGTTGTAGTAGTAGTAGTAGTAGTAGTAGTAGTAGTAGTAGTAGTAGTAGCAGCAGCAGTGGTGGTAGTAGTAGTAGTAGCAGCCGTAGCAGCATTTGTAGTAGGAGTTGTATATGTTGTTGAATCAATAGCCATAGTAGAAGTATTAGAAATAGTAGTTGTTGCTGTTGTTGTAGTACTACTTATCGTAGGAATTTCAGTAGTAGTGCTAGCAATAGAAGTAGTTGTAGTAGTAGTAGTAGTAGAAGTAGCAGTAGTAGTAGTTGCAGAAGCAGGAGCAGTAGCAATTGTAGCATGAGAAGTAGTTGGAGTAGAAGTAGTAGTAGAAGTAGTAATGGTATCAGTAATAGTAGTAATAGTATTAGTGGGAATAGTAGCAGTAGTAGCAGTAATAGTACTAGTACTAGTTGTAGTAGTAGCAATAACAGCAATAGTAGCTGTTGTAGTAGTACGAGTAGCAATAGTAGTAGTATTAGGCAAAATAGTAGTAAAAGCAATAGTAGCAGTAGTAGTAGTTGTGGTGGTAATTATTGTAGTAGTAGAATTAGTAGCAGTAGTAGCAGTAGCGATAGTATAAGTTGCTGTAGTAGTAATACATCTAGTTATAGTAGTAAAAGTCATAGTAGTTGTTGTATTTATAGTTATAGTAGCAATAGTAGTTGTAGCAGAAGGAGTAACTGTAGTTGTAGCAATAGTAGAATTAGGAGTGATAGTAGTAGCACTAGTAGTAGTTGTAGTCGTAGTAGTTGTTATTGTAGTAGTAGCAGTTGTAGCAGCAATAGCAATTGCAGTAGAATTACTGTAGAAGCAGTAGTAGTTGTAGTAGTTGTAGAAGTAGTACTAGTAGCTATAGAGTAGTAGTATTAGTAGTGGTAGTCGTCGTAGGAGCAGTTGTAGCAGTAGTAGTAGGAATAGTACTTGTAGTAGTGGTAGTTGCTATTATTGTTGCTATAGTAGTACAAGTAGTTGTTGTAGTTACGTTAGCAGTAGTGGCAGTGGTGGTAGTACTTGTAGTAGTGGTAATAGTTATTATAGTAGTAGCAATAGTTGTAGTAGTTGTCATTGTTATACTAGTTATGTTGGTAGTAGTAGTAGTAGCAGTCGCCGCAGTAGGAGTAAAAGTAGTAGTAGTAGCAGCAGCAGCAGCAGCATTAGCATCAGTGCCAATTGCTTTAGTAGTAGTAGCAGTAGTGGTGGCTATAATCGCAGTAGTCGCAGTGGTAGCAACAGTAGCGATAGTAGCAGCAGTAGTAGTAATAGTATTAGTAGCGTTAGTTGTAGTAGTAGTAGCTGTAGTCGTAGTAGTAGAAGTAATAATAGTAGTTGTAGGAGTAGTTGGAGTGCTAGTAGTAGTAGTAGTACCAATAGTTGTAGCAGTAAAAGTAGTAGTAGCAGCAGTAGTAGTAGCAGTAGTAGTGGTAGTCGTAAGAGTAGCAGAAATATTAGTAGTAGTAATAGTAGTAGCAAGAGTAGTAGTAGTAGTAGTAGTAGTAGTAGTAGGAGTAGGAGTAGTAGTAGTTGTTGTTGTTGTAGTAGTTGTAGTAGTAGTAGTAGTAGTAGTAGTAGTAGTAGTAGAAGTAGTAGTAGTAGTAGCAGCAGTAGTAGTAGAAGTAGCAGTAGTCGTAATAACAACGTTAGTTGTAGCAGTAAGAGAAATAGAGTGGTAGTAGTAATGAGTCATAGTAGCAGTAGTAGTATTAGTAGTAGTGGTGGTTCTAGGAGTAGTTGTTGTAGCAGCAGTAGTAGTAGTAGCAGTAGCAGTAGTAGTGGTAGCAGTAATAGAAGCAGCAGTATATAGTTGTAGTGAAGTAGTAGTAAGTATTGTAGAGGCAGTAGTTGGTTGTTGGTATTTGTTATTGTAGTAGTAGTAGCAGTAGTAGGAGTAGAAGCAGTAATAGTAGCAGTATTAGTGGCAATAGTAGGAGTAGTAGCAGTAATAGTAGTAGTACTAGTCGTAGTAGTTGCAATAGTAGTAGTAGGTGGCGAAGTTGTGGAAGTAGTAGTAGAAGCAGTAGTAGTAGAAGCAGCAGCAGCAGTAGTAGTAGTAGTGGTAGTAGTAGTAGTAGTAGTAGTAGTAGTAGCAGCAGCAGTAGAAGTAGCAGTAGTCGTAATAACAGCGTTAGTTGTAGCAGTAGGAGAAATAGAGTGGTAGCGGTAGGAATAGTCATAGTAGCAGTAGTAGTATTAGTAGTAGTGGTGGTTATAGGAGTAGTCGTTGTAGCAGTAGTAGTAGTACTAGTAGTAGCAATAGTAGTGGTAGCAGTAATAGAAGCAGTAGTAATATAGTAGTAGGTGAAGTAGTAATAGTAATTGTAGTAGCAGTAGTTGTTGTTGTTATTGTTGTAGTAGTAGTAGTAGCAGTAGTAGCAGTCGAAGCAGTAATAGTAGTAGTATTAGTGGCAATAGTAGGAGTAGTAGCAGTAGTAGTAGTAGTGCTAGTCGTAGTAGTAGCAATAGTAGTAGTAGGTGGCGAAGTTGTGGAAGTAGTAGTAGAAGCAATAGTAGCAGTAGTAGTTGTGATGGTGGTAATTGTAGTAGTTGTAGTAGTAGTAGCAGTGGTAGTAGCAGTAGCAGTAGTAGCTATAGTGCCACTTTAAGTAGCTGTAGTAGTAATAGTTGTAGTTGTAGTAGTAAAAGTAGTAGACGTAGCTATAATTGTTGTTATATTATCTTTAGCAGTAGTAGCATTATTAGTTGTAGCAAAAGCGGTAATGTAGTAGGAGTAGTGGTAGTTGTAGTAGCAATAGTTATAGTAGTAATAATAGTAGTAGCGGTAGTAGTAGTAGCAGCTATAGCAACAGCAGTAGTCATAGTAGTAGTAGTAGGAGGAGGAGGAGGAGAAATAGTAGTAGTAGTAGTAGTAGCAGTTGTAGCGGTCGTAGTAGTAGTAGGAGAAGTAGTAGTAGTAGTGATCATAGTTGTAGTAATAGTTGTCATCGCAATAGTAGTCTGAGTCATAGTAGTAGTAGTAGTGGTGGTAATAGCGCTAACAGAAGTAGAAGCAATATTTGTAGGAGCAGTAGTAGTAGCATTAGTAGTTGTAGTAGTAGTAGTTGCAGTAGTAGCAGTAGCAATAATACTAGTAGTAATACTAGTAATAGCAATAGTAATAGTAGTAGAAGCGGTAGCGGTAGTAGCAGTCGCAGTAGTAGCAGAAGCAGAATCTGTAGCAGCTATAGAAGTAGCGAAAGTAATTGGTATAGTATTAGCAACATTAGTAGTAGGAGTAGCATGAGTGGTAGTAATAGTAGCTGTAGTAAGGGTAGTAGTCGTATTAGTAGTTGTTGTACTAGTAGTAGTTGTTGTTGAAATGGTAGCAGTAGTACCCATAATAGTAGTACCATTAGAGCAGCAGTAGAAGCAGCAGTAGTTGTAGTAGTAGTAGAAGTAGTACTTGTAGCAGTAGTGGTGGTCGCAGAAGGAGCAGTTGTAGTAATAGTAGTAGAAGATGTAGTAGTAACAGTTGTAGTAGCTGTAGTAGCAGTTGCAGTAGTAGTAGTAGAAGCGAAGTAATAGTAGTAGTAGTAGTACTAGGAGTTGTAATAGTAGCAATAGAAGTAGTAGTGTAGTGGTAGTTTTTGTTGTTGCTCCTGCAGTAGTTGAAGTAGTTGTTGTAGTTGTTGTAGTAGTAGTAGGAGTGGTTGTAGTAGTTGTAGTTATAGTAGTAATTAGAGTAGTAGTAGCAGTAGTTACAGTAGTTGTAGTAATTGTAATAGTAGTTGACGCAGAAGCAATAGTAGCGATAGTTGTAGTAGAAGGTGTAGTAGCAGTAGTAGTAGTAGTCACGGTAGCAGTAGCAGTAGTAGTTATTGTAGAAGCAGTAGTAGCAGTAGCAGTAATAGTTGTAGAAGTAGTTGAACTTGGGGAAGTAGTAGTAATAGCCATAGCAGTAGTAGTACTAGTAGCATTGGTACTAGTAGTAGAAGCAGTTGTAGTATTAGTAGTAACAGAAGTAATAGCGGTAGTAATTATAGTAGTAGTAGCAACAACAGTAGTAATGGCATTAGTAGTAACTATACTAATAGGTGTAGTAGCTGAAGTAGTGGTGTAGTAGCGACAGAAGCGGCAACGACAGCAGTAGAAGTTTTGGAGTAGAAGTAGCAGTAGTAGCATTAGATATACTAATAGTAGTAGTTGTTGTTGTTGTTGTTGTCGTCATACTAGTAGTGGTAGTAGTGGTAGTGGTAGCAGTGGTAGTAGTAGCAGCAGTTGTAGCAGCAACAACAACATTAGTAGTAGTAGGAGTAGTGCTAGTAGCAGTCTTAGTAGTAGGAGCAATATTAGTAGTAGTAGCACTAGCCATAGTATTAGTAGCAATAGTAGTAGCCGTAGGAGTAGCTACAATAGTAGTAGTAGTAGTCGTAGCTGTAGCGATAGAACTAGTAGTATTAGTAGCAGGAGCAGCAGCAGTACTAGTAGTTATAGTAGTAGTAGTTGGAATAGCTGCAGCAATTGTAGTCGTAGTAGTTGTAGTAGTAGTAGTAGTAGTAGCCGTAATAGCAGAAGCAACAATAGTACTAGTAGTAGCAGGCAACTGTAGCAGTAGCAGTAGAAGTAGTAGTAGTAGTAGTTCTAGTAGCAGCAATATTAGCAGAAGTAGTAGTTGTTCTAGTAGTAGTAGTAGTAGTAGTAGTAGTAGTAGTAGTAGTAGTAGTAGTAGTAGTAGTACTAGTAATTGTAGTAGTATTAGTAGTAGTCTTAGTAGATGCCATAGCAATAGTAGCAGGGATAACAATAGCAGCAGTAGCAGTAGCAGTAGTAGCAGTAATAATTGTCACAGTAGTAGCAGCAGTAGCACTCGTAGTACTGGTCGTAGTACCAGTAGAAGTAGTAGTATTAGTTGTAGCTGTAGTAGCTATAGTATTGGTAGCCGTAGCAGTAGTTGTACTAGCAGTAGCATTAGTTATAGCAGCAGTAGTAGTAGTAGTAGTAGCTGTAGGAGCAAAAGAAGTAGTAGTACTAATAGTAGTATTAGTAGTAGTAGTGGTAGTCGTGGTAGCAATAGTTGTTATTGTATAGTGGTAGGAGCAGTAGCAGTAGTAGTTGTTGTTGTTGTTGTACTAGTTGTGTTGGTAGTAGCAGTAGTAGCAGTTGCAAAAGTAGTAGTAATAGTAGCAGCAGCAGTAGTAGTAGTAGTAGTAGTCGTAGTAGTAGTCGTGGTAGTAGTAGCAGTAGTAGTTGTAGCATTGGTACTAGTAGTAGAGGAAGTAGTAGTATTACTAGTAACAGAAGTAGTAGTAGCAGTAGCAATAGTAGTAGTAGTATTAGTAGCAGTAGTAATTTTAATAGTAGTAGTAGTAGCAGTAGTTATAGAATTAGTAGTAGCAACAGTAATAGCGGTAGTAGCAGAAGTAGTAGGCAGAGTAGCAGTAGAAGAAGTAGCAACAGTGGTAGTAGTTAGAGCAATACTAGCAGTAGTAGCAGTAGACGTAGTAATAATAGTAGCAGTAGTAATAGTTGTAGCAGTTATAGTGGTAGTAGTAGTACTTGTTGTCATACTAGTAGTGGTGGCAATGGTAGCAGTAGTAGCATTAGTTGCAGTAGGAGTAGTACTAGTAGCAGTCGTAGTAGTAGTACTGCTAGCAGTAGTATTAGTAGTAGCACCAGTAGTAGATGTAGGAGTAGCTGCAACAGTAGTAGCGGTCGTAGCAATAGCAATAGAACTGGTATTAGTAGCAGCAGTAGTAGCAGTAGAACTAGTTATTGTAGTAGTAGTAGTTGGAACAACTACCGCAGTTGTAGTCATAGAAGAAGAAGTAGTAGTAGTAGTAGTAATAACAATAGTAGTACTAGCAGAAGTAGCAATAGTACTAGTAGTAGCAGCAACTGTAGTAGTAGTAGTAGAAGTAGTAGTAGTACCAGTTATAGTAGCAGCAGTATCAGTAGAAGTAGTAGTAGTTCTAGTAATAGTAGTAGTAGTAGTGGTAGTAGTAGTATTAGTAGTAGTCTATGTAGATTTATAGTAGCAGTAGCAAAGATAACAATAGCAGTAGCAGCAGTTGTAGTAGTCGCAGTAATAATTGCAGCAGTAATAGCGGCAGTAGTAGTAGTAGTGGCAGTAGCACCTGTAGAAGTAGTAGTATCAATCGTATCTGTAGTACCTGTAGTAGTAGTAGTTGTAGCAGTAGTTGTACTAGCAGTAGTATTAGTTGTAGCAGTAGTAGCAGTAGCAGTAGTAGTTGTTGTAGGAGCAGTAGTAGTAGTAGCTGTAGGAGCAAAAGAAGTAGTAGTACTAATAGTAGTATTAGTAGTAGTTGTGGTAGTCATTGTAGCAATAGTTGTTGTTGCATAGTAGTAGTAGCAGTAGTAGTAGTAGTAGTCGTCGTTGTTGTACTAGTTGTGTTGGTAGTAGCTGTAGTAGCAGTTGCAGCAGTAGTAGTAATACTAGTAGTAGTAGTAGCAGTAGTAGTAGTCGTAGTAGTAGTCGTGGTAGCAGTAGCAGTAGTAGTAGTCGTGATAGCAGTAGTAGTAGTAGTTGTAGCATCAGTACTAGTAGTAGAAGTAGTAGTAGTATTGCTAGTAACAGAACTAGTTGCTGCAGTAGTAGTAATAGTAGCAATAGCAGTAGTTGTAGCAATATTAGTAGCAGTAGTAACTGTAGTAGCAGCAGCAACAGCAGTATTAATATCATTAGTAGTAGCAGTAGTAGTAGGCGTAGTAGCTGAAGTAGCAGGCGTAGTAGCAAAAGCAGTAGCAACAGTGGTAGTAGTTAGAGCAATACTAGCAATAGTAGTAGTAAAGATAGTTATAATAGTAGCAGTAGTAGTACTAGCTGTACTAGTAGCAGTAGTAGTACTAACAGTGCTAGTAGCAGTAGTAATAGTTGTAACAGTAGTAGTAGAAGTAGTACTTGTTGTCATACTAGTAGTGGTGCCAGTGGTGGTAGTAGTAGCTTTTGTAGGAGCAGCAGTAGCATTAGTTGCAGTAGGAGTAGTACTAGTAGCAGTCATAGTAGTAGGAGCAATAGTAGTAGTAGTATCACTAGCAGTAGTATTGGTAGTAGCACCAGTAGTTGACGTAGGAGTAGCAATAGCAGTATTAGCTATAGTCGTAATAGTAGCAATAGAACTTGTAGTAGTAGTAGCAGCAGCAGCAGTAGTACTAATAGTAATAGTAGTTGTTGTTGGAGCAACCGCAGTAGTTGTAGTCATAGTACTAGAGGTAGTAGTAGTAGTAACAACAATAGTAGTAGCAGCAGAAGTAGCAGTTGTAGCAATAGTAGTAGTAGTAGTAGTAGCAATTATAGCTGAAGTAATAGGAGTAGTAGTAGTAGGAGTACTACTAGTAGCAAAAGTAGTAGTAGTAGTAGTTGTTGTTGTTCTAGTAGTAGTATTAGCAGAAATTGTAGTAGCTGTTGTAGTAGTAGTAGTA
Organism: Trichopus zeylanicus subsp. travancoricus; assembly: GCA_005019695.1. Taxonomy (NCBI): domain Eukaryota; kingdom Viridiplantae; phylum Streptophyta; class Magnoliopsida; order Dioscoreales; family Dioscoreaceae; genus Trichopus; species Trichopus zeylanicus. The sequence goes on from RXID01014495.1 coordinate 29,555, forward strand.
GTAGTAGTGTTAGTTATGGTCATAGTAGAAGTCACAGTAGCAGTAGCAGTAGTAGTAGTAGTAGCAATAATTGCAGCAGTAGCAATCGTAGTAGTGGTAGTATTAGCAGCAGTTGAAACCGTAGTACCAGTAGTAGTAGTATCAGTCGTAGCTGTAGTAGCAATAGTAGCAATAAAAGTGGAAGTAGAAGTAGTAGTTGCAGTAGTAGTAGAAGCAGCATTAGCAATAGTAGTCATAGCAGCACTAGTAGTAGTATGAAAAGTAGTTGGACTAGCGATAGCAGTAGTAGTAGTAGTAGTAGTAGTAGAAGTAGTAGCAGTAGTTCTAGTAATTGTAGTAGTCGCATTAGTAGCAGTAGTAGCAGCAGCAGCAGCTGCCGTAGAAGTAGTAGTAGTAGTAGTATTAGGAGTATCATTAGTTCTAGCAGAAGTAGCAGTAGCAGTAGTAGTAGTTGTAGGAGCAATAGTTGTCGTAGATGTAGGAGAAGAAGAAGTAATAACAATAATAGTAGTATTAGTGGTAGTTGTAGTCGTAGTTGTAGTAGTAGTTTTTGTTGTAGAAGCAGTAATATCCATAGCGGTAGTAGTTGCAGGAGTAATAAAAGTAGTGAAAGTAGTAGTAGTAGTTATAGCAGCAGCAGTAGTAGAAGTGGTAGATGGGGTAGTTGTATTAGTAGTAGTAGTATCAGTAGCAACAGAAGTAGTAGTAGCAGCAGCAGTAGTAGTAGTAGTAATAATAACAGTAGTAGCAATAGTAGTACTAGCAGTAGTATCAGTTGTAGTCGTTGTAGTAGCAGCAACAGCAACAGCAGCAGTAGTAGTAGTAGAGGTGGAAGTAGTAGTATTTGTAATTGTAGTAGTTTTGGTAGTAGCTGCTGCTATACAAGTAGTAGTAGCAGTAGCTGTGGTAGTATTAGTAGTAGTAGTAACAGTAGTTGTGGTAGTAGTAGCAGTAGTTGTAACAATAGTTACAGTTGGAGTGGCAGTAGTAGTAGCAGCATCAGTTGGAGTAGTAGTAGTAGTAGTAGTAGCAGTAGCAGTAGTAGAAGTAGTAGCAGAAGTAGAAGTAGTATTAATAGCAGAAGTAGTTGAGGTAGAAGTGGTTGTTGTAGTAATTCTTGTAGTAGTGGTAGTAGTAGCTGCTATAGAAGCAGTAGTAGTAACAGCAGCAATGTTAGTAGTAGCTGTAGTTGTAACAATAGTAGCAGCAGTATCAGTTGTAGTAGTAGTAGTTGTTGTAGTAGCAGTAGTGGTAGCAGTAGCAGTAGTAGAAGTTGTAGCAGTAGGAGCCGTAGTAGCAATAGCAGTAGTAGCTGCAGCAGTAGTCATAGTTAGTTGTACCAGTGGCAATAGCAGTAGTAGCAAAAGCAGATGTAGTAGGAGCATAAGTAGTAGCTGTAGTACTAGTAGCAATAGTGGTAGTAGCAGTTGCAGTAGTAGCAGCAGTATCAGAAGAAGTAGTAGTAGGAGGAGGAGGAGGAGGAGGAGTAGGAGTTGCAGTAGTAGTAGCAGTAGTAGAAGTAGTCGCTATAGTAGTAGTAGTCAGAGTAGTAGTTGTAGTAGCAATGGTAGAAGTAGCAGCAGTAGTATAAGTTATAGTAGTAGTAACAATAGTAGTTTTATTAGCAGCAGTATTAGTAGTAGCCGCAGTAATATTAGCAGTTGTTGTAATAGTAGTAGTACTAGCAGCAGTAGTAGTAGTAGTACTAGTGCTACTCCTACTACTGCTACCCCTACTACTACAACTTCAAAACCTACTATGACTACTACTCCCACTGCTGCAACTAATACTACTACTCCTACTCCCACTACTGCAACTACTCATACTACAAGGAATATTACTACTACTACTAGTACAACTATTACTACTACTACAACAACAACTACTACAAGTACTACTACTATTACTTCTACTCCTATTACTACTAATAGTATTGCAACTAGTAAAACAACTACCACTAACTCCAGCATTAGTACAACAACTACTATTACTCCACCATCTACTGCTCCTACTACTACTACTAATGGTACTACTAGTATAACTACTGCTGCTACTACTCCTTCTACGACTACTACTACTACTACTACTACTACTAATACTTCTACTCAAACTCCCACTGCTACTCCTACTCCGATTCCTACTCTGGCTACTACTACACCTAGTAGTACTGCTACTACTAGTGCTGCTAATATTAGTATTAGTGATAGTATTAGTAGAAGTAATAGTAGTAGTAGTAGTAATAGTAGTAGTAGTAATAGTTGTGGTAGTAATAGTAATAGTAGTTGTAGTATTAGCAGTAGTAGGAGTTGTAGTAGGAGTAGTAGTAGCAGTTGTAGTTGTTGGTGTACTGCTAGCAACAATAGTAGCAATTATTGTAGCAGTAGGAGTTGGAGTAGGAGTAGGAATAGTGGTAGGTATAGTAATAGTAGTAGGAGGAGTAGCAGTAGTAGGAGTAGAGGTCGTTGCAGTAGTAGGAGTCAGAGTTGGAATAGTAGTAGAAGTAGTAGTAGTAGTAGTAGAAATAGTTATAGTTGTAGTAGTATTCGGAGCAGAAGTAACAGTAGAAGTAGTGATATTAGTGGTGGTAGTAGTAGTAGCTGCAGCAGTAGTAGTAATTTTAGTAGTAGCAGTCTTAGTAGTAATAATAGTAGTAGTAGTAGTAGTAGTAACAGCAACAATAGAAGTAGTAGTTGTAGTAGCCGAAGTAGTAGTTGTGATAATCGAAATAGTAGTAGTAGTAGTAGTAGGAGTGCTAGGAGTAATAGTAGTACTTGGAATAGTTAAAGTAGTAGTAGTAGTAGTAGTAATAGTAGTATTAATAGCAGTGGTAGTAGGAGTAATAGTGGTATTAGTAGTTGTAGTTGTAATAGTAGTAGCAGCAATAGTATGATTAGTTGTAGTAGTAGTAGGAGTAGTAGTAGCAGAGTAGTAGTTTTAGTAGTAGTAGGAGTAGCAGTAGTGGTAGTAGTAGTTGGCAGTAGTAGGAGTAGAGGCAGTTGCAGTAGTAGGAGCCAGAGTTGGAATAGTAGTAGAAGTAGTAGTAGTAGTAGTAGAAATAGTTATAGTCGTAGTAGTAGTCGGAGCAGTAGTAACAGTAGAAGTAGTGATATTCGTGGTGGTAGTAGTAGTAGTTGCAACAGCAGTAGAGTAGTATTAGTAGTTGCAGTCTTAGTAGTAATAGTAGTAGTAGTAGTAGTAGTAGTAGTAGCAGTAGGAGTGCTAGGAGTAGTAGTAGTACTCTGAATAGTTGCAGTAGTACTTTGAATAGTTGCAGTAGTAGTAGTAGTAGTAGTAATAGTAGTAGTAGTAGCAGTGGTAGTAGGAGTAATAGTGCTATTAGTAGTAGTAGTAGTAGCAATAGTACGATTAGTTGTAGTAGTAGTAGGAGTAGTAGTAGCAGAGTAGTAGTTTTAGTATTAGTAGTAGTAGCAGCAGTGGTAGTAGTAGTAGGAGTTGGAGAAGTAGTGATAGAAGTATTAGTAGTAGAAGTAGTAGTAGCGGTAGTAGCTATAATAGTAATAGCACTATTCATTATACTAGTATTAGTAGTAGTATCAGAAGTAGTAGTAGTAGCAGTAACAGCAGGTGTTAGTGGTAATGGTAGTAGCATTAGTAGCAGTAGTAGTAGTGGTTGTAGTAGTTGAAGGAGGAGAAGGAGTAGTAGTAGTAGTAGCAGTAGTTGTAGCAGTAGTAGCATTAACGACAATAATAGTAGGAGGAGATGGAGTAGTAGTAGTTGTTGTTATTGTAGGAGACCTAGTAGTAATAGTAGTAGTAGTAGTATTTGTAGTAGTATCACTAGTATTAGCAATTATTGTAATAGTAGAATTAGTAGTAGTAGTAGTAGTAGTAGCAGTAGTTGCAGCAGTAGTAATAGTAGTAGTAATGGTAGTAGTAGAAGTTGCAGTAGCAGTAGTAGTAGTCGTTGAAGTAATAGTAGTGTTAGTAGCAGCAGTAGCAATTGCTGCAGTAGTAGTAGCAGTAATAGTGGAAGTTGTAGTAGTAGTAGCCGTAATAATCGCAATAGTAGTAGTAGCGATAGTAGCTGGAGCTGTAGCAGTAGTAATAGTAGTAGCAGAAGTTGTACTCCTAGTTGTGGTACTAGAACTATAATTGCTACACCTACCGCTACTACCAGTTCTCCTACTCCTACTACTGCCACCACTTCTACTGTTACTTCTACTATTACTACTACTACACCTATTCCTACTCTTGCTACTACTACTACTACTCTTACTTCTACTACCGGTACTCCTAATCCTGCTATTGTTCCAGCTGCTACCATAATTTTAACCATTGCTACTGATGCTGCTACCGCTGCTACTTCTACTGCTACTCCTACTACTACTAATGCTACTACTACTACTAGTCTTTGTACTACTAGTCTTATAGCTATTGCCGCTACTACTACTGCTACTACAACTACGAATACTACTACTACTCTACTGCTTTAACTAATACTTCTACTACTAATAGTAATACAATTACAACTACTTCTATGACTACTATTAGTGCTACTGCTACTGCTACTACTACTACTCCAACTACTATTACTACTACCATTACTACTACTACTACTACTACAACTACTACTACTTCTACTCCTACTCCAACTCCTACTACTGTTACTACAACTACTCCTACAACTACTACTCCTACTCCAACTCATACTACTATTACTACAACTACTAATACTAAATTACTACAGCTACTGCCACTGTTTTTTCTACAACTACTAATACTACTATTACTACTACCACTACAACAACTACAACTATTACTCCTACTACCACTACTACAACCATTACTACAACTACAACTACTACATCTACTAGTACTATTGCTACTACTACTACTACTACTACTACTATTACTACTATCCTATTACCACCACTACTGCCACTATTACTACAACAATTACAACTCCTACTACTACTACTAGTACTTCAACTATTACTCCTACTACTGCTGATGTTGCTACTACTGCTACTACAACTACTGCTACTGTTACTTTTGCTGCAACTGCTACTACTACAACTGTTGTTGCCACTACTACTACTACTACTGCTACTACTAATACTACCACCACTACTACGACTACTACTACAATTACCACTACTATTGCTACAACTACGGCTACTACTACTACTATTACTACTACTATTATTACCACTACTACTTCAACTACTACTACTACGGCTACTAATACTGCTACCACCACTACTACTACAACTACTGTTGTTGTTGTTGCCGCAAATACACTACTGCTATTACTTCTCTTACTACTACTAATATTGCTTCTACTACTTCTCCTACCACTACTGCTACTGCTTCTTCTACTACTAGTACTGCAACTACTATTGTTGTTGGTGCCACTATTACTACTACTACTACAACTACAACTACTTCTACTGCTGCTACTACTACAGCAACTACTACTGCTACTACTACAACTACGACTAGTACTTCTGCTGCTACTACTGCTGCTACTACTACAACTGTTTCTATTACTATTACTACTGCTACTACTATTAGTACTACCATTACTACTGCAAGTACTACTTCTACAATTACTACAATTACACCTACTACAACTAATTTTACTACTACTATATTACTACTACTACTACTACTTTTACCACTACTATTACTTCTACTACTATTGCTGCTTGTACTGTCAGTGCTACTACTACTACCACAACTGTTGTTGCTACTACTGCTACTACGGGTACTATTGCTACTACTACTTCTATTGCTACTACTACTACTACACCTATTACTACTACTAGTACTACTACTTCTACTACTTCAACTACTTCGTCTACTACTACTGCAATTGTTAGTACTATTGCTCTGACTGCTACTACTACTACTACTAATGCTACTGCTGCTATTGTTGCTACTACAACTACTACAACTACGACTAATGCTGCTGCTGCTGCTACTACAACTGCTACTAATGCTACTACAACTGCTATTGTTGCCACAACTACTACTACTAACCCTACAATTGCTGCAACTGCTACTACTCCTACTCCTAGTACTACTACTAACGCTACTACTTCTCCTAGTACTATTGCAACTACTACTACTTCTTCTTCTACTACTACTACTACTACTACTACTACTTCCAATACTACTATTGCCACTACTACTACTTCTTCTACTACTACTACTACTACTACTCCTACTATTGCAAATGCTGCTACAACGACCACGACCACTAGTATTACCACTACTACTATTGCTCCTACTAGTACAACTACTACTACTACTAGTTTTACTACTATTACTACTACTACAACTGCTACTACGATGGCTTCGACTGCTACTACTACCACCACTGTTACTATGGCTACTACTGCTGCTTCTACAATCACTACTACGAATCCTACAACAACAACAACTACTACTACTAATATTAGTACTACTACTAGTACTACAACTACTACTATTGCTACGGCTGCTACAACTACTACCACAGCTACAGCTGCTACTACTGCTATTGCTACTAGATGACCGCTACTACTGCTACATTACGAATACTACTGCTACTAGTAGTACAACAACAAGAACTACTACTAGACCTACTATTGCTACTACTACTACAATTGCTGCAACTACTACTACTGCTATTGCTACTACTACCACGACTACTACTACTACTACAACAACGATAACTGCTACCACTACAACTTCGGCTACTACTACTGCTACTGTAGCTGTTGCCGCAACCACTGCAGCAACTACTATAGTTGCTGCTATTACTGCTTCTACTAACGCTACTACTACTGTTGTTGCTACTGCTACCACTACTACTATAGCCGCTACAATTAATACAACTACTATTGCAACAACTACAACTTCTCCTACAACTATTACTACGGTTACCACTGCTGCTGCTGCTACTACTACTACAACTACAACTAATATTATAACTGCTGTTGCTGCTACTGCTACGACAAGTATTACTGCTACTACTAGCACTACTACTATTACGACTACTAATACTTCTATTTCTATTACTACAACTGCAAATACTACTACAACTGTTACTACTGCTACTACAATTACTACTATTAATATAACAACAACAACAACTACTACTACTACAACTACTATTACTAGTGCCACTACTACTACTTCCTCTACTACATTTACTACTACTTCTACTACCATTACTACTTGTACTACTACTACTAGCGCTACGCTACTAATACTTCTACTAGCCCTATTACTATTACTACTACTACTACAACTACTACTACAACTTCTACTAATACTACTACTACTACCACCACTTCAACTCCTACAACTGCTGCAACTGCTACTACAATTACTACTACAAGAACTACTACATTTACCATTACTGCTACTACTGCGACAATTACTGTTACTGCTACTACTAGTACAGCTACTGCTACTGCTAGGACCACTACTACCACTGCCACTATTACAACTACTGCAACTATTAGTGCTACGAATACAACAACAAATACTAATGCTACTACGGCTGCTATTGCAACTACTACTACCACTACTTAGATTGCTACAACTGTTGCTACTGCTATTCCTACATCTACTATTATAGCTACTTATGCTACTATTTCTGCTATTGCTACTACTGCCACAACTACTACTTAAATTACAATTACTATTGTTGTTGCTACAACTGCTACTACCGCTACTAGTACTAATACGACAACTACTACTATTACCGAAACTACTACTGCTTCTATTACTACTACTATTACGGTTACTATTACTGCTACGAGTACTACTGCTGCTACTGTTATAGCTAAGGCTACTACTCCTACTCCTACTACAACTACTACTGCTACTATCACTTCTATTACTACTACTACTACTACTGCGGCTACTACTACGACTTCTACTACTACTAATACTACTCCTAATACTACTGCTGCTACTACTACTGCTGCTGCTGCTCCTACTACTACTACTAGTACGATAACTAATTCTTCTTCTACTACTACTAATGCTAATACAACTACTGCTACTTCAGCTAATACCGCTACTACTCCTCCCACTGCTACAATAGATACTACTGCTACTACTGCTACTACTACTACTCCAGCTACTACTGCAACCGATGAGACTACTACAACTACAACTACTACTGCCACTACTGCTACAATTGCTACCACGGCTACTAACAAGACTACTCCAACTACTACTGCTCCAATTGCTACCACGACACCTAATACTACTACTCCAAGTACTACTGCTACTAATACCACTACTAATATTGTTGCTACTACTACAACAACTGCTACTGCTACTAATACTTCTTTTCCATCTGCTACTGCGACTACTACTGCAACAACTGCTATCACTACGACTGCTGCAGCAGCTACTACTACTGTTACTACTGCTACAACTAATACTACTACTACTGCTACCACTACTTCGATTACTACTTCTGCTTTGACTACTACTACAATTTCCAATACTACTGCTACAACTACAGCTACTACTACTACATCTTCTACTACTACTACTACTGCTACTACTACCACTGTGGCTACAAATAGTACTAATACTTCTACTACTACTACCACTATGGCTACAAATACTACTACTACTTCTGCTACTACAATTACAACTACTACTGCTACTATTACTACTACAACTACTAATACTACCAACATGACGACTACTACTACTACTATCACTGCTACTGCTACTACAACTACGGCTACTAGTAGTTCAACTGTAACTCCTACTATTACTCCTACTACTACTACTAGGACTACTAATACTATTACTGCTACTACTACTAACACTACTTCTACTACTACTACAACAACAACAATGACTACAACTGCACCTGTTACTACCACTATTACTATTGCTACTGCTACGCCTACTACTACTTTTCTTGCCACTACTATTGTTGCGGCTACTACTACAATTACTACGACTACTACTACTCCTTCTCCTATTACTACAACTATTATTGCAACTACTACTACTACTACTACACTATTGATAGTACAACTACTACTGCTCCTCCTACTACTACAACTGCTCCTACTACTACTACTGCTACTAAACACTACTGCAACTACCACTACTGCTACGACTATTGCTATTGCTACTACTGCTGCTGCTGCTGCTACTACTTCTACTACTACTACTTTTACTACTACTACTACTATTGCCACTATTGTTACTCCTACTGCTACTACTTCTACTTCTGCTACTACAACTACTACAACTACTGCTGCACCTAGTACGGCTACTACAATTACTGCTGTTACTACTGCTATTACTTGAACTACTACTCCTACTGCTATTGCGACTGCTAATACTTGTACTACTACTACTACTGCAGCTACAAATACTACTTCTACTCCTACTACTTCCACTATTCCAACTACTACAACTCGTACTACTACTCCTACTCCCACCTACTACTACTGCTGCTACTACTATAACCACTACTTCAACTGCTAGTACTACTCCTGCTACTATCGCTAATACTACTACTACTGCTGCTACTATAACTACTACTACTACTACTCTTACTACTTCCGCTACTCCAACTACTACCATTCCTACTACTACCACGACTACTACCACTACTACTACTACTAGTACTAGTACTTCTACTTCTGCTACTACTAGTACTCCTCCTCCTCCTCCTACTACTAGTATTAGTCCTACTCCTGCAACTACTATTACTACTACTAATATTACTACTACTCCTATGACTACTACTATTACTGCTACTACTACTACAACTATTGCTACTTTTACTACTACAATTATTAGTACTACTACTACTACTAAAATTACTACTACTATTAGCGCTTCTAGTACTCCTTGTACAACTACTACTATTACTTCTACTACTACTACAACACCTTCAAGTACTACTACTACTACTCCTTCTACTACTATTATTACTACTAATACTACTACTACTCCTATGACTACTACAACTACTCTTACTACTACTACTACTCCTACTACTATGACTATTACTACACCAACTACAATTACTGTAAAATCTCCGACTACTACTACTAATACTGCAACTACTATAACTCCAACTACTACTCCACTACTTCTACTACCACTACTACTAATTCTACTGTAACTACTGCCACTATTACTACTACTACTACCATCCTACTAGTACAACTACTACTACTATTACTGCTACAACTACTACCACCACCACCACCATTACTACTACTACTATTACTACTACAACCACTACGACTACTACGACGGCTATTATTATTACTATTATAGCAACTACTACTACTACTACAACAGCTACTACTACAATTACCGCTATTATTACTACAACTACTACTACTAGTACTACTACTACTACTTACACTACGAAAACTACCACTACCACTACAATTATTGCTACCGCTGCTACTACTGCTGCTGCTGCTATTACCGCCACTACTACTTTGACTATTATTACTACTACTGCTACTACTACTACTTCTGCTACAACTGCCACTACTACTATTATTACTACTGTTGCCCCTGTGGCTCCGAATACTATAATTGCTACTACTACAGTGCTACTACTACAACTGCAGCTACAACTAGTACTACTACTTCCAATTGTACTACTGCTACAACTTCAACTACCAATACTACTACTAGTCCTACTATGACTCCTACTACAACAACTACTACTGCCACTACTCCAACTATAACAACTCCCATTACGGCTCCTACTCCCACTCCTACTATGACTATTACTACTACTCCTACTACTACTACTACTCATACTACGATTACTACTACTACTACTACCTCTACTACTTCTACCAATACTACTACTGCTACTACTACTCCTCTACAATGACTAATACTACTACGACTACTGCTGCTACTAATACTACTACTACTACTACTACTACTACTACTACTTCAACTACTATTGCTACTACTAATACGACTACAACACCTAATAGTACAACTAATACTATGGCTACAACTACAATTATGATTACTACTACTACTACTCCTCCTCCTACTCCAACTCCTACAACAACTACTACTACTGCTGCTGCTACTGCTACTATAACAACTACTACAACTATTACTGTTGGTACTATTGTTGCAGCTGGTACAACTAATACAACAACTACTACAACTACTACTATTGCTCCAACTCCTCTACTGCTACTACTACTACTCTTACTAGTACAATTACTACTACTACAACTCTTACTGCTACTCCTACTCCAACTTCTACCTTCTAATCCTACTACTACTCCAACTACTAGTACAATAGCCACTACTGCTACTACTACTACTACTCATAGTCCTACTCCTACTACTGCTCCAACTAGCTCTACTAGGACAACTACTACTACTAGTACAAGTGCTACTACTACTACTGCTCCTGCTGCTGCTACTACTACTACCACTGCTTCTACTACTACTACAAAAACTACTACAACAACTTCTACAACCACAACTACTACAGCTACTATTACTAGTAGAACAACTTAAACTACCAACATCACAAGACGACTACGGCGACCACTACTACGTACGGACTACTCTCCTACTACTACTACCACTACTTCTGCACTACAACTACTAGTACAACTAAACCCTACTGTATTATTACCACTACTACTACTACTACTAATAACTATTACTACTACTACGACAACTCCTACTACTCGCCAATTGCACCAGCTACTACCCCTTACTACAACTACTCCTGCTACTCTTACTACTACTGCTGTTGCAGCTACTACTACTACTACTCCTACTACTACTACTACAACTTCGACAACTACTACTACTCCTATACCCACTCCTACTCCTACTACTTCAACTATTACTGCAACTACTACTACTGCTGTTGTTGCTGCTCCTATAACTACACTATTATTAGTACAACTACTGCTACTAACACTACTGCAACTACTCCCACGACTACTACTGCTACTAACAGTACTGCAACTACCACTACTACTACGACTATTGCTATTGCTGCTGCTGCTACTGCTACTGCTACTACATCTATTACTGTTACTTCTACTACTACTACTACCACCATTGTTACTACTACTATAGCTATTTCTACTTCTGCTACTACAATTGCTACTATTGCTATTGCTGCAAGTAATGCTACTATTGCTGCTGTTGTTCCTGCTGCTATTACTTCAACTACTACTACTACTGCTATTGCGGGTGATAATACTTGCACTACTACTATTACCTCTACTACTACTGCTACTGCTACTGCTACTACTGTGGCTACAAATACTACTACTTCTACTACTACAACTACCACTACTACCACAACTCCAACTACAAGTACTCGTACTACTACCCCTACTCCCATTCCTACTACTACTACTACTACTACTATAACCACTACTTCCACTGCTACTACTACTCCTGCTACTACCACTAATACTACTACTACTATTGCTATTACTACTACTATTACTACTACTACTACCACCACTACACCACCTAATACTACTCCTACTCCTACTACCACTACTACTACTACTACTACTTCCACTAATACTACAACACCTCCAACTACTACTACTACTACTCCTACTACTACTATTATTACTACTAATTCTACTACAACTCTGAGCATTACCACAACTACTCTTACTACTACCACTACTACTTAGACTACTATGACTATTACTACACCTACTACAATTACAACAAATTCTCCAACAACAACTTCTGCTACTACTCTACTACTTCTACTACCACTACTACTAATTCTACAGTAACTACTACTGCTACTACTACTACTACTACTCCTACTACTACAAGAACTGTTACTACTACTACTACTACAACTCAGCTACTAGTACTACTGCTACTACGGCTGCTACAGCTACTACCACTACTACTACTACTACTATTACTACTACTAATACTACTACTAATACTAGTACTACAACTACTACTATTATTACTACTATAGCTACTACTACAGCTATTGCTGCAACAGCTGCTTTTATTACTACTACTGCTACCACTACTTCTACCATGTATTGCTGTTGTTGCTGCTATTCCAACTACAACGACTGCTACTACTACTACAACTACAACTACCACTTCTTCTATGACTACTAATACTACTGGTACTACTACTTATGCTATTGATATTGCTGCATCTCCCACTACTACTTCTACTGCTACTGCTACTGCTACTGCTACTATAGCTACAACTATGGCTACTCCTACTACTGCTACTACTACTACCGGTACAACTATGGCTACTCCTATTACTGCTACTACTACTCCTACTACTACAACTCTGAGCACACCTACCACTACTACTACTACTACAACAACTACTACTACTTCTACCACTCCTACTACTACTACTACCACTTCTACTACTCCTAGTATTACTTCTACGACAACTGGTATTACTACTACTACTACTATTACTATTACAACAACTACTACCCCTTATATTGATGTTATTCCTACAACTACTATTATTATTACTACTACAACAACTATTACACCTACTACTACTGTAGCTACTACTACTACTACTACTGCTACTACTATTGCTCCAACTACTACTACTACTGCTACTGCTGCTGCTCCTACTACTACTACTACTACTACTACTACTACTGCTACTGCGACTACTAACAGTACCGCAACTACCACTACAACTACAAAAATTGCTACAGTTGCTACTACTACTACTGCTACTACTTCTTCTACTACAGCTACTTTTACTACCACTACTACTGCCAATATTGTCACTACCACTGTTACTACGTCTACTACTACTACTACTACTACTACTGTTGCAGCTACTACTGTTGCTACTTCAACAACTGCTACAACTGCTACTGTGGCTATTAATACTTGTACTACTACTATTTCTTCTTCTTCTACTACTACTACTACTACTTCTACCACTCCTACTACTACAACTACCACTTCTATTACTCCTACTATTACTTATACTACAATTTGTATTATTACTACTACTACTGCTACTATTACTATTACAACAACTACTACCCCTTGTATTGATGTTATTCCTACTACTACTATTATTACTACTACTACTGCTCCAATTACTACTACTACTACTGCTGCTGCTGCTCCTACTCCTACTACTACTACTACTACTGCTACTGCTACTACTACTACTAACAGTACCGCAACTACCACTACAACTACAAAAATTGCTATAGTTGCTACTACTTCTTCCACTACAGCTACTTTTACTACCACTACTACTACCAATATTGTTACTACCACTGTTACTACTTCTACTTCTACTACTACTACTACTACTATTACTACTGCTCTGGCTAATGCTGCTACTACTATTGTTGCAGCTACTACTTTTACTACTTCAACAACTACCACAACTGCTACTACGGCTGTTAATACTTGTACTACTACTATTTCTTCTACAACTACTACTGCTGCTGCTGCTGCTACTCCGACTACGACCACTACTCCAACTTCTACTACTCGTACAACTATTCCTACTCCCACTCCTACTACTACTAGTAGTAGTACTACTACAACAACAACAACTACTACTACTACTACTATTGCTGCTGCTGCTGCTACTACAACCGCTACTTCCACTGTTACTACTACTCCTAATACTACCACTAATTCTACTGTTGCTGCTTCTACTACTACTAATATGACAATTACTAATATTGCTCCTACTGCTGCTGCTACTAGTATTACTACTACTACTACTAATACTACTATTACCACTGCTCCTACTACTACTACAACTACTACTCCAAGTTCTACTGCTACTACTACTACCACGACTACTACTACTTGTACTAGTACTACTACTACTATTACTACTCCTACTCCTACTGCAACAACAAATCCTACTTCTACTACTACTCCTGCTGCTACAGCTACTACTACTATTATTTATGCTACTATTTCTGCTGCTGTTGCAACTACTACTACAACTACTACTACTACTCCTACAACTCTAACTACTATTCCTACTCCAACCTCTATTTCTATAACTACTCCTACTACTACAACTACTTGTGCTACAACTATTACTACTCCTACTCCTACTCCTACTCCTACTACTACTACTGTAACTAATACTACTACTATGAGTATTACTATAACTACTACTACAACTATTACTACTATTACTAGAACCCTACAACCGACACTACTACTTCTTTTTCTACAACAAAAACAACAGCTACTACTACTACTACTATTACTCCAGCTTTTGTTGCTGCTGCTACTCCTACTACCACTACTACTACAACTACTACCACTTCTTAGACAACTACTACTTCTACTATTACAACTACTACAACTTCTCCTACTACTACTGCTACTTCTACTACTCCTTGTACTTCTATTCCTACTAGTACTACTACTACAACAACTAATAGTACTACTACTACTCCTACTCCCACTCCTACTCCTAATACTATTCCTCCTCCTCCTACTACTACTGCTGCAAATATTACTACTACAACTACGGCTAGTACTACTTCTGTTGCTGCAGCAGCAACTATTACTACTACAACGACTACCACCACCACCACAACTACTACTACTACTACTACTACTACTACTACTACTACTACTATTAATAATACTACTACTGCTACTACTACGACTCCTCCTACTACTACTACTATGACTACTATTGCTACTATTATTGCAATGACTACAACTACTACTACTAGTACTACTGTTGCTACTACTACTATGATAACTACTACAGTTACTTCTGCAACCACTACTCCTACTGCTACTATAACTACAACAATAACTACTAATACTATTACTACTACTACTACTACTAATATTGCTTTCACTACTACTTCTTTTCCTAATACTACTACTACCACTACTCGTAACTCTACAACAACAACTACTACTACTACTACTACCACTACTATTAGAACTACTACAAGTACTACTACTATTGCTACTTCTACTATTACTACTACTGCTACTAGTACTACTACTACTACTATAACCACAATCAATTCCTGTATTGCTATTACTACTACTACTACTACCACTAATACTAGTACTCCTGCTGCTGCTACTCCTACAGCTACTACTACTACTGCTGCTGCTACTACTACTATTACTTCTTCTACAACTTTTAATACTACTACTACCACTACTACTTCTGCTACTACAACTACTATGACTACTTCTACTACCACTCCTACTACTACTTCTACTACTACTACTACTACTACCACTTCTACAACTCCTACTATTACTGCTTCTTCTTCTACTACTACTGCTTCTACTACTACTACTACTCCTAACACTTCTGCTACTACTACTACTACTTCTACCACTACTTCGACTACTACTACAACAACTACTACGACTACTATTACTACTACTACTACTGCAACTCCTACTGCTACAACAACTACTACTTATACAACTACTACACCTACCACTACTACTACTGCTCCTACTGATACTACAATAACAACAACTACCACTACCACTACAACTATTATTACTACTGCTACTGCTACTACTCCTCCTACTACTACTACACTGATACCCCTACTGCTACTCCTACTCGTTCTGCTGCTCCTACTACTACTATTACTGCTACTCGTACTCCGGCTGCTGCTGCTAGTATTGATGAAACTGCTACTAATACTTCTTCCACTGTAACAGCAACAACCACTACTACTTCTAGAACTCCTGCTGCTGTTGCAGCTACTCCTACTACTACTACTACTACAATAAGTATAACAACTACGACCATTCCCTCTAATGCTACTACTCCAACTACTACAACTACGACTAGCAACTAAAACTACTACACCTACTACTACAGCTTCCAAAACTACTACTACTATTGCTGCTGCTGCTGCTATTGCTGCTCCTACTACTATTATTACTACTACTACGGTGACTAGTACTTCTACTCCTACTAGTATTATTACTACTTCTACTACTACTACTATAGCTACTACTACAATTAGCACTAGTACTACGGTGACTACAACTCCTACTACTACTACTATTATTACTACTTCCACTTCTTCTACAACAACTACTACAACTACTACTATTACTACTGCTACTGCTGCTGCTACTACTACTACCCTTAATACACCCACCACAACTTCCACTATTATTAATAGTACTACTATGATTACCACCACCACCACCACCACCACCACCGCCACCACCACCACTACTACTACTACTACTATGGCTACTACTACTATTATTAGCACTACTACTACTACTCCTAACACTCCTACTGCTGCTATTGCAACTACTACTACTACTACTAATTCTACCACTCCTTTTACTAGTACTACTACTACTATAGGTACTACTACTACTGCTACTACAACTACTATTACAACCAGCACTACTACTACTATTGCTACTTGTACTACTGCTACAAATAATACTACTACAACAACTATCACACCTAGTACTACTACTATTATTGTTGCTGCTACTACTACTACAACTATGGCTTCTACTACTACTACTACTTTTTCTACTCCTGCTTCTACTGCTACCACTACTCCTGCTAGTACTACTACTACTACTACAACTCTTACTACTACTCCTACTCCAGCTGTTATTCCTACTCTGACTATTACTCCAATTATGACTACTGCTATAATTACTACTGCTACTGCTGCAACTACTACTACTAATCCTCCTGTTGCTGCAACTACCATTACTCCTACTACTACTACTACTGCTACTAATATTACTACTTCTACTACTACGACTACTATTACTACTGCTACAACTTCTGCTACAACAACTACTGCTACCACTACTGCCACTACTGCAACTAATACTACTACTACTATAACTACTTCTACTACTACTACAACAGCTACTACTACTGCTGTGACTACTACAAATACTGCTACTTCTGCAACTGTTAGGACAACCACTGCTACTATAGAAACTACTACTACTACTAAACCAATTGCAACTACTATTGCTACTACTAGTATAATTACTGCTACTACTACAACAACTACTACTATATTGCTACTACGAATGCTACTACTACTACTACTACTATTACTACTACAACCATTGCAACTACTCCTACTACTTCTACAACTACAACTACGACTGCAACCACTACTACTACTACAATTACTATTACTGCTTTTATGACATATGCTACTACTAGTACTAGTACAACTGCTAATTCAACTACTACTAGTACTACTACTGCTACAGCTGCTAATACTACTACTACTACTACTACAACTATTCCTACTCCTACCACTACTACTACTCCTACTGCAAATCCTACAACAACTACTACTCCTACTACTAGTCCTAGAACAACTCCTACTACTACTACTACTCTTAATACTACTAATACTACTCCTATTACTACTACTACCACTACGACAAACTTCTACTACAACAACTATAACAACAATAATAACTACTACTACTACTACTACTACTACCTCCTCCTACACCTACTGCTGCTGCTGCAACTACTACAACTTCAACGACAACAATAACAACAACAATAATAACTACTACTACTACTACTTCTACTCCTACTCCTACAACTATTACTACTACCACTTGTCCTACTATTCTGACTACTGCTCCTACTACTACTACTACTTCTACAACTACTACTGCTGCTACTACTATTGCTGCTACTACTATTACTACTGCTCCTCCCCTACTACTACTACAACAACAAATACTACTACTACTACTACTACTACTACTACTAGTACTATTTCAGCTGCTGCTACTACTACTACTGTTGCTACTTCTAATACTTCTGCTTTGACTACTACTACTACTACTACTACTACAAATAGAACAACAACAACAACAACAACAACTACTACTACTACTGCTACTTCTGCTACTAAAATAACTACTACAACTTTATTGCTACAACTACTACTTCTACCGCTGCTACTACTACAGCTGATTCTACTACTACTACTACTACTACTACTACTACTACTACTACTACTACTACTACTACTACTATTACTACTACTACTATTGCTGCTGCTGCTGCTCCTATTAGTACTACTACTATGACTACAACTTCTAGTAGTACTACTAATACTACTGCTACTACTACTACTCCTCCCCCTCCTCCTACTACTACTACTCCTACTAGTACTACTACCAGTACAACAACTCTTACTACTATTACTACTCGAAGCTGTACAACTACTACTCCTACTTCTTCCACAACAACTACTACTACTCTTAGTGCTACTCCTACTCCTACTCCTCTGACTACTACTACTACTAATACTACAATTACTACTGCTGCTGCTGCTGCTCCTACTACTACTACTACTGCTGCTGCTAGTACTACCACTACTGCTTCAACTACTACTACTACTATTACTACTGCTATAGCTTCTCCTACAGCTACTATTGGACCCACTACTGCTACTATTGCAACTAATACTACTACAACTATAACTAATTCCACTACTAGTACTAGTACTACTTTTACTAGTATTGTGACTAATGCTACTTCTACAACTGTTATGATAACTACTGCTAGTACTGCCTCTGCTACTACAACTACTATGATTGCTGCTACTACTACAACAGCTGCTATAACAAAAATAACAACTACTACAACTGTTGTGGCTGCTACTATTGATACTATCACTGCTACTGCACCTGCTTCTGCTACTACTACTTCTCCTACTCTAGTTACTACTCCAACTACTATTGCTGCTAGTACTACTACTACTCCTACTAAAAATGCTGCTGCTAATACACTTCTGCTACTACTAGTATTACCACCACCACCACTACTATTACTGAAACTACAACAACTCCAACTACTACCACTACTACCACTACTTCAACTACTACTACTACTACTGTGGCTATTACTGCTACTTGTGCAACCACTGCTATGACTGCTACTATGGCTACTACAGCTACTAGTGTCACTACTACCCCAACTACAGCTACTACAACAACCACTACTGCTGCTGCTGTCGTAACTTCTACTGCTACAACAGCAACTACTGCTACAACTGCAACTACAGCTACAACTACTACTGCTGCTGCTGCTACTACTACTATAACTACTACTACTACTCCTGCTACTACTACTACAACTACTACTCCTGCTACTACTAATGCTACTATTATTTCTCCTACTCCTACTACTATTACTTAGTACTTCTACTAATGCCACTAGTACTATGTCCACTATGACTACTATAAGAACAACTGCTGCCACAACTACTACGGTGACTTCTACTACTACTATACCGACTACTGCTACTTCTACTACAACAACAACAACTGCTACTTCTAGTAAAACTAATACTTCTATTACTACTACATCTGCTACTACTATTACTACTACTAAAACAACTACTACAACAACTCCTGTTGTTGCTACTTCTACTACAAGCACTACTACTACTACTGATACTACTGCTATAACTGGTACAACAACAACTACTACTACTACAACAACTACTACTACTACTCCAGCTATCGCTACTAATGTGGCTATTGCAACTACTGCTATTGCTAGTACTAAGTCTCCAACAACTACTGCTACTGCTATTACTATTGCTTCTACTACTACTACTACTAATACAACTGCTACTTCTACTACTACTATTACTACTACTACGGCTGCTACTATTGCTGTTGCCACTGCAACTACTACTTCAACTACTGCAACTGCTGCAACTACTATTGCTACTACTACTACTGCTACTACTACTACTACTACTTCTACTACCCCAACCACTAAAACAACTACTACTAGTAGTACTACTGCTGCTACTACAGCTGCTACTGCTATTATCGCTACTACTACTACTACTGCTGCTGCTACTGCTGCTACTACAACAACTACTGCTACTATTGCTACTACTGCTACTACTGCTACTACTGCAACTACTACTACTACTACAACTACTACTACTAATACTACTACAACAACTATTTTTGCTACTACTACTTTTAATACAAATACTACTAATACAACTACTATGACTACCACTGTAGCTGTAGCAGTAGATGCTACTACTTCTGTGACTTATCCAACTACTGCCACTACTACTTCTGCTACTACTGCCACTGCTACTTCTACTATAACTAGTACTACAACTGCTACTGCTACTACTACTAATACTACTACTACTGCTCCTACTGCTACTACTTCTACTATCGATACTACTATTGCTACTATTGCGAATTTTGTGACTGGTTATACTACTACTATGGACGAAATGACTCCTACTGCTACTATTACTACTACTTGTGCCACCACTTGTACTACTACAGCTACAACAATTGCAACTTGTACAATTGCTTCTACTTCTACTACTACTACTACTTATACTTCAACAACTTCTACTTCACCTACTACGACTACTACAACAACTGCTGCTGCTACAGCTACTTGTACTTCAACTTTTGCTACTACCTCTACTTCAACTACTACTACTTCTATTATGATGACTACTGCAATTATTTCTAATACTAATACTACTATTACTACTATTACTACTACCACTACAACTCCTGCAACTACTAATACAACTGCAACTACTACTGCTGCTACTACTACTGCTATTGTAACAACTACTAATACTATTACCAGCATTACTACAACTACTGCGAGCACTACTACTGCTACAACTACAACTATTTCTTCTACTATTACCACTACAACAACTGCTATTACTACTGTTAGTGCTACTAGGCTACTACTACAATTACTACTAATGCTGCTGCTACTACTACTACTACTACTATCGCTACTTATGCTACTACAGCTACTGCTACTATAACCTCTACACTTACTACTACTGCTACTCTACTACTACTACTACTACTACAATCCCTACTACTACAACTACATGTACTATTATAACAGCAACTACCACCATTGTTGCTGCTGCTACTATTGCTAAAACTACTACTACTACTACTATTACTACTACTGTTGCTACTATTGCTACTACAACTGCTACTGCTACTACCACTATAACTCCTACTGCTACAACTATTTCTATGGTGGCACCAACTGCGACTACTGCTGCTACTGCTGCTACAACTACTACAACTGATGCTATGCTACTACTACTACTGCTGCTACTTCTAGAGCTACTGCTATAATTGCTACTAGTACTATAGTTGTTGCTACTGCTACTACTGTTGTTGCTACGACAACTATGACTACTACGGTGACTACTAATACTACTCATGGTGCTGCTGCTGCTACTACTACTAGTACTGCTACTTCTCCTACTACTATTACCACTGCTATTACTACTGCTTCTACTACTTTGCTACTCCAACGAACACTACTGCCGCTGCTTCTACTACAGCTGCTACTAATATTACTACTAATATTCCTACTACTACTACAATTACTACTTCTACTACCACTGCTGCTACTACTACTACAGTTATGACTGTTACTAGTATTACAAGTGCTACTACTGCCACTACAACTACTACTGCTACCACCTCTTCTATTGCCACTACAACTACTACTGCTACAATTACTACTACCGCTGCTTCTATTGCTACTACTATTACTACTACTGCTACTACTGTCACTACGACAATAATAATAACAAGTACAACTACTGCTGCTACTACTGCCATTACTGCTGCAACTAATTTGACTACCACAAAAATTACTACTACTGCTACTACTACTTCTACTACTACTGCTACTATTGCTACTGTTGCTATTACTACTTCTACTACTGCAACTACTACTACCACTACTCCTATAACAACAACTACTACTACAGCTACTACTACTGCAACTCCTCCTAGTCCTACTACTACAACTAATACTACCGCTGCTACAACCGCTACTAATACGAATATTACTACTACAAGTTCTACTATTTCTGCTACTACTACAACTTGTCCTATTACTATTTGTACAACTACAACCTCAGCTACTACTTCAACTGCTACTCCAACTAATACTACTATTGCTGCTACTACCACTGCTACACTACAACTAATTTTACGAATATTAATTTACGACAAGTTCTAATATTTCGCTACGCACTACACACTTGTCCGATGGACTGAGTGGTACAATACAAACCCTCAGCTACTACTTCAACTGCTACTCCAAACTCATACTAACTATGCTTGCTACTACCACTGCTACTCCTAATATTGCCCACACTCAATGACTATTTAATCCTACTACTACTACAAATTATCCACAACTATTACTACTACTACTGCTACTACTCCTACGACTGAACTACTGCTACTTCTACTACTACTTCCACCACTGCTACGGCTACTACTTCTGCTACTAATGCTACTACTATTACTACTATAACTACTACTTCTGCTACTGTTGCAAGTGCAGCTACAACAACTGCTACTACTGCTACTACTGCTACTACTACTATTATTAGTACTACACGACAAATTCTACTACTACAACCAGTACTACAGCTACTACTACTACATTTCCTACTACTACTAGTACTATTAATACTACTAGTACTACTACTATTACTACTACTAATACTACTACTACTACTATGACTAATGTTCCTTATACTATTGTTGCTACTTTTACTATAACCACGACTACTACTACAAATATTACTATAACTTTTACAACTACTACTGCTTCTACTACTACTCCTACTACTACTGCAACTATTGCTCCTATTGTTACTTGTACTTCTACTTCTACTACTACTACAACAACAACAACAACTACTACTACTAATACTACTACTACTCCTACTTCTATTACCAACACCACTACTACAACTAATACTACTATAGCTAATACTACTACTAATCCTACTACTGCTACTACTACTAGCACTTCTAATGCTACTACTACAACTACTTTTGCTACTACTACTGCTACATTTTCTACTGCCACAACTACTAGTGCTACTGATACTACTTCTGCCACTTCTACTGCTACTCCTACTGCTACTACCATTGCTAGTGCAACTACAACTACTACTACTTTTACAACTAATACAACAACTACTATTACTACTATTACTACTACTGCTGCTTTAGCTACTACTAGTGCTACTACTACTATTACTACTACTGCTGCTACTACTAGTGATAATACTACTACTACTACTACTACTACTACTACTACTATTGTTGCTACAGCTACGACTACTGCAACTACCACTATTACCACTACTATTGCTACTACTACTATTGCAGCTTCTATGACTTTAACAATAACTACTATAGCAGCTGCTACTACTACAACTACTACTGCGGCTACTAATACTCCTAGCACAACTATGACTAATTCTATTACTCCTGCTACAGCTATTGCCACAACTTCAACTAGTGGTAGTACTGCACTATTTCTCCTACTACTACTCCTACAGCTAGTACTATTGCTGCTGCTACAGTGCTACTACTTCTATTACTACTACTACTATTACTACTGCTACTGCTACTTCTGCTTCTAGTATGACTGCTATTACTTTAGTTACTTTCACTACTACTAATTCTACGACTACTACTTCTGCTGATTCAACAACAGCTACTTCTAATACTACTACTACTGCTATTGCTACTACTAGCACTAGTACTACAACAGTAACTACTGCTACTCCTAGTAATTCTCCTACTACTACCACCACTGCTACTACCACCGGAATGACTACTATTGCTACTACAACAACTACGACTACTACTACTACTACTGTTGGTGCTACTGCTGCTGCTAAGACTGCTAGTACAACTACTACAACTTCTACCACTACTCCTGCTACTGCTACAATAATTGCTACAGCTCTGACTCCTATTACCACTACTGCTACTATTGCTACTACAGCTACTATTACTTCCCCTACTAGTACTAATACTGCTACTACTACTAAAGCTTCTACTACTGCCACTACAACTATTGCTCCAATAATAACTACTACTACTCCTCCCCCTCCTCCTCCTCCTCCTCCTCCTCCTCCTACTACTACTACTACTACTACTACTATTACTACTACTACTACTACTACAAGTATGACTATTACCTATATTACTACTACTACTACCCCTATTACTACTAATACAACAACTACTACAACTATGACTACTATTTCTTTGACTACTACTACTACTACTACTTCTTCTACTACAACTAATGCCACTGCTAATGCTTTAGCTATTATTACTACTACTACAAGTTCTGCTATTGCTACTACTGCAACGACTGCTACTACTAATACTAATGCTACAACTGGAACTATTGCTATGACTACTACTGCTATAACTACTACAACAATAACTACTGCTTCTACTGCTGCAGCAATAGCTACATAGGCTGCCACGACTACTACAACTACTACTTCTATGACTGCTACTACTTCTGCTAATATTGCTGCTGCTACTACTACTACAACTATTACTGACACTATAATTACTACTACTATGACAACTACTACGACTACTACTACTGCTACTAATGCTATTATTGCTACTACTACTATTACTACTACTGCAACTACTACTACTACTACTACTATAGCTACTATTACTAATACGACTACTACTGCTGTAGCTACTACTACTACTACTGCGGCTGCTGCTGCTACTCCTACTGCTACGTCTCCTACTATTATGACTACTGCTATTACTACTATAATTACTACTACTACTACTAGAACAACTGCTACTACTACTAATACTACTATTACAACTAAGACGACAATAACTACTACTACTACTACTCCTCCTACTAGTATTACTGTTGCTACAACTGCAACTACTGTCGCTTCTTCAACTACTACAAGTACTACGTGTACTACTTCCACTTCTACTTCCACTGCTACTACCGCTACTAGTGTCACATCGAATGCTGCTAGTACTGCTGCTACTATAACTACTGCAACTTTTGCTACAACTACAACTGCTACTCCTTCGACTTCAACTAATGCTACTGCTTCTACTACTGCTTCTCATATTACTACCTCTACTACTAATGCTACCAGTAGCACTACTACTACTATTACTAGTACTGCAGCTTCTACTGATACTACCCATACTACTACTGCCACTACTATAACTAAAGTTGCTATGATTACTGCTTCTGCTTCAACTACTACTGCTGCTGCTGCTACTACTACTACTACTACTACTACTATAACTACTACTATTAATACTTTTACTACTTCTACTTCTACTATCTTTACTATTACTACTACTACTACTACCTCTCTTACTACTACTATCTCTGCTACTATAACTACTGCTACTCAATCCACTATAGCTACTACTACCACTCTGACTACTATTACTATGACTGCAAATAGTACTAATACTACTGCTTCTACTATTACTATTGCTACCTTTGCTACTACTCCTACTTTTACTACTACCTCGACTACAACTATTGCTTCTACTACTACTTCTGCTATGATTACCACGACTACTATTATTGCAACTACTTCTACAGTTACAACTACTACTACTATTGTGACAACTAATACTACTGCTACTACTACTACCACTACTACTATTACAGCTACTTCTACTACTGCTACTGCTACTACTATTACACCAGTTACTACTATTACTACTACTACCACTACCGCCACTACTACTACTACGACAACTGCTACACTAATACTACTATTGTTTTGGCCAGTACTATGACTAGTACTATGGCTACTACAATTGCTACAACGACTACTACAACTACTACATTATCACTACACTACTACTACTACTAATACTACTTCTACTACTACTACTACTGGCACTACCACTACTGTCGCTACTACTGCTACTGCTTCTACTACAACAACTACAAGTACTACTGCTACTACTTCTGCTACTACTACAATTGCAACTACTACTACTGTTGCTGCTGCTACTGCTACAACTACTACTATTACTACTACTACTACTACTACTACTACTACTACTACTACAACTACTAATGCTTCAACTACAACTACTACTAGTACTACTCCTATGACTTATGCTACCCCTACTACTACTGCTACTACTACAACAACTACTACTACTACTACTACTACTTCTACTTGTGCTACAATAGCTACTACTACTGCTACAACTACTACTGCTATGACAACTACTTATACTACTTCTGATGTTGGTTCTACTACTACTACTTCTATTAACACTAAGGCCACCACTAATGCTGTAGCTTCTGCTGTTGTCGTAACTACTACTACTACAATAGTTGTGGCTACTACATTTGATACTACTGGTACTTCTTCTACTGCTTCTGCTACTCCTGATGCTATCGCTACTACTACTACTACTGCTACTGCTACTGCTACTATTGCCACTATAACAACTACTACTACTACTACTTCTATTGCCACTATAACAACTACCGCTAATACTACTACTATTGCCACTAGAACTACTACTACTACTACTACTCCCGCTGCTACTACTGCTACTGTTGCATCTACTATTGCTACTTCTACTGCTACTATTGCATCTACTACTACTACTGCTGCTGCTGATACTGTAGCTACTATTACTACTACTGCTACTACATCTTCCTCCCACTACTACAATTGTTACTACAACTACTACAACTAATACAACTACTACTAGCGCTACAACTTCTAGTACTGGTGCTATAGCTATTGTTGCTACTACTACTACTTCAGATGCTACAAATGACATAATTAATACTACTACTACTATGACTAGAACTACAAATGCCACTACTACTACTAGAACTATTGTGGCTACTACAACAATAACTACTACTAATACTATTTCTACTAGTACTGAAGCTGTTGCTGCTACTACTTATGCTAATACTATTGCTGGTACTACTACTATTGTTGCTGCTACTACTACTACTACTAATAGCACTACTATTGCTAAACAACTACTGCTGCTACCACAACTACTACTGCTACAACTACCGGTGTGACTACTACTGTAACTACAACTACTAAGACTACTACTACAGCAACTGCTGTTGCTACTACTACTGCTACTACTATAGCATCTACTACTGCTACTACTGGTGCTACTACTACTACAACTACTACTACTTATACTGCTACTAATGCTGCCACTACAACTACTGCTGCTACCATTCCTTCTCCCACTACTTCTGCTGCTACTACTACCACTACTACTGCTACTTCTGCTACTATTACTACTACTACTATTGCTACAACTACTTCTCCTACTTCTACTACTACTCCTAGTATGACAGATACTACTACTACTGCTGCTACAATAACTACTACTACTTCCCTGACTACTAAAACTACTACTATTACTTCTACTGCTGCTACTATAGCTAGCAATGTTATTATCACTACTACTACTGCTATGATTGCTACTACTACTACTACAACTACTACAGTTACAACTGCCCATTCTACTATAGCTACTATTGCTACTACAACTTCTACTCCTGCTACTACTATTTCTACTACCACTACCATTACTACTTTTACTACGACAACTACTATGACTATTACTATAATAGCTACTGCTATTGCGACTACTACTACTACTCCTACTTCTACGATAACTGCTACTACTACAACTACTGTTACTACCCCTACGGCTATAACTAATATTACTACTACAACTGCTATTACTACAACAACAACTACTACAAATAGTGCTATGTCTACTGTTACAACTACAGCTGCTACTACTACTAGTAGTACTGCTGCTTTACCACTATTGCTATTGTTATTAGGTAGGCGGGTGGGGGGGAAAGAATTCAAAACCACGAAGAGGAGAGAATTCTTCGGTGATTTTTGAATGCTTGTTATTATGATATGCCTCCCTTTTATAGGGAAAACCTTACACCTGGCAGATGCGATAAGATCGCATCTGCTTTTACAAAAGCAGCTTTCCCAAAGCTACTTTATAAAAGCTAAAGCTGCTTTACAAAAGCAGCTTTCCTAAAGCTACTTTACAAAAGTCTCTTTTATAAAGTGGCTTTACCAAAAGCTACTTTATAAAAGTAACTTTACTTTACACCACTGGACACGGCCTCCTCTGGACTGGGCCGGGCCGGTTATTCTTTGGACTGACTAGTCTAAGCAATCTTGGACCTTTTGAGCTGGATTGTTGGGCCGAATGCAACCACTTTCTTTTCGCGCAAGCTATCTCCAAGTCCTGTTGTGTTCAGAATGTGAAGGTGGGCAGTCGTTGGGCTGTGTCAGTTGTGAGTTTGACTGCTGTTTCAAGCTGGATATTGATCTGAGTTACAACAGGATGCCACTGGGCCCAAAAGTTGCCCGTGGTTTTACGGCTCGCGCGCTTTGTGGCTTCAGTCAACTTGAGGGCATGTAGGTCACGAAATTGCCGAACGGCCGCAAGTGCTTCCTGGGCACTCTGTCGTTCCAGCTGTTGGAGCCATCGTCTAATGGCGTCGTAGGTATCAAGGGACATGGGGAGGTTCTGTAGGAGCTGTAGCTGTGATTCATATTGTAGCACAAGGCTTGGGCTGTCGCTAGGTGCTCCTTCTTCGCCTCCTGAGAGGGTGTCTGGTGCGCCTCCTGTAACTGGGTTGCTACGAGGTTGAGTACATCTAGAGTTTCGAGTGTCGGCCATCCTGAAATGATAAGAGAAGTTATTAAGCGGGAGAGAGTATCTGCCAGCTGGTTATCCTCTCCGCTGATGTGCTCAAAGTGGATGGCGAGTCCCGTGCCAGTAATGTAGTCGGTGAAGGCAAGCCAGCATACGCGGGAAGGCTTATTGTTGGCCGACTTGTTGAAGAAGCTAATGATTGCTTGACAGTCAGTTCGAATAGTTAAGTCGGCCTTATCCAGGTAGTAGATCTTCAGTGTTTCCAGCGTATTCATAACGGCATAGAGTTTTGCATCAATGGTGGATTTGATTGGGTGGAACCTGCCGCTAGCATAGGCACATACCTTCTCCATGGATTTAGGGTCATATTTCTGGGGCTTCCATTTACATATTCCGCCCCATCCCATCATGCAGCCGTCGGTCTCGAGGATCATATAGCTGGCTTCGGGTGGTAGTTCGAGATCCGACAGCTTCTGCACCAAGGCCTTGATTTTTGCGACTAAGTCCCAATCTCGGGAGTTCCAGCGCTTTTCTCCCGTAGGAGTTGTCTTTGCATAAAGTGGCCGGAGTAGAGTTCCTAGATTAAGGATATAGCTTCGGGCGTAGTTCAAGATTCTGAGCCAGGCTCGGAGGCCTTTTGTGGTGGTCAGTTCCTGTTCCTGGAAGTCTGCAATCTTCTTGATGATGTGGGGCTGCAGCTTGATTCGTTGATTGCCGAGTACTGCCCCCAAGAATTCCACTTCGGAGACTGCTAGCTTCATTTTGGTTGGGCTCAAGATTAGCCCATTGGTTTGGCAAATCTGGAGCATGACCCGCAGATGTTGTTCATGCTCCGCTTCAGAGGAAGAGAAGACCAGGATGTCATCAATGTATACTGCAATAAAGTCCTCAGTCCCCTTGAAGCAACTGTCCATCTTTCGCTGGAATACGGCAGGTGCATTTTTGAGGCCAAATGGCATTACGAGCCACTCATAGAGGCCTTCTGGCACCCAGAATGTCGTCCATTCCACGGAGGCAGGATGCATTGCCACTTGATGAAAACCTGATTTCATATCAAACTTTGAGTATATGTGGCTTCTGCTTACCTTCTGTAGGATGGTGTTGATCCCGGGCAGGCTATATTAATCCTTGTGGGTGAGATCATTCAGGCGTCGGTAGTTGAAGACCATCCATTCCTTGCCTTTGATCTCCTGGCCTGTTCGGGGATCAACTGTTGTACCGGAGTTCAGAATGATCGCAGTGGTGCGATGCAGGCTTTTGCTGGGGCGAATAATGCCAAGATCCAGTAGTGCTTTCACATGCTTTGCATATGTAGCCTTGGCTTGCAGTGTAATGTGCTTTAAGGAGTGGTCTTCAATGGTGAAATCTAGGTTTTTGATGTCCAGGTGGCAGAGCACCTGGTTCTTGGACCAATATTTCAGTGGGTCCTCACCAATGTATCCTTGGCGTCGGAGTTCACCAAGTAAGGGGCCAACGCTATTGGTGAAGCTTCGTGATGGCTGTTGGTCTGTTGCATACTGCACTTGCTCTTGTATTTGGATGTACTCATCCTCATCTAGGTCCAACTCTTCAATAGCTGCTAAAGTTGGTACAGATGGGAGAGTATGAATCGTGGTTACATTTTTGTAAAACGTAACCGTATTGCCCTCGATGCGGACGCCGCCTTGCATGGCGCGGATGAAGTTACAGTGATGGATCATCTGGATATCCTCCCCCAACTTCATCGGGAAGGCATATGTGTAAGGGATCCGAATGTCATTCTCCCCAATCAACATGCGGCCAAATTTGAGCTTCTTGTTGGCCGAAGTGCGGGAGTTGATGCCATTGAAATGCACTAAGAAAGGATTGTCCTCCAGGGTGCTCACAGGAGCCGCTCCTTGGTCAATACAGTAGGTTGTAGCCCCTATATCGAGGATAGCATTTACTTCAAATGGCTTAACATGGGGAATATCGAACTTCACCTTTAGGTTGTAGAGCATATTCTTTGTCCGCCGGGGTGGTGTTGTCACCCGCATCTAAGCAGATAGGAGTCGCTGAGTAGTGTCAACGAGGAAGATGTTGAGGTCATCGGCATTTGCTGGCTCATCCTCCTACTGCTGTAGTTTGAGTGCTCCTTTCTCTTGTTGGAGCTTTTGTATCTCCTTTTGAAGATCACTACGCTCGAGCTCCATGCGGTTAAGTTCCATGGTAGCGTCTTCGAGTTCCTTGTGCTTCAGTCTCCAGTTTTCAGACTCATGTTGCCAGTGGTGGCTTTCTTCCTGAACAAGAAGGAGGCATTGTTGGAGGGCCTCCCTCTCTTCATGGGCGAGAGTTAGCTCTTGTTGCAGCTGCCGCTCTTCCCTTTCACAAGCAGAAATGTAATTTTGTTGTTCAAGTAGTAGATCATTGGAATCATACCTTGGAAGGGATGTCTGGGCCACTGGTATTCTTTTGCTAAAGTAGTACCAGCTGCATCTGCCACAGACTATCAACTTACAGCTTGGGCAGTGCATACGGTAGCACTTTTGGGGGGGCGCCTGGCAGCAAGAGCACCTTTCGTAGGCGTCAGGCACATCTTGATGTAAGTCCCAGGTGTGGCTACACTCGTGCTGGTGTTGTGATACTTTGACCATGGCGCGGTAGCCCTCTGTAGGGCCAATCCACCAGGTCTGGTCGTCTTCCCGAAACAAAAAAAACTTTTCCTCTTGCAAGACTGCTGTGTCTTCCTCCCCTTCAGAAATGCTGTAGATGGCATCACTAGCGTCATCGCCTTCTTGGACGGAAATAATTTTGCAATCGGCTGGGAGGTAATTAATAGCGCCCATGGTTGATTCCACTGGGGGCCTGTATTCAGAGATAATGGAAGAGGAGCAAAGCCATTCCGTCGGCTTCGCTCGCTGAGGTGGTGCCGGTGGTGCCCGCTGGGGATACTCCATGCCCCAGTCTTCTTCTGCTAACGTGGCAATGAGTTCTATGTTTCCCAAACAAGTATAATATTGCAAATAATCACAATACTCATCTGGGTCATTTTCAGTGTCAGAGGTGCCTTCTTCGTTGGTCAGACGCCACGTGGCTAGAAGGTGGGTGTTGTCACCAGTTCCTTCCTGCAGAGGTTCCATGGACTGGAGAACAGAGGCCCCTGGGCGTGTATCTCCTGCATGGGTTTCGCAAGTTGGATTCTGGCCTTCCTGTCCTTTGGGTTGCCACGTAAGATGCCCGTTCGCTGACTGTCGTTGGGCAAAGTAGCGTCGCCACTTCTTAGCTAGCATCACCTTCTGAGGAGCCGGATGCTGATGCTGCTTGCACCCTGTCATGATGGCAGGCTGTTGTTCTGGTAGGTCATCTTCCAAATCATCCCATCCCATTGGTGTGATAGGAAAGGGCGTGAAGGAGGACGGAGGAGCAGAATACCGGACATAGTAGTCATATTTTCCACTGGGTTCACCCAGGGTGTCCCAAATTTCCTCCGGCGTCTCATCCTGAGTGAGGATGGCAACAAGTTCTACCTCCTCGGTGGTATTAGGAAGAGAGTCATACTGATGGAAGCTCAGTGAAATCCGCCCATTCAGGAGTGTCATACTGGACACCTCAGTGGGTGTCAGGATAGGCAGGATCTGAGGGGGCTTCAGGAGCCAGTTTGTCCCATACAGCTGTGCCGTCGAGTACCGCTTCCCAGGGAGGGCATGAACACCGTGACTTGCCAGGTAGTCAATGACTCTTGAGACTTCGTAAGCGAAAGCCACGTTTGGCGTGTTCGACAACCTCCCAATCAGTCCTCTGGTCACTAGCAAGTTGGCCTCACCATGGTGCCAGGTATCATAGCCCCGAGTAAGAACGGAGATTTCTATATTTCTATAAAAATCTCCAATAGTCATCATTATATCAGGGATAATGTAAACTAATTGGCTCCCCTACGTGAGATCAACTTCCATGGTGGCAATTAGTGCTTTATCACCCTACCACCGATTGTCTCGGAACATGACAAGAGCCAGTGTTCCTTCTGCGTGTCGATGGAGCACCTGCAGGCGTACCTGCATAACAGCAAGGTGTATGAACTTCATATCGCTTTTTCTGAGCTGTTGGTAGTTGTCTTCTTGGATGAAGTTCCGGTCCACCTGTGCATCTCTGACGCAATTGATGGACTCCTCCGAGCGATGGATGTACACTCGGTGGTGCTCATCATCTGTTCTAGGATGATAAAGGACCTCCGCAGGAGCTATAGCTGTGCGTTCTCGCATGGATAGGCGCAATTGCTCGTACGGGTCCAGTTGCCATTCTAGGACGTGTTGAGGGGCAGGTTGCCCCGTCAAGCGACGGACTATCCGTCGTGTTGCTTGTTGTGCAGTGTAGAGTCGTCGCTGATTCTGCCTATACCCCCGAATTTTGTCTTCGACCAGGGGCTGGGGCACTTATTCCAACATGACTTGAGATACCACTGCTGCCATTCAGCTTTGCTTATTCCTCCTGCAAAATTAGCAAGGGGTCTTTAAAAATAAGGAGTCTCCCACGTGGTTCGGGAGGCCTAGTTTTAGGATGGAGGGACATATTCTCTAGTTTTGTGAGTAGGGACTCTAGGAGAATTGGACTGTCACTCTTCTTTTGCTGTTTTCTGAGGAGCTGGATATCGGCTTGGATATCCCGTATGGCTTCGGCAATTTGGACTAAAAGCTGGATTTGGGTATTATTTTGCTTTGGAAGGGCTATATTTTGGGCTGAAACACTCGTATAATCACTGTGTTTCACGAACACAACTGCTGGGTGTTCTATGGGTTCAACGGCTTGTAAGGCTTCTTGGTATGAGGATGTTGTTTTGGCTGGAAGGAACGTGTTCATTCACCGGGAGGTGTACAACAATTGATGAAGATCTAGGTACTCTGGGTTCTGAGTGTGAGGTATATATCCTACCTTATCGATCAAGAGATGAGTACTATGAGAACTTCAAATGCTTACCCTAGTATCTGTCATGCTCATCCGACTGGCAGCTACTATCTCTTGAAGATTTACACGCACTGCGGCCTTTTGCAATTCAGACACCGTGATCGGCGTAAGGAATTCCTGAGTCTCCTTCTCACCAAGGCCACGAATACCTACTTCTCTCCCAATATTGACCTTGCGGTGGACTTATTAGGTCCCGCCTCTGTGCCATCCGAGGGGTCAATCCAGGATTTTTCGGCATGCTATGGTCTAGTTATCAATGGCCATAAGGTCAGAAACCATCACACACATCCCCGATGAGTACTTAGAAAGGAGGTTTTTTACTCAGCCATGGAAGGTGTTAAGCCAGGCAAGGAACGAAGCTCTGATACCAGGTATGGGGGGGCAGAAACAGTGTGGGGTGCGGAGCAGAAGAAGGAGGAGAAAGAACTCAAAACCAAGATATAATGATTCACGCAGGGGAGCCAATTAGTTTACATTATCCCTGATATAATGATGACAATTGGAGATTTTTGCAGAAATATTCAAATCTCCATTCTGACTCATGGATATGATACATGGCACCATGGTGAGGCCAACTTACTCGTTACCCGAGAACTGATCGGGAGGCTGTCGAACACACCAAACGTGGCCTTTGCATACGAAGTCTCAGGAGTCATCGACTACCTGGTAAGTCACGGTGTTCATGCCCTCCCTAGAAAATGGTACTCGACGGCACAGCTGTGTGGGATAAACTGGCTCCTAAAGCCCCCTCAAATCCTGCCTGTCCTGACACCCACCGAGGTGTCCAGTATGACACTCCTGGATGGGCGGATCTCACTCAGTTTCAACCACTATGCCTCTCTTCCTGACACTACAGAGGATGAAATTGTTGCAATCCTCACTCAAGATGAAGCTCCAGATGAGACGCCGGAGGAAATTTGGGACACCCTGGGTGAGCCCAGCCGAAAATATGACTACTATGTCCGGTATTCTGTTCCGCTGTCCTCCTTCGCGCCCTTTCCTATCACACCAATGGGATGGGATGATTTGGAAGATGACCTACCAGAACAACAACCTGCCATCATGACAGGGTGCTAGCAGCCTCAGCATCCGGCTCCTCGGAAGGTGATGCCAGCTAAGAAGTGGCGATGCCGCTTTGCCCAACGACAGTCAGCGAACGGGCATCTTACGTGGCAACCCAAAGGACGGGAAGGCCAAAATCCAACTTGCGGAACCCATGCAGGAGATACACGCCAAGGGGCCTCTGTACTCCGGTCCATGGAACCTCTGCAGGAAGGAACTGGTGACAACACCCACCTTCTAGCCACATGGCGTCTGACCAACCAAGAAGGCAACTCTGATGCTGAACATGACCCAGATGAGTATTGTGAGTATTTATAATATTATACTTGTTTGGAAAATACAGATGGAGACACAGAACTCGTTGCCACTTTAGAAGAAGAAGACTGGGGTATGGAGTATCCCCAGCGGGCACCATCGGCACCACCTCAGCGAGCGAAGCCGATGGAACGGCTTTGCTCCTCTTCCATTGTCTCTGAATACAGGCCCCCAGTGGAATCAACCATGCGTCCTGTTAACTATCCCCCAGCGGCGAGACCAACTGAGCCCGGTCCAAGCCAAGGACCTATCTTTGGCGGCTATCAACCCAAGAATCTGAGGTTCAAAGCCAGAAATACCTCAGAATGGTGGAATCTCCCTTCTGCCCAACAGCAATCAGGGGCTATCTTTGTTATGCCCCCCCAGATTGGGCAATTCAGTGATGTTTTTATGCATTGGGAGTCCATCACAAAAAATTCAGTTGCTCAACAGGGTTTCACAGATTCCCAGACAAAAACTGAATTTATTAAAAACCTGCTTGGGGAGTCTGAAAAGCTTGCTTGGATCTAGTGGAGCATGGCCTACCCCATGGAATACCAGCACCTGTTGGATCATGCAGATGGTGCTGACGGTACGTAGAACATCCTCTCATAAATTCGGACCATATTCGCCCTGGAAGATCCCTACCAAGGCTCGACAACCATGCAAGAAGAAGCCTACAGGGATCTGGAACGGTTATCCTGCCAAAATTTACGGGATATCATTCCTTTCCTTAATGAATATATGCAGGTAGCATCTCGAACTGGCCGGTTATTCACTGGCCTAGAGCTCTCAGAAAAACTCTGGTCAAAAATGCCTGGCTCTATTGGCAAAAGGATCAAAGAAGCTTTTGAAGCCAAACACCCAATACCATCGGAGTTTATCCTCGAGTCCTATTTGCCTACAAGTACCTAGAAGAAGCATGCAAGGAGGCAGCCTTCACCCGGGACCTCAAGGATTTATCATTCTGTCACGACATTCCAATCCCAGGGTACTATCAGCGACCCCAACGGAAGGTTGGCGTACGGCGGTCGACAACCTACAAAGGGAAGCCACATCCTTCGCATGCTCGCATCAAAAAGAAGAAGCACCTCATCTGCAACAGGAGGTGTAGATGCTTTCTCTGCGGAGAAGAGGGGTATTTTGCCCGAGAATGCCCCAATGAGAGACGAAACGTCAAACGCGTCTCCATGTTTGAACAGCTTGACCTCCCAGCCGATTGCGAAATTGTGTCCGTCCAAGAAGGCGATGACCCTAGTGATGCCATCTACAGCATTTCTGAAGGGGAGGAGGACACGGCAGTCTTGCAGGAGGAAAAGATTTTTTTTTTTCGGGAAGACGACCGGACATGGTGGATTGGCCCTACAGGGGGCTATCGCGCTATGGTCAAAGTATCACAACACCAGCACGAGTGTAGCCACACTTGGGACTTACATCAAGATGTGCCTGACGCCTACGAAAGGTGCTCTTGCTGCCAGGCGCCCTCCCAAAAGTGCTACTGTATGCACTGCCCAAGCTGTAAGTTGACAGTCTGTGGCAGATGCAGCTGGTACTACTTTAGCAAAAGAATACTAGTGGCCCAGACATCCCTTCCAAGGTATGATTCCAATGATCTACTACTTGAACAACAAAATTACATTTCTGCTTGTGAAAGGGAAAAGTGGCAGCTGCAACAAGAGCTAACTCTCGCCCATGAAGAGAGGGAGGCCCTCCAACAACGCCTCCTTCTTGTCCAAAAGGAAAGCTACCACTGGCAACATGAAGCTGAAAACTGGAAACTGAAGTACAAGGAGCTTGAGGACACCACCATGGAACTTAACCGCATGGAGCTCGAGCAGAGTGATCTTCAAAAGGAGATACAAAAGCTCCACTAAGAAAAGGAAGCATTCAAGCTACAGCAGCAGGAGGATGAGCCAGCGGATGCCGACGACCTCAACGTCTTTCTCGTCGACACTACTCAGTGACTCCTCTCTGCTGAGATGAGGGTGACAACACCACCCCGGCGGACGAAGAATATGCTCTACAATCTCAAGGTGAAGCTCGATAATCCACATGTTGTGCCATTTGAAGTAAATGCAATCATCGATACAGGGGCTACAACCTGCTGTATTGACGAAGGAGCGGCTCCTGTCAATGCCCTAGAGGACAACCCTTTCCTCGTGCATTTCAGTGGCATCAACTCCCGCACTTCGACCAATAAAAAGCTTAAATTTGGCTGCATGTTGATTGGGGAGAACGGCTTTCGGATCCCATACACATATGCCTTCCCGATGAACTTGGGGGAGGATATCCAGATGATCCTTGGCTGTAACTTCATCCGCGCCATGCAAGGCGGCGTCTGCATCGAAGTGGCGATGCATTCTGCCTCCGTGGAATGGACGGCATTCTGGGTGCCAGAAGGTCTCTATGAATGGCTCGTAATGCCATTTGGCCTGAAGAATGCACCTGCCGTATTCCAGCGGAAGATGGACAGTTGCTTCAAGGGGACTAAAGACTTTATTGCAGTATACATTGATGACATCCTGGTCTTCTCCTCCTCTGAAGCGGAGCATGAACAACATCTGCGGGTCATGCTCCAAATTTGCCAAACCAATGGGCTAATCCTGAGCCCAACCAAAATGAAGGTAGCAGTCTCAGAAGTAGAATTCATGGGGGCAGTACTCGGCAATCAGCAAATCAAGCTGCAGCCCCACATCATCAAAAGGATTGCAAACTTCCAGGAACAGGAACTGACCACCACAAAAGGCCTCCGAGCCTGGCTCAGAATCTTGAATTACGCCCGAAGCTACATCCCTAATTTGGGAACTGTACTCGGGCCACTCTATGCAAAGACAAGTCCTACAGGAGAAAGGCGCTGGAACTCCCAAGATTGGGACTTAGTCGCTAAAATCAAGGCCTTGGTGCAAAAGCTGCCAGATCTCAAACTACCACCAGAAGCCAGCTATATGATCCTCGAGACCGACGGCTGCATGACGGGATGGGGCAAAATCTATAAATGGAAGCCCCAGAAATATGACCCCAAGTCCATGGAAAAGGTATGTGCCTATGCTAGCGGCAGGTTCCATCCAATCAAATCCACCATTGATGCGGAACTCTATGCCATCATGAATACGCTGGAAGCATTGAAGATTTACTACCTGGATAAGGCTGACTTGACTATTCGAACCGACTATCAAGCGATCATAAGCTTCTTCAACAAGTCGGCCAACAATAAGCCTTCCCGCGTACGCTGGCTCGCCTTCACCGACTACATTACTAGCACGGGACTCACCATCCAATTTGAACACATCAGCGGAGAGGATAACCAGATGGCGGATACTCTCTCCCGCTTAATTACTTCACTTGTCATTTCAGGATGGCCTGCACCCAAAACCTTGGAAGGACTCAGCCTCGTAGCAACCCGGTTACAGGAGGCGCACCAAACACCCTCTCAGAAGGCAAAGGAGGAGCACTTGGCGGCAGCTCAAGCCTTGTGCTACAATATGAATCATAGCTACAGCGCCTACAGAGCCTTCCCATGTCCCTCGATACCTACGACGCCATCAGACGGCGGCTCCAACAGCTGGAATGTCACTGTTCGACAGTTCCGGGACCTCCATGCCCTGAAGCTATCCGAAGCCATAAAGCGCGCAGGACGCAAGATCATGGGCAACTTCTGGGCCGAGTGGCATCCTGTTGTAACTCAGATTGATGTCCAGCTTGAAACAGCAGTCAAACTCACAACTGACGCAGCCTAACGACTGCCCGCCTTCATGTTCTAAGCACAACAGATAGCTTGCACGAGAAAAAGTGGTAGCATTCGGCCCAACAATCCAGCCCAAAAGGTCCATGATTGCTTGGACCAGTCAGTCCAAAAAATAACCGGCCCAGCCCAGTTCAGAGGAAGCCGTGTCCAGAGGTGCAAAGTAAAGTTACTTTTATAAAGTAGCTTTTGGAAAAGCCACTTTATAAAAGAGACTTTTGTAAAGTAGCTTTAGGAAAGCTGCTTTTGTAAAGCAGCTTTAGCTTTTATAAAGTAGCTTTACGAAAGCTGCTTTTGTAAAAGCAGATGCGATCTTATCGCATCTGCCGGGTGTAAGGTTTCCCTATAAAAAGGGAGGCATATCATAATAACAAGCATCGAAGAATCACCGAAGAATTCTCTCCTCTTCTTGGTTTTGAGTTCTTTCTCCTCCTTTCTTCTTCCTTTGTTCATTCAACCCGCCTACCTGGTATCAGAGCTTAGTTCCTTGCCTGGCTTAACACCTTCCATGGATGAGTAAAAAACCTCCTTTCTAGGTACTCATCGGGGACGTGTGTGATGGTTTCTGACCTTATGGCCGTTGCTAACCAGACCATAGCATGCCGAAAAATCCTAGATTGACCCCTCGGGTGGCACAAAGGCTGGACCTAATAAGTCCACCGCAAGGTCAATATTGCGAGAGAAGTAGGTATTCGTGGCCTTGGTGAGAAGGAGACTCAAGAATTCCTTACGCCGATCACGATGTCTAAATTGCAAAAGGCCGTAGTGCGCGTAAATCTGCAAGAGGCAGTAGCTGCCAGTCGGATGAGCATGACAGATACTAGGGAAAGCGTCTGAAGTTCTCATAGTACTCATCTCTTGATCGATAAGGTAAGATATATACCTCACACTCAGAACCCAGAGTACCTAGATCTTCATCAATTGTTGTACACCTCCCGGTGAATGAACACGTTCCTTCCAGCCAAAACAACATCCTCATACCAAGAAGCCTTACAAGCCGTTGAACCCATAGAACACCTAGCAGTTGGGTTCGTCAAACCCAGTGATTATACGAGTGTTTCAGACCAAAATATTTCCCTCGATGCGGATGCCGCCTTGCATGGCGCGGATGAAGTTACAGCCAAAGATCATCTGGATATCCTCCCCCAACTTCATCGGGAAGGAAAATGTGTAAGGTATCCGAAAGCCGTTCTCCCCAATCAACATGCTAGTGTAAGGTTTAGGAAGAGAGTCATACTGATGGAAGCTTAGTGAAATTCGTCCATCCAAGAGTGTCGTACTGGACACCTCGGTGGGTGTCAGGATAGGCAGGATCTGAGGGGGCTTCAGGAGCCAGTTTGTCCCATACAGCTGTGCCGTCGAGTACCACTTCCCAGAGAGGGCATGAACACCGTGACTTGCCAGGTAGTCAATGACTCCTGAGACTTCGTAAGCAAAAGCCACGTTTGGCATGTTCGACAGCCTCCCAATTAGTCCTCTGGTCACTAGCAAGTTGGCCTCACCATGGTGCCAGGTATCATAGCCCCGAGTAAGAACGGAGATTTGTATATTTCTGTAAAAATCTCCAATAGTCATCTTTATATCAGGGATAATGTAAACTAATTGGCTCCCCTGCGTGAGAACAACTTCCATGGTGGCAATTAGTGCTTTATCACCCTGCCACCGATTGTCTCGGAACACGACAAGCGCCAGTGTTCCTTCTGCATGTCGATGGAGCACCAGCAGGCGTACCTGCATAACACCAAGGTGTATGAACTTCATACCGCTTTTTCTGAGCTGTTGGTAGTTGTCTTCTTGGATGAAGTTCCGGTCCACCTGTGCATCTTCGACGCAACTGATGGACTCCTCCGAGCAATGGATGTACACTCGGTGGTGCTCATCATCTATTCTAGGATGATAAAGGACCTCCGCAGGAGCTATAGCTGCGCGTTCTCGCATGGATAGGCACAATTGCTCCTGTGGGTCCAGTTGCTGTTCCAGGACGTGTTGAGGGGCAGGTTGCCCCGTCAAGCAACGGACTATCCGCCGTGTTGCTTGTTGTGCAGTGTAGAGTCGTCGTTGATTCCGCCTATACCCCCGAATTTGGTCTTCGATCAGGGGTTGGGGCGCTTGTTCCAACACGACTTGAGATACCACTGCTGCCATTTAGCTTTACTTGTTCCTCGAGCAAAATTAGCAAGGGGTCTTTAAAAATAAGGAGTCTCCCGCGTGGTTCGGGAGGCCTGGTTTTAGGATGGAGGGACAGATTCTCTAGTTTTGTGAGTAGGGATTCTGGGAGAATTGGACTGTCACTATTCTTTTGCTGCTTTCTGAGGAGCTGGATATCGGCTTGGATATCCCATATGGCTTCGGCAATTTGGACTAAAAGCTGGATTTGGGTATTATTTTGCTTTAGAAGGGGTATATTTTGAGCTGAAACACTCGTATAATCACTGGGTTTGACGAACCCAACTGCTGGGTGTTCTATGGGTTCAACAGCTTGTAAGGCTTCTTGGTATGAGGATGTTGTTTTGGTTGGAAGGAACGTGTTCATTCACCGGGAGGTGTACAACAATTGATGAAGATCTAGGTACTCTGGGTTCTGAGTGTGAGGTATATATCCTACCTTATCGATCAAGAGACGAGTACTATGAGAACTTTTGACGCTTACTCTAGTATCTGTCATGCTCATCCGACTGGCAGCTACTGCCTCTTGCAGATTTACGCGCACTGCCGCCTTTTGCAATTCAGACACCGTGATCGGCGTAAGGAATTCCTGAGTCTCCTTCTCACCAAGGCCACGAATACCTACTTCTCTCCCAATATTGACCTTGCGGTGGACTTATTAGGTCCAGCCTCTGTGCCACCCGAGGGGTCAATCCAGGATTTTTCGGCATTCTATGGTCTGGTTATCAACGGCCATAAGGTCAGAAACCATCACACACATCCCTGATGAGTACCTAGAAAGGAGGTTTTTTACTCAGCCATGGAAGGTGTTAAGCCAGGCAAGGAACTAAGCTCTGATACCAGGTAGGCGGGATGAGAATGGGGGGGAAAGAACTCAAAACAGGTAGGCGGGATGAGAATGGGGGGGAAAGAACTCAAAACCAAGAAGAGGAGAGAATTCTTCGGTGATTCTTCGATGCTTGTTATTATGATATGCCTCCCTTTTATAGGGAAAACCTTACACCCGGCAGATGCGATAAGATCGCATCTGCTTTTGCAAAAGCAGCTTTCCCAAAGCTACTTTATAAAAGCTAAAGCTGCTTTACAAAAGGGAGGCATATCATAATAACAAGCATCGAAGAATCACCGAATAATTCTCTCCTCTTCTTGGTTTTGAGTTCTTTCTCCTCCTTCTTTCTCCTCCTTTCTTTCTTTTTTTCGCCCCCACCCGCCTACCTGGTATCAGAGCTTAGTTCCTTGCCTGGCTTAACACATTCCATGGCTGAGTAAAAAACCTCCTTCCTACTGCCACTACTACTATAACTGTACTACAGCTACTGCTACTGCTACTACTGCTGCTAAAATGGTTACTACTACAACTACTGCTACCACTACTGCAACTACTACTACCGCAACTACTATTACTTCTACTAGTATTAAAACAACTATTACTTCTACTACTGGTACTTATTGTACTACTCTAGCTCCCACTGCAACTCGCACTATTTCTGCTTCTACTATTACTTCGAGTACTACAGCTTCAAGTACTACAACTACTAGTGCAACTACTACTACTACTACAACTAGAGCTATCACTACTACAACCACTACTATGGCTACTACTACAATTGGTACTACTACCACGCCTGCTACTGCCATTTCTCCTACTACTACCTCTACTACTATTACAAGAACTACTACTACTACTATTATTGCTGCTATTACAGTTACGACTGCTGCTGCTATTACTACTTCTACTACAGCTACTACTGCTACGAATGCTACGACTGCTACTACAGCTACTAGTACTACAACTATTACTACTAGTACTATTACTACTGCTACAACTGCAACAACAACAACTGCTACTACTACTGTTACTATTAATACAACTACCACTGTGACCACTACAACTGCTATTATTGTTACTACTACTCTTACACCAACCCCTACTCCTACTACAACTCCAACTACAAATATTACTACAAGTGCTACAACAACAACAACAACAACAATAACAACTACTACTATTACTCTACTACTACTTGTTCTAGTACTACCTACTACCATTGCGACTACTACTAATACTACTATTACTACTACTACTGCTTCTGTTAATACTACTAACACTACAACTGCTACTACAATTACAGTTACTATTGATACTAATACTTCTGCGGCTATTAATGCTACTACTACAACAACAATAACTACTACTCCTACTACTATAATTACTATTACTACTGCTGCTGCTGCTGCTACTACTACTACGACTACTACTACAACTACTACTAGTACCACCACCACTACTACTACTACCACTACTACTACAACTGCTACTACTACTACTACTGCTGCTGCTGCTGCTGCTGCCGCTGCTATTGCTACTAGTAATACTACAACTGCCCCTACAATTACTATTACTACTACTGCCATTATTGCTACTATTACTGCTACTACTACTTCCATTGTTGCTACTACTTCTACTACTACTATTGCAACTGATACTATTGGTACTGATACTACTACTGTCGCAACTACTACTGCTACTACCACTGCAATTCCTACTGCTACTACTGCTGTTGGTACTACTACTACCAATAGTACTACAACTGCTACTACTAATACTACTACTACTACTTCTATTACTGCTACTATTGCTACTACTACTATTATTACTATAAGCTAATATTACGACTACTGCTACTTCTACTGCTATTACTACTGCTACTGCTACTACTGCTACAGCAAATACTACTAATACTCCTACTACTACAATTATTACTACTATTGCTACTACTAGTTCTACCACTACTACTGCTAATACTACAACTACTACTACTACACTACTACTATTGCAACTACTCCAACTTCTACCACTACTTATCTTACAACTGCTGCTAGTATGACTTCTCCTATAACAAATACAACTACCACTTCTACTACTACTGGTACAACTACAC
Source organism: Trichopus zeylanicus subsp. travancoricus (assembly GCA_005019695.1). Lineage (NCBI taxonomy): Eukaryota > Viridiplantae > Streptophyta > Magnoliopsida > Dioscoreales > Dioscoreaceae > Trichopus > Trichopus zeylanicus. Next base: position 74,252 of record RXID01014495.1, read on the forward strand.
CTGCTCGTACTCGTACTAGTACTTATGTTACTACTACTACTGCTAGCAAGACAACAGCTACTGCTACTGGTGCTACTGCTACAGCTATTACTACTACTGCCACTGCTACTACTACCGCTACGACTACTATTACAATGACTACTGCTACTACTACAATACTACTACTAGTAATATACTACAACTACTACAACTACTGCAACTACGGCTAATGTTACTACTACTACTACTGCTACTACTGCTACGACTTGTGCTATTGCTACTACTACGACTACAACTACTGCTACTTCTCCAACAAGTATTGCAACTACTCACGCTATGATTGCTTCTGCTGCTACTCCTACTACTATTGCTACTACTACCACTACTACTACTACTACTAACTACTACGATTGGTATTACTACTGCTACTACTCTACTACAACTATAAGTGTTATTAGTACTACTGCTACTACTACTACTACTCCTACTACTGTTTCTACTACTCCTACTACAGTTGCAACTACTACTACTACTCCTACTAATACAATTGCTATAGCTACTACTATTACAACTACTGCAACAACTACTACTACCACTAATATTACTACAACTCCTACTACTACTACTACTTCCATTACGACAAGTACTACTAATACTACTACCACTTCTACAACTACTGCTACTACTGCTATTACTCCTACTACTATTACTACTGATACTACTACGACTACTACTACTACAACAACTGCTACTACAACTGATAATACAACTACTACCACTGCTACTACTACTGCTACTGCTCTTACTAATGCTAATACCCCCCCCCCCCAACTACTACTTCTGCTATTACTGAACTGCTGCTGCTACTACTACTTTTACTACTATTGCTACTACTACTACTACTCCTACCACTACAACTGCTACTACTACTACAATTACTATTAGTACTACAACAACAACTACTACTACAACTATTACTACGACTACTACTTGCTACCACTGCTATTGCCCCCTTTGTAAGTACTACTGCTACCGCTACTCCTACTTCTAACAATGCTACTGCCACCACTACTACTCGGACTACTACTATTGCTATTGTAACTACTACTACAACTTCTACTACTACTACTACTACTACTACTACTACTATTACGACAACTACTACTACTACGACTACTACTATGGCTACTGCTACTACTACCACTACTACTACTATAACTACTGCCGCAATTGCAACTCCTACTACTACTACTACTACTGCTACTACTTCTACTACTACGACTTCTAGTACTGCTACTGTTACAACAACAACTACTACTTCTACAGCTACTACGATGACTACTACTTCTACTAGCTACAACTAACTACGACTACCACTACTACTACTACTAGTTATTTCTACTACGACTGCTATTACTGCTACTGCTACTACTACTACTCCTCCTAGTACTACCATGGCTACCATTACTACTGCTACTACTACTATTGCTGATACTTATGCTACTACTACAACTACTGTTGCAACTACTATTACTACTACTACTAATACTATTTAAGCATCCACTACTACTATTGCTTCTATTGCTCCAGCTACTACTACTGCAACTACTACTACTACTACTATTATTGATACCACCACCACTACTACTACTATAACTACTACAGCTGCTATTGCAACAACTATTCGTACTGCATTTAATAATTTTTCTACTACTACAACTACTGTCACAACTGCAACTACTATTATTACTACCACTACTACTACTTCTACTACTATAAATACTACTACTACTACAACAACAAATGCTACTATTGCTACTATAGCTACTACTACTATTGATGCTACTGTTGCGATTACTAGTACTACTAATTCTACCGGTACTACTCCTACTCCTATGGTACTATTACTTGTACTACTATAGCTACAACTACTACTACAACAACTACTGCTGCTGCTATTACTAATATTGCTACTACTACAACTGCTACTACTACAGCACTAATACTACTACTACCACTCCTAGTACTACTACTACTGCTACTACTACTACTACTCCTCCTCCTCCTCCTCCTCCTCCTTCTACTACTACTCCTACTACTACAACTACTATTACTACTACTACTACAACAATAATGACAACAGAAACTACTACTACTACTAATACTAATACTACTAAGTACAACTACTATTGCTACTACTACTACAACTACTACTACTGCTACTTCTACTTCTACTAATGCTACTGCTACTACTACTGTTGCTACTGTTACTATTACTATAACAACAACAACAACAACTACTACTTCTATTACTCATAACAAATACAACTACTATAACTACTATTTACTACTACTCCACTACTACTTGTACTATAACAACTACGACAACAGCAACAACAACTACTACTTATTGCTACTACTTCTTCTACTACTACTACAGCTATTGCTGCTAATCCTACTACTACTATGGCTGTTGCTGCTACTACTACTGCTTTTGTTGCTCCAGCTGCGACTCATAATGCTACTACTGCTACTTCTACTAATCCTAATATTACTACTAGTACTACTACTACAATTGCTACAACTACTACAACTGCTTTTACTACTACTGCTGCTACTATGACTACTACAACTATAACTAGTACTACTACAACAACTGTTACTATTACTGCGACTGATACTTTTTCTACTCCCACAACTACCACTACTGCTATTGCTACTAAAAATACTACTACAATAACTATTACTATTTCTAATGGTACTACTATTGCTTTTATTACTTTTGCTAATAGTATTGCTACTGCTACAGCTACTGATACTACTACTGCTACAACCACTGCTACAACAACTGCTATTGCTGCTATTACTACCATTACTACTACAACTACTGTTTCTACCACTACGACTTCTACTACTGCTAATGCTACTACTACTACTACTACTACCACCACACTACTACAACTACTACTACTCCTTGTACTTCTACTACTACTACTGCTATTTCTGCTACTACTGCTACTACAACTATTCCTACAACTACTCCTCTTACAACTAATGTGAGTATGACTTCTCCAACTACTAACACAACTACCATTTCTAAGACTACTGTTGCTACTACCCCTACTGCTACTCCTACTACTACTACTAATACTACTATTACTACTACTACTGCAACGGATACTACTACCACCACTACAATGACCACTACAACTACTATTGCTAAGACTACTACTATGGCTACAACAACTACTGTTGTTGTTATTGTTGCTGCTACTACTACTGCTACTACCACTACTACTACTACTGCTACTACTAATGTTGTTGCTACAACTACTACTACTAAAACTACTATGTTACTTGTACTACTCCTAGTACTGCTCCTCCTCCTACTACTACTGCTGCTGCTGCTGCTATTAGTGCCTTGCCTACTACCACTGCTACTACTACTACCACCATTACTACTACTAATATAACTCTGCCTACAACCACAATAGCAACTACTATCACAACTACTATTCCTCTAACTAGTACTACTCTGAGAACTGCTATTAATACTACTGCTGCTACTACTATTGCTACTGCAACTACTATTGTTGCTACAATAACAACTACTACTTCTCCCCCTGTTACAACAACTGCTACTACTACTACCACCACTACAACAGCTACTACGACCACTACTACTACTACCACTACTAAATACCAGAACTACTGCTACTACTACTATAACTACTACCACTACAACATCTGTTCTATTAATGCTACTGCTACTAATACAACTGATACTACTACCACTACCTCAACTACTATGGCTACCAAAGCTGCTACTACTACAACTACTATGCTTGGTACAACACCTACTACGACTGCTGCTACTACTACTACTACTACTAGTACTCCTACTGCTACTACTATCGCTACTACTACTACTACGGTAGCTGCTACTCCTACTACTATTGCTACTGCTACTGCTACTACTCCAACTCCTTCTTCAACTACTACGACTACTATTACTACTACTACTACTGCTACTCCGGCTACTACTACTACTACTGCTGCTGCTACTACAACTACTAATGCCACTACTACTACAATTACTACTACTACTAATATTACTACTACTACTACCACTACTACTACCACTACTACTCCTAATACTACTATAACTACTACTTCTACTACCACTACTACTTCTACTACTGCTACTACTACTACTGCCACATCTCGTGCAACTGCTACTACTACTACTACTACTACTTCTGCTGCCCCATCTGCTATTACTAATATCGCTACAACTACTCCCACATCTGCTTCTACCACTACTCTAACTACTACGACAACATCTAATTCTACTATTGCTGCTGCTGCTGCTACTACTACTACTACTTGTCGTCATACAACTACTATTACTACAGCCACTACAACAACTACTGCTACTGCTACTATTGCTATGACTACTATTACTACTACTGCTACACTAATACTACTACTATTGTTGCCGCTATTAATACTACTATTGCAACTTTTAGTGCTAGCACAACGACTATTGCCACGACTACTACTACTTTTGCTGCTACTAATATTATTACTACTGCTGCTGCTACTACTACTTCTCCCACTACTTTTACTACTATTATTGCTGCTGCTACAACTAATACAACTACAACTTTAGCTATTACTACTGCAGCTGCTACTACTTCTACTACGACTACTACTACTACCACTACGGATACTAATAGTACTACCACTTCGGCTACTACTCCTGCTACTTCTACTGATATTGTTGCTACTACTACTATTACTACTTCTACTACCCCCACCACAGCTACCTTTGTATCTACTTCTACTTCTACTACTACTAACACTATTATTACTACAACTACTACTATTGCCACTGCTGCTGCTATAGATGCTACTGCCAATACTAATACTACTACAAATATTGCCACTACTACTACTGCTACTATTATTATTTTCACTACTGCTACAACTATTACCACTATTGCTGCTGCTGCTGCTAGCTATTGCTACTGCTACTACTACTACAACTACTACTACCACTGCTACAACAACTACTATTGCTTTAGCTACAGCAACTACTACTACTTCTACTACTACTACTACTACTACTACTACAACCACAACTACTTCTAAAATTGCTACTTTTGCAGTGGCAACTATTACTGCTACTACCGCTACTACCGCAACTACCGCTACTACTACTACCACTCTTACTACTACTAATACTACTTCCACTACTACTAGAACTTCTACCGCTACTACTGCTGCTGCTATTACTACTACAATGACAACTACCACTACTAGTTCCTCTACTACTTTACTATTACTAATACTACACTACTACAACAACTACTATTATGAGAAATACTACTACTCCTACTGCTACTTCTACTATTGCTTCTAATACTTCTCCTATTGTCATGCCTGCTACAACTACTACTATAACTAATACTACTACTACTACTACTACCTCTACTACAATAACTACTTCTATTGCTACTACACTACTACAATAATTGCTACTACTACTACTACTACTAATACTACTACTACTAGTACTACGACTACTTCTACTACTACTACTACTACTACTACTACTACTACTAAAACTACGACTACTGCTACTATGACTAAAACTACGACTACTGCTACTATTGCTATTGTTACAATAAAGGCCACTACTACTGCTACTACTGCTACTATTGCAACAACAACAACAACTACTACTGTTCCCACTACTACTACAACTACTTCTACTCCTACTACTACAACAACTTCGACTACTCCTACTCCTACTATTGCTACTACTGCTACTACTAGTCCAAATAGTACTAATACTACTTCTACCACTACTACTGCTACTACTACAACAACTATTACTACTACTACTACTACAAATACTACTCTTACATCTACTACCATTGCCACTGCTACTACTACTACAACTACTACAGCAACTCCTGCTACTAATACTATTACTATTATAGCTAGCAGAACTGCTACTGCTACTTCTACTGCTACTACTCCTACTACTACTACTATTACTCCTGCTGCTGCTGCTGCTGTAGCTGCTACTACTCCTATTGCTACTTCTACTATGACTACTACTACTATATCTGCTGCTGCTACTACCACTAAAGCAACAACCATTCCAACTACTACAACTACTACTACTACTGCAACTACTGTTACCACTACTACTACTACAACAACAACTACTACTACTGCTACTACTACTGCTACTACTACTACTACTACGACTACTACTACTACCAGTCCTACAACTACTACTACTAGCACTACACCTACTACTACTGCTACTGTGGCTACTACTACTTCTACTACCTTAATTGTTACTCCTCCTACTACTACTGCTACTACTCCCAGTACAACTGCTACTAATACTACTCCTACTACTACTATGACTACTACTCCTATAGTAACTATAACTGCAACTGCTGCTGCTACTACTACAACTACCATTATCACTGCTACTACTACTATAACTGCTACTACTACAACTATAGCTACTACTACTGCTACTATGACTACTACTACTAGTCCTACAACTACTACTACTGCCACTGCTACCACTACTGCTACTACTGTGGCTACTACTGCTTCTACTACGTCAACTATTACTCCTACAACTACTGCTATTGCTCCTAGTACAATAACCACTAATACTATTCCTACTACTACTACTACTACTCCTATAATAACTATTACTAAAGCTACTACTACTATTGCAACTACTACTAGTACTACTGTGACTACTGCTCCTACTACTGCTACAACATCTGCTACTACTGCAGCTATACCGCTACTGCTGCAACTAATACTACAACCATTCCTACTACTTCTTCTACTATTGCTAATACTACTACTACTATAACTGCTACTACTACTGTTGTTACTACTAGTACTATTACTGCTACTACTACTTTTATATCCTCTACTACTTGTTACGACGACTAATGCCACTACCACTACTACTATAGCTGCTGCTTCGACTCTTGCTACTAAAGCTACTGCCACTACTGCTCCTACTACTACTAATGCTACTATAATAACTACTACTACTACTCCTTCAGCTAGTACAACTGCTATTGTTGTCGCTACTACTGCTGCTACTACTGCTACTAATGCTACTACCGCTACTGCTACTCATACTACTACTGCTGCTACTACAACTACTACAACTACTACTGTAATTATAGCTGCTACTACTACTACTACAACTACTACTGTAATTATAGTTGCTACTACTACTACTACATCTACTATTGCTACTACTACTCTTACTCCTACTATTACTACTACTGCTACTACTGCTATTCCTACTGCTACTACTACACAAAATACTAGTACGGCTACTGCCGTTACTACTTCTACTACTAGTATTACAACTAGTACTACCATTGCCCCTGCAACTATTGCTTCGACGACTACTACTATTGCTACAGCTACAAGTACTGCGGCAGTTATTGCTACTACTACTACAGCAACAACAACAACTACTGCTTCTACTACCACTGCCACTACTACTATTGCCGCTGTTGCTACTACTAATACTACTGCTACTTTTATTACCACAACTACTGCTGCAACTACTACTACTGCTACTGCTACAATTGTTATCCCTACTACTACAACAACTACTACTACTGCTACTGCCACAACTCCTACTACTACCACTAGTACTAACTACGATTACTACTAGTACTACTACTACTATTATTACCACTACAACTTTTACTGCACTACTGCTACTGCTACTACTGCTGCTACTAGTACTGCTACTATTACTACTACTAATACTACTACTATTATTATTACTACTATTACTACTACTTCTACTACAAAAGCAGCCACTACTACACTACTGCTGCTGCTGCTCAAGCTGCTACTACAACTACTGCTATTATTTCTACTGCTCCTCATATTACTACTAGTACTACTACTGCAACTACAATAACTACTAAAGCTGCGTCTACTACTACAATGACTACTAGTACTACCACTACAAAATCTAGTACTACTACAATAGCTGCTACTGTTATTGCTACAACTACTACTACTTCTGCTACTGTAAATACTAGTACAACAACTGCTACCACTGTTGCTACTGCTACTGCTACTACTGCTAATGCTACTACTATTGCGATTACTAGTATTGCTAAAAGTACTACTGTTACGACTATTGCTACTGCTACTACTACTACTATTGCTGCTATTACCACAGCTGCTACTATTACTAGTGCTACTACCACTCCTACTACTACTACTGCTAATACAACAACTACTACTACTACTATTCCTACTATTACTACTACTACTTCTGCTACTACTATTACTACTCCTCCTCCTCCTACTACTCCTCTTACAACTAATGCTGGTACGACTTCTCCTACTATTTAAACAACTACCACTTCTTTTACTACTACTACTATTACTCTTGCTTCTACTCCAACTACTTCTAATACTATTACTACTACTACTACTACTACAACAACAACAACAACAACAACAACTACTACTACTGTGGCTACTAATACTACTACTAATACTCCTACCAATACTACTACTGCTAATCTTGTTACTGCGGCTGTTGCTACTGCTACTGCTACTACTACTAATATTATTGTTATTGTGCTCACTACCACCACTACTACTACTACTACTACTACCTCTACTGCTACTACTACTACTATTACTTCTACTATTTCTGTTACTACTACTACTGCTGCTGCTACTACAACTACTGCTACTAGCAGTAATAGTAGTAGCGATCGTAGCAAAAGTAGCAACAGTAGTAGTAGTAATAGTAGTAGCAGTAGCAGTAGTAGCAATAGTCGAGGTAGTAGTAGCAGTAGCAGTAGTAGTTGTGATAGCAATAACAGTTGTAGCATGAGTCGTAGCAGCAACAGTAGTGGTAGTAGTAGTCCCCTCAATAGTAGTAGTAGTAGCAGAAGTCATAGTAGTAATAGAAGTAGCTATAGTAGCAGTAGTAATAGTTCATGCAGTAGTTATAGTAGCAGTAGTATTATTATTAGTAGTAGTCATTGTAGTTGTGCTAGTGATAGCTGTAGCAGTAGTGATAGTAGTAGCAACAGTAGTAGCTGGAGCATTAGTAGTAGTAGGAGTAGTAGTATTTATCAAGGTTTTATGTTTCAGTCATACCCGAAATGAAATTATCTGGTTCAGGGTTTACTGTTGTCTCTTGCAAGTGGCAGCGAGCAAGGTGAGCACGTGGGCGAGCGTGGCAGGCTTGGGGCGGACGCAGGGTGCACGGGGTGGCCGCAGGGCACGTAGGGCGAGTGCAACTCTTCGGCGGCGAGCGCAGGGTGACGGCAGTGAGCTTGGCACGCACAGGGCGAGCGCAATGCGTGCGGGGAGGGCTAAGCGCATGCATGTCGAGCTCAGTTCGTATGGGACGATCGCAACACACCAGCTGCGAGCTTCGTGTGTGCGGGGCGAGTGTCGCACGCCGACAGTGAGCTCAGCGTGTGCAGGGCGAGTGCAGCATGCCCGCGGTGAGCTCAGCGTGCTGGCGGCATCTCTTGCATCTCTGGCATCCCCGCGTGGCCTCTCCGGCATCTCCGATGAGCTTAGTGGCCACGGCATCTCCGGCATCCCTGCGCGGTATCTCCATGGCTCAACCTGTGGCAAGCACAGTGCTCCCGCAGCGAGCACAACTCAGCCGATGAGGGCAACTCGACCGGCGAGCGTAGGTTCCCCTATCCTCTTAGTGTAGGGTTTACTATGCTCCACTGTTGGTTTGTTTTATTTAGTTAATCTCAGGCATAATCATTGTGAATTAGTATTGTTGCTTTGTTTTTTCCTGTGAATCACGGATTGATGGTTGTGGGTCGGTGCTAATTGGTTGATTAATTATTCGTTAGCATGCTTTGGTTTTTCTCGTGGATCCCGGGTGGATGACTATGGGTTGGTGTTGATTGATTGACTAATTGTTCGTTAGCGGCAAGTGGATGGGTTTTGTGGCTTATATATACTTAGTGCAAACTGCAAAGTTTGCAGAAAATTTAATTTGAGATTTTGCGGATCTATTGGTGTTTAGCTGTTTTAGTTAAAGAGTTTTGTGGATCTATTTCTGTTTCGGTTGCAAAGGTAAGAAATTTTCATATTAATAATTGATGTATCATAAATAATAAGGTTTTCATGGTGAGATTTGAATTGAAATGAAGAAATTGTCTTCCTGCAGGTTTCTATTATTGGCTCACATTCTGAATATTTCTATCTACGGTTCCTAGAAGTTAATCTGTTAAAAATTTGTTAATTATGTACTTAATGATGTATTTAATGATATAATAAATTGTGTATTATGCACTAAATTATGTATTATGTATTAAATTATGTATTACGTATTAAATTATTTATTAAATTATGTATTTTGTATTAAAATATTAATTTATGGAATTAAATTATGTATTAAATTATAAAATTTTGCATTAAATTATGTATAAAAATATGTATTACGTATTGAATTATGTATTAAATTGCATATTTTGTATTAAAATTTGTATTAAATTATGTATTATGTATTAAGTTATGTATTAAATTATGTATTAAGATATGTAGTATGTATTATGTATTAAATTATGTATTAAATTACGTATTATGTATTAATTTAGGTATTAAATTATGTATTAAATTATGTCGTATCTATTATGTATTAAATTTTGTATTATCTATTAAATTATCTATTACGTATTAAATTATGTATTAAATATTAAATTATGTATTAAATTACGTATTATGTATTAATTTATGTTTTAAATTATGTATTAAATTATGTAGTATGTATTATGTATTGGATTATGTATTATGCATTAAATTATGTATTACGTATTAAATTTTATATTAAATATTAAATTATGTATTAAATTATGTATTACGTATTAAATTATGTATTAGATATTAAATTGTGTATTAAATTATGTATTATGTATTAATTTATATATTAAATTATGTATTAAATTATGTAGTATGTATTAAATTATGTATTATGTATTAAATTATGTATTAAAATACGTATTATGTATTAATTTATGTATTAAATTATGTTTATGTATTAATTTATGTATTATGTTATGTATTATGGATTAAATTATGTATGACATATTATGTATTAAATTGACTTGGAAATGAGCTAATAAATCAAGAAATAGGTTTGTAAATCCTAAACCCTAAAGCTTATATTGTAAATATAAAGTTATTTATTCCTATGTACATTAGTTAGTATTTTATTATTTATTAGTTAATTTATGTGAAAATAGAGTTTTTTTCCTTAATCATAGGTAAATTTTCTTCTGCCAACATTTGTTTTGTTATTGCTACTATTGTATTGCATATGACTCCAAAGCAAAACTTGCCTCGCGATGACGATATTGCATGGCAACACAGTGAATTAGTGGATGCAGAAAATTAGAAAGTTCGTTGCAAATGGTGTGATCGTGTGCTTAGTTCTGGAATTATCAGATTAAAAGAGTATTTAGGAGGAGTCACCAACTCAGTTCGCCCATATGAGAAAGTCCCGAATGAAGTGAGACAAACATTTTGCTCAATAGTACAAACCGGCAGAGAAAGCAGAAGAAAGGATAAAGCCAAAAAATCACGCTTTGAGTAGGAACTTCTCAACCATTGTAATCCAGATCCTAGGCAAGTTTCTGATGAAGAAGATGATGATACTGAGGTTCAGAAAGTAATTCATGAAATTTGAAGATTGTACGGGGAAACTCAAGGTGGTGCTGGCACTCAACCCAAGCATTTCGTTGCATTCTCCAAACAGTGTCCGTCCAACCAGTCCGGTTTCATTCTCTAGGCAAAGTCAGTGCCCGCCTTTTCAATGTTAGTCTTTGCTGAGCTTTTCACTCATCAACACAGAACAAAACTCGTTAATGCTAGAAAGTGCACTCTAAAGTAGTAAGGCTTCCTTTCGCACCATATTTCCAACTTCCGAGATAGTTTGTGATCGTCGAACTACTAGTTTCAAAGAACGACATACACAGCGACACACACCTGCCCCTTCAAGAGTAAGAGGGGATTTTCATCTTCCTGACATCGGATCTATAAATATTTCTCCAATTGACCCATTTCTATTGAAACCAAGAGATGATACTCAAATAATTTTGAGAACTGCATCAACTTATTTTCGGAAGGCAAAACAGTGGTTGGCTAGGGCATTACCCAAATTTTTTTTCTATAACCATATTCCATTTCATTTAGCAGATGGTGGTTACTATCATAGAATGATATGTATTGCTCAAGAGGTTGGCCCAGGAGTTCCTCCACCATGTGCTTATGAAATTTCTCAAAAGTATATGAACCTTGAAGTTGAAGATGACTGCTTTTATCCAGACCTTCTACAAATATTGGGACGAATTTGGATGTACCTTGATGTGTGATGGATGGAAGACACAAAACAATAAAGATTTGATAAATATTTTAGTATATTGTCCTAAAGGGACCATTTTCTCAAGTCAGTTGACACATCAGGTGAGTCGAAGACTGGTAATTTCTTATATCATCTAATTGATAGTGTCATTGAGGAGATTGGGGAATCAAGAGTGGTACAAGTCATAACTGATAATCCAGCTCCATTGGTTTATGCTGGAAAAAAGTTAATGCAAAAAAGAAAACATCATTTCTGGACACCTTGTGCAGCTCACTCTATTGACTTAATACTGAAGGATATGGTTAAGGATCCTGGTATTATAAAAGTGGTTGAGGAGGGTCAGAAGTTGATAACATTTATTTATAACCATGCTTGGTATCTTGAACTAATGAGAAAGGAAACACGGGGACGAGAGATTATCAGGCTAGGCATTACTAAGTTTGCTACATAATTTATCTCCTTGGATTCCCTGTATACTCACCGACAGGCACTGAAGAGATTATTTACTAGTGAAGAATATGATAAGCATTATTTGATGTTGAAACGGTTCGAGAAAATTCTTTCTGAAAAATTCTACACTCAAGTCTTGGACAAAAATTTTTTTGAATCAGTTGAAAAAGTAATCGAAATCTTCAGTCCATTAGTTAAAGTGCTTCAAATTGCTTACTCAGATGATCATTCGTAGATGGGGTTCTTATATGAAGCAATAGAACGAGCAAAATTGCAAATAAGATGACATATAGGAATAATTGAATTTCGTAAATGGGAGAATATTATTGATCATCATTGGGACAAAACATTATTCAAAGATGTTCATGTTGTAGGTAATTGAGTAAAGAGTCATTTTATAGCACTTTACTAAGTTATAATGATACTATTGTTGATTCATATTTAATAATCTTGTAGAATACTTTCTGAATCCAATATTTCAATATGTCGATGAGGTCAACAATAGTAATACCATTCTCGAAGAGCTATGTAATGTAATCGAGAGGATAGAGCCAGATATGAGAACAAGAATATTGGCATTGCGCGAGGTAAATGGTAAATCATTATTTTTTTCACATAATTAAGAAAGTTCTTAACTTGAGTATGTTCATTAAACAAGCAGATGATTTCAAAAATAAAGTCAAGGACTTCGGCACAAAACAAGCAATTGTAGCAATAAGGGGTGGTCTCCTGATATAGTTGATGTTCAATAATTATACATATTTGCTAATTAAATTTATATCAACTTATTAATAATTTTTTCTCATAAATTACAACTAGATGGTGGAGTATTTATGGGCGGCATGCAGCACCTAATCTTGCAAAGATAGCCATTAGAATTTTAAGTCAAACTGTTTCAAGTTCATAATGCGAGAGGAATTGGACAACTTTTGGATTGATCCATATGAACACGAAAGACAGACTTAAAATGGAAAAATTGGAGAAACTTGTTTTCTGTCATTATAATATGCGTTTAAGATCTCGAAACTTACAGAGGAGAACATCACCAGAGGATGAGGTAATCAACTTGTCTGCCATATTCGAAGATGATGATCCTCTGATAGAGTGGATTTGAGAAAGATAAGAACTTGTCTTAAATCATCCTCAAACACAAGATGCCATTTTCCATCTCTTAGACTAAGAAGCGGAAGAGGAAGCTGACAAAATGTAGAATACTTCTGATACAAGTGATAGTAGCAATGGTGGTACATCTGGTGATGCCAATTTTCAACAATCACAATATGAGGACTCATCTTCATCTTTTCAACAGTATGGAGGAAATGAGTTTTTGGACTGTAATTTATATGGCGGTTATGTGCCACAATATCCATATGATTCACATGGTGGACAAGATATCAATCAAGGTCCAACAGACAATGTGAGCTCTAGCTACTATGACGGTTATTATAGCAAGATGTCTTTTTCAATCACGGTTATCATTAGTCAATGCAAGATTATATGACTTCGTACTATCTGCATGTTGAACAATACTACCGATCACAACTCCATCGTACTGATGAGTATGGTGATGAATAATACCAATCTCTTCAATATCCACCTCAAAACAGCATGTGGTTGGAAGACGTGGATTGATCCCATCTATGAAATGGTGTTTTCATTATTATCTTAAATTGATATCTTAATGTAATTTTATGAAATTTAAATTTGATGTTTATATGGTTTATTTTATCGCATGATAATTTATCTATTTCATTAGCACAATTTATTGTAATATTTTCCTTCTAACATATTTTTTATTATCTATTTTATGTTCATAAATACTGACAATTATAAGATATTTTTTTTGGAAATAGATAATGGCAAATTCGAATGATTATATTACAGTTTCAAACCAAGTTACATTGCAAGCAAGAAGAATAATTTTGTCCGTTCTTTGCCAAAAACATATATTTTATCATAGAATGATTCCACCTTCGGCCTATGATCTACTTGGACAAGCTTTAATTGAGCAGGCATTACAAGACTGCGGAAGAGTCAATGATCAAATTTATCGTGCCTCTCAACAAGGTTCACTTAATGCTATCAATCAGCGTCTTGCCATAATTTCCCCTGAACACTTCGCGTAGTGTGATATTTATTTCTCATGTGTTATTGGACCACTTTTACTATGTGTGGTCAGTGAATATGGTTATCATTTTCATTGTAGACCTTCGATGTATGGTTATACTTTAGAACCGCTACCAAGAGATCGCACAGAGCTAGTTGTTCTGGCTCGTATGCTTACAAATGCTCGTTCGGATCATCCAGGTACTGAATTTATCTTAGAATTTATAAATTATGTATGTGTGAAGTACATTTTAATGAAAAGTTAAATGTGCTTATGTTAATTTTTAACTTTTAATCATAATCATATTACTTCTTGTATGTTTTCTTAATACACTAATATATAATTAAAAGTAGACTATATCAGTGACTAACTATCAAAATTAATTTTAATTAACTAAAATAATATTTAATATTATGGTAAAATTAAGTATAAATTCATTCCTAATTTTTGAAAATTTTCCAAATTTTTCCCAATATTTTATCATACTTTTAATTTGAAGTCAAAGTAGAATCAAAATATAGTCAAACTCTGTTCAACAACCAACTAATAATTAAAAAAATCTTTCGGTCAAAACCGAAATGGCCAAAACTGAAACCGAAATGGCCGAAACGACCGAAACGTATCGGTTTTGCTGGGTCCTGAAATCAAAACCGAAACCACAACTATAAACCTTGGTGTACTACTACTACTACGGCAACTATTACTATGACTACAAGGGCAACTACTACTATAAGTACTCCCGCTACTACTACTACTACAACTATTATTATTTTTGCTAATGATACTTCTAATAGTACTGTGACTACTAGTACTTCAACTTTTACTACTGCAAACTGCTACTCCTACTATTGCTACTAATGCAACTGGCACTAGTACTATTACTACTGCCAATAAAACCGGTACTACAACTACTATTACTACTACTATGGCTCTTGCTGCTACCACTGCTGCTACTACTTTTGCTATAACCACTATTACTACTACTCCTACTACTACAACGTTTACTACTACTACTACTATTGCAACTATTGCTACTGTTGTTACTTGTACTACTACTCCTACTACAACAACTACTACTACTACTACTACTCGTACTTCTGCTACTAATACTACTACAACTAATAATACTTCTCCTAATACTACTACTATTACTATGACTACTACTACTACCACTTCTGTTACTACTATTGCTACTACTACTGCTATTACTACAATTACTGTTACTATTACTAATACTACTACGACAACAAATACTTCTACTACTACTACTACTTCTTCTGCTACCAGTACTACTAATGCTACTGCTACAACTACTGCTACTACTGCTATTATTGCAACTACTACTACTACTATAACAACAACTACTAAACGACTCCTAATACTGCTACTGCTACTACTACTATAACTACTACGATACTACGACTGCTGCTCCTACTATTCCTTCTACAATTGCGGCTTTTGCTACTACGACTACTACTACTGTAGCCTCTGCTACTACTACTACTGCTGCTGCTACAACAACTACTATAGCTGTTGCTACTACTACTACTACTGCTACTACTACCACTACTACTGCTAATGTTGCGGCTAGCACAATTGCTATTACTACTTCTGCTTCTACAATTGCTACTACTACTGCTGCTGCTCCTTCTTCTACTATTACTTCGGCTGCTATGACTGCTTCAATTACAACAACTACTGCTACCTCAACTACTTCTGCTACAACAACAACTACAACTACTACTACTACTTCTGCTACTATTGCCACTACTGCTACTACTACTACTACTTCTACTACTACTTCTGCTACTATTGCAACTACGACTACTTCTACTATAATTATTACTAATACTACTACTACTACTGCTACTACTACAACGACTACTACTACTCCCACTACAACAACAACTACTACTACCACTACTACAACTACCATTTCTTCTACCACTACTACTACTCCAACTACTACTGCTATTGCTGCTACTACTACTACAACTAGCGCTATTTTTGCTACTGCAGCAACTACTACAACTACTTCAACTTCAGCTACTATGCTACTAGAACTGCTACAGCTTATACTACTACTTGTCATAGTCCTACTACTACTACTACTCCTATTGCCATTTCTACTACAACCACTGCTGCTACTGCTCATACTCCTGCTACAACTACTACTACTACTACTTATTCTTCTTCTGTAGCTACTTCTGTTGCTATTACTACCACTGCTACTACAGTTGCTACTACTACTACTGCTGTTGCTACTAGTTCTACTGCTGCTACGACTACTACGACTTCTAGTACTACTACATCTACCACGTCAGCCACTATTTCTATGACTACATCTACTACTACATCTACTATTACTACTTTTACTACTACTATTACTACTACTACTACTACTACTACTATTACTACTCCTACTCCTACTCCTACTACTACTACTATAACTACTATTAGTGCAACGCCTACTACGGCTGCAACTACTATTGCAACTACTACTACTACTACTACTGCGACTCCTACTACTACCACTGCCACTATACTACTCCTACTTCTATAGCTACTACTAATATTACTGCCACTACTGCTACTACTAGTACTATTACTACTACTACTACTACTACTACTACTACTACTATAACTACTACTACTATCGCTAGTACTACTACTGCTACAACAACAATTACTGCTGCTACTACCACTTCTAATGTGGCTACTACTATAAATACTACTGATACTGCTATAACTACTATTACAACTTCTCCTACTACTACTTCTTTTGGTACTACTATTGCAAGTTCTGCTACCGCTACTACTACTACTATGGTTACTACTACTACTACTTCTACTACTTTCACTGCTACTACTTCTGCTACTACTCCTACTACTACTCCAACTACTACTACTTCTGCCACTCTTACTACTAATACATCTGCTACAACTACTGCTTCAATAGTAACTACTGGAACAATTAGTAGTACTACTTCTGATACCACTCCTACTACTACTACTTCTTCTACTACTTCTACTTCTACTCCTACTATTGCTGTTGTTACTACTACTTCTCCTACTACTGCTACTACTGCTGCTACAACAACGATCGGTATGGTATCTACTACTACTACAGCTTCTAGATTGCTACTGCTGCTTTTGCTACTACGACTACTACTACTATTACTACTACTACTTCTTCTACTACTTTGACTACACCTACTATTCCTACAGCTACTATGGCAATTATTGCTACCAATACTACTACTGATGCTACCACCACTACTGCTGCTACTAATACAATGGCTCCAACTACTACTACTACTATTATTATTACTACTACTGCTACTGCTACTACTACTGCTACTCCTACTAACACTACTACGGCCACTACTACTACTGCTACAGCCTGTATTACTACTACTACTACTACTACAACTACTACTAATACTGTTGTTACTTCTACTACGATTACTTCTATTATAACTACCACTGCTACTATGACTACAACTGCTAGGACTACTACTTCTGCTACCACTATTGCTACTACTACTACTACCCTTACTACTACTACAACTGCTACTACTCCTACAACAACTACAACTACAACTGCAAATACTACTACCACCACCACGACTACTACTACTACAACAACTACTACTACTACTACTACCGCTACTACTACTATAACTACTACTACAACTATAACTACTACTACTACTACTATAACTACTGCTACTACAACCACTACTATTACTGCTACTACCTCTACTACTACTATAACTACTACTACAACTATAAGTACTACTACTACTTCTAAGACTACTGCTACTGCTACTACAACTATAACTACTACTACTACTACTACTACTACTACTACTACTACTACTATTGTTCCTACTGCTACTACTAATACTACTATCGCTACTTCTGCTACTATTATTACTGCTGCTGCTGCTGTCGCTGCTTCTAATACTACAACTATTACTACCACTACTGCTACTTCTCCATCTACAACTACTACTAATACTACTGCTGCTGCTACTACTGATGCTTCTGCTAATACTACTACTACTGTTGTTGCTGCTACTACTATTGCTTCTACTACCACTACTATTGCAACTACAAAAACAACAACTACTACTACAACTGCGACAACTACTAATGCTGCAATGACATCTACTACTACTACTATAACTACTGCCACTACTACTACTATTACTTCTCCTACTTCACCTAGTGCTGCTACTATGACAGCGATAACCACTATTGCTACAACTTCTACTGCTACTCCTTCTACAACCATTGCTACTATTACCCTGACTACTAAAACTACTACTACTACTTTTACTCCTACTACTTCAACTACTGCTACTTCTTCTACTACTACGACTGCTGCTACAACAACTTCTACTGACACCGCACCAACTAATACTACTGCTGCTACTAGAACTCCCACAGCTACTGCTATTAGGACAACAACTGCTACTTCTCCTACTACTATGACTACAACTACCAAAATTACTGCAGCTCCTACTACAACTACTACTACTACCTCAACTGGTACTACTAACACTCCAACTACTTTTACTACTTCTACTACTATAACTATTGTTACTTCTACAACTACTACAACTACTGCTTCAATTACTGCTACTATTCCAACAACTACTACTGCTTTCACCGCTACTTTGGGTACTACTTCTGTTGCTACTGCTGTGACTACTATTACAGCAACTACTGCAAGTATTGCTACTACTACAACTACTGCAACATGTGCTGTAACTACGACTTCTACTACAACTATTACTACTTCTACTTTAACTACTGCTACTGCTTCTACTACTACTTCACCTACTACTACCACTGCTACTACAACTACTTCTACTACTACTACTACTACTATTGCTGTTGCTACTACTTCTACCAATACTATTACTACAGATGCTACTATTATTACTTCTACTACAACTACAACTGCTTCTACTACTACTACTTCTGCCACTACTATTGCTACTGCTACTACTACTGCTGCAAGTACTACTACTACTTCTCCTTCTACTACTACTTCTGCTACAACAACTACTGCTACTAGTACTACTACGGCTACTACTGCTTCTGCGACCGCTATCACTTCGACTACTCGTACAACTACTCCTACTACCACTACTGCAACTGTTGCTACTACTACTACTGCTTCTAGTACTACTTCTGCTACTACCACTATTGTTATAATAACTACTACTACTGTGGGGACTAATACTACTGCTACTACTACTACCACTACTACTACTACTGCTACTACAACTATTGCTACTGCCACTACTACTACAATATTGACTACTACTACTTCTACTACTACGACTACTACTTCTACTACTACTACTACTATTACTATTGTTGTTGTCACTATTACTACTTCTACTATTAAAATTGCTGCTAATACTATTACAACTACTACTATTACTACTGCTAAGACTACTATTGCTACTAAAACTACTACCACAGCTTCAACTTCTCCTACAACAACAATAACAACAACTACTACTACTGTTACGGTTGTTGCTGCTACAACTACTACAATTACTAATTCTACTTCTACTACTACTACTACTACTACTACTACTACCACTACCACTACTGCTGCTGCTACCGCTACTGCTTCTACTACAACAACTACAAGTATTACTGCAACTACTTCTGCTACTACTACTACTGCAAGAACTACTACAACTACTATTACAACAACTACTACAACTACTTCTTCTACTACAACTACTACCATTGCTATATATACGCCTACTACTACTACTACAACAACAAGTTCTGTTGTTGCTACTACTGCTACTACTGCTACAACTACAACTACTACCACTTTTGTAACTACTGCTATTACTACTACTACTACAACTACTACAACAACTACAACAACAACAACAACTACTACTTCTGATATGGCTACTACGGCTGCCATGATTACTACTACTATTACTTCTACAACTATTGCTAAGACTACTACTACATCTACTACTACTCAAACTACAACTACAACTACTATGAATGTTACTATGGCTACTACTACGATTATCACTACTACAACTACTATTGCTACTGCTGCTACTACTGCTACGATTGTTACTATTACTACTACAATAACAACAACTACTACTATTTGTACTACTGCTGCTGCTACTATTACTACTACTACAACTGCTATTGCTGCTACTATTACTACTACTATGGCTGCTACTGCTGCTGCTACTCCTATTGTTATGACTACTGCTACTATGCTGCGACTACTACTACTACTACTACTACTACTACTACTACTACTACTACTACTACTACTACTACTACTACTACTACTACTCCTGCTGTTGCTGCTGCTACTAGTACTACTACTACTACTATTATTACTACTACAACTGCTACTTTTGCTACATCTGACATTACTACTACTAATACTACTGCCACTGCTCCTAGTACTAATACTACTGCTACTACTAGGACTACTGTTGCTGCTGGTATGACTACTATAACTACTCCTACTACTACAACTGCTGCTACTATTCCCACTATTGCTATGATAACTACTACTACAAGTACTTTTGCTACTACCACTACTACTTCAACTACTGCTACTACAAATGCTGCTCCTACTACCACTGCTACCACTCCTACTACCACTTAAACTGCACCTTCTGCTACTTCTACGACTGCTACTATGACACGTTCTACTACTATCGCTCCAATAACTACTACTATTGATACTAGAGCTCCCAATGCTACTGCTACTACGATAATAACTACTACAACACCTACTACTATGACTACTACTAGTATAACTACTACAACTTGTGCCACAACTACAGCTACTACTACCACTTCTACTACTACTACTGGTGTTGTTACTCCTACTATTACAACAACTGCTACTACTGCTGCTACTACAACTGCTACTACTGCTGTTGCTGCTATAGCTACTACTACTCCTATAGCGGCTACTATTGATGCTCTTACTACTATTTGTACAACTAATGATATAACTATGCCTTTTGCTATGACTTCTACTACTACTACGGATCCAACGACTGCTACAACTATTACAACTACTACATCTGCTACTACTTGTACCGCTACTGTTGCTACCACTACTACTGTAACTACAACAACTACAACTACTACTACAACTTGTGCTATAGTTGCTATTTCTACAACAACCACAACTACTACTACTTCTACTTCAACAAGTGCTACTGCTTCTACTACTACTTCTCCTACTACTACCACAGCTATAACTATTGCTACTACTACAACTACTATTGCTGCTGCTATTGATACTGCTGCTACTACTACCACTACTACTACTACAGCTGCCACTATTATTACTTTCGCTACAACTACTATTGCTACTGCTACTACAACTACTTATACTACTACTGCTACTATTGCTACTCCTACTACTGCTACTACTGCTCCTATAATTTCTACCACTCCTACATCTACCAGTGCTACAATAGCTTCCATTGCTTCTACTACAGCTACTACTACTACTCCTGCTACTGCTTCTACTTCTACTACTAATATTGTGCCAACTACTGTTGCTATTACCGCTTTTGCCACAACTACAGATAATACTACTTCTGCTACTACTACTTCTACCACTACTACGACTGCTACTACTACTACTACTACTACTACTACTACTACTACTACTACTACTAGTGCTACCACAACTACTACTATAACTACTACTGCTACTACTACTACTACTATTTTTGTTACTGCTACTACTACTACTACTTTGAGTACTCTTTCTACTACTACTACCCCAACAACTACTTCTCCTACTACTGCTACGTCTACTACAACTACAACTACTACTACTATTGCTACTACCACTCTAACTACTATTGCTACTACTACTACAATGACTACTACTACTACAATAACTACTACTACTACTACTACTACTACTCGAAATTCTTCGACTACAATAACAACTACTACTACTACAAATACAACTACTACTTCACTACTACTACTATAATGACTATTACTACTACTACTGCAATAATAACAACAACTACTACTATAACTATTATTGCTCCTACTACAACTACTACTACTACTATTTTTTAAAATTACTACTATTTCTACAACTACTACTGCTGCTACTACCACAGCTACTACTACAGCTATTGCTACTATTATTCCTGCTACTATAACTACTACTACTATTGCTACTATTGTTAATACTACTACTATTTCTGCGACTTCCCCAACAAAAACTACTACTGCTACTACTATTACTAATACTACTACCACTGCTACTACGACAACTAATACTACTACTACTGCTGCCACAACAACTACTGCATCTGCTGCTGCTACTACTACAACAACTACTACATCTGTTGCTACTACTACAACTTATCCTACTACTGCTGCTACTACTATTACTACTAGTACATCTACTACTATTACTATTGTTACTGCTGCTACTACCACTAGCTAAACTAGTACTACTACTGCTACTGCTACTCCTAATGCTACTAGGACCACTACTACTACTACAAATACATCTACTACTGCTGGTATGACTACTATTACTACTATTATTACAACTACTGCTCCAGTTGCCACTGCTGCTACCACTAATACTGCTGCTGCTGCTACTGTTACTACTGTAATAACTTCTGCTACTACTAATATTGCTACTATTTTAATAGACACAACTACTACTGCTCCTACTAATACTACAACTATTGTTGTTGCTACTACTACTAATACTATGACTCTTGCTACTACTACCACTGCTGCTTGTACTGCTGTTGCTGCTTGTAATACTACTACCGTCACTAATGTTGCTGCTACAACTGCTATTGCAAATACTACTACTACAACTGTTACGACTACCACTGCTTCCTCTACTACTATTACTACTATTGCTCCTACTGCTGCAGCATCTACTACTACTACTGCTACTGCATTTACTACAACTTCTACTAGTACAACTTCTACTACTTCTGCTACTACTACCACCACTATTATTACTGTTATTGCTGCTACTACTACTACTTTTGCTACTACTGCTACTACTACTATTACTACTACTACTACAACAACAACAACTACTACTACTACTATTGCTATGATTGTTGCTGCTACTACTACTGCTACTACTACTACAGCTACTGCTAGTAATACTACTAGAGCCACTAATATTGCTGCTACAACTACTACTACTACAATCGCTATGACTGCTACTACTATGACTACAACTTTTGCCACCACTGCTACTACTACTGTTACTACTACAGTTGTTGCTACTACTACTACTACTACTACTACTATTATTACAGCTGCTGCTGCTACTACTACTACTACTAATGCTATGATTGCTACTACTACTGTGGCTATTAATACTACGACTACTACAACTTCTACTACTACTACTAATACTACAACAATAATAACTACTACTATTACTTCCACTGCTACTACTTCTACTAGTACTACTACTACATCTCCTAATACTTCTACTACTGCAACTATATCGCTACTGCTTCTACAACTACTATTACACCTACTTCTACTACTTCTGCTGCAACTACCACTGGCACTACTACTATTACCATGACAACCATGACTGCTACTTCTACTACACCTACAACTACTTCAATAACAACAACTACTACAACATTTCCAACAATAACGAGTACTACTACCTCTCCTACTACTATGACTCATGCTACTACTGCTACTGGTACAATTACTACTATTTCTACGACTATTATTACTATTACTACTACTTCCACTACTGCTACTGCTACTACTACCGCTACTACTGCGGCTACTACTAATACTACTACTACTACTACTACTACTATCGCTACTACTACTACTCTCAAGCAACTACTTCTATTGCTACTACGACTGCTAATATTACTACTACTACTATTACGGCTACTGCTACTACTACACCTAATGCTACTAATACAACAACAACTACTACTACTGCTGCTGCTACTTCAACTACTACTAGTTCACTTGATACTGTTGCTAATGCTACTACTGCAAATATTACTACTATTAATATTACTACGACTAGTACTACTATTACCATGGTTGCTGCTACAAATACAACAACAACTACCACTATTACTACAAATACTATTCAAAATACTACTATTACTACTAGTACTGCTGCTACTACTACTACTACTGCTGCTGCTGCTTCTACTATAGTACTAGCACTACTACTATAACTTCTACTAATACTACTACTACTACTACAATAATAATAATAACAGTACTAGTAGGAGTATCATTAGTGAACATAATAGTAGTTATAGCAGTAGTAGTAGGAGTAGTTGTTGTAATAGTAGGCATAGGAGTTGAGAAAATAGTAGCAAAAGTTAGAGTAGTAGGAGCAGTAGTAGTAGAACTAGTAGTAGCAATAGTAGTTTTCATAGTGTTAGTTGTAGTTGTATTAGGAGCAGTACTTGTAGTATTAGTAGTAGTAGAAATAGCAGTTATCTTTATTACAATTATAGTAGTGGGAGTAGCAGCAGTAGTAGCAGTTGTAATGGTAGCAGTAGTTATAGAAGTAGGAGAAGAAGTAGTAGTTGTAGTAGTTGTAGCAGCAGCAGCAGACATAGTATAGTAGTAGTAAAAGTAGTAGTAGCTCAAATAGTAGTAGTAGTAGTAGTAATAGTAACAGTAGTAGCTATAGGAGTAGAAGTTGTAATAGTATTAGAAGAAGTAGTAGCAGGACTAGTAGTAGTAATAGCAATAGCAGAAGTGGCAGCAGGGCCAAGAGCACTAGTTATAATAGTAGTAGCAGTAGTAGCAATAATAGCAGTAGTAGTTGAAGTAGCAGTAGCAGCAGCAACAACAGTAGTTGTAGTAGTAGTAGTAGTAGGGTACATTGTAGTAGAATTAGTAGCAATGCTAGTAATAGTAGGAGCTATAGTTGTTGCAGTAGTTCTCACAGATGAAGTAGTAGTTGTAGTATTAGTTGTAGTAGCAGTATCAGTAGTAGTAGCACTAGTAGTAATAGCAGTAGTTGTAGTACTACTAGTAGTATTAGTAATAGTACCATTAGTAGTAGTAGTAGAACAAGTTGTAGGAGTAGTAACAATAATAGCAGTAGGTGTAGTATTAGTAGCAGCATTGGTAGCATAGCAGCAGCAGTAATAGTAGTTATAGTCTTAGTTATAGTAATAGTAGCAGTAGTAGCAGTAGTAGCAGTTGCAGCAACAACAGTAGTAGTAGTAATCGTAGTTGCAGCAGTAGCAACATTTGTGCTAGTAATGGTAGTAGTTGTTGTCATTGTAGCAAAAGTAGTAGTAGTTGTAGAGGTGGTGGTAATAGTAGTAGAAGTTATAGTAGAATTGGTAGTAGTAATAGTAGTCATAGCAGTAGTAATCAAAGTAGTATAGGTTATAGTGGGAGTAATAGTAGTTGAAGAAGCAACAGCAGCAGCAGTAGTAGTAGTAGTAGGAGTAATAGTTGTAGCAGCAGAAGTAGTAGAAGTAGTTGTAGTAGTAGTATTAGTTGCTGTAGTAGTAGTCGTAGTAGTAGTAGTAGTGGCAGTGGTAGTAGTAGAAGTAGTAGTATTGTTAGTACTAGTAGTAACAGTAGTAGTGGTAGTAGTAGCAGTAGAAGTAGCAATTGTAGTAGTAGTAGTAGCAGTAGTGGTAGTAGTAGTAGTATTAGTACTAGTAGTAGCAGGAGTAGTAATAGAAGCAGTAGTAGTTGCAGGAGTAGTAAAAGAATTAGTAGAAGCTGTAGTAATGTTACACATGGCAGAAGCAATATTTATAGTAGTGGTAGTAGTAGTAGTAGTAATAGTATTAGCAGTATTAGCAGTAGCAGTAGTAGCTGTCGAAGGAGTAGAAGTGTAGTAGAAATAGTAGTAGTAGCATTAGTAGTAGTAGTATGAGAAATAGTAGTAGTATTAGTAGCAACAACAACAATAGCCGCATTAGTAGTAGTAGTAGTAGTAGCAGTGGTAGTAGGAGTAGTCATAGTAGTATTAGTAGCCATAGTAGTAGTAGTTGTAGTAGTAGTAAAAGTCATAGTATTAGCAATAGCAATAGAAGCATTAGTAGAAGCAGTAGTACTAATAGTAGTAGTAGTAGAAGCAATATTTGTAGCAGTGGCAATAGTAGTAGTAATAGTATTAGTAGTAGCGACATTAGCAGTAGTAGTAGTAGAGGCAACAATATTAGTAGTAGTAGTCAAAGGAGTAGCATTATAGTAGCAGTAGTACAAGTAGCAATCATAGTAGTGGTGGGAGAAATAGTAGTAGTATTAGTAGCAACAGAAACAACAACAACATTAGTAGTAGTAATAGTTGTGGGAACAACAACATCTGTAGTAGTAGTAGTGGTAATAGGAGTAGTAGTAGTAGTATTATTAGCCGCAATAGTCATAGTAGTAGTAGTAGTAGTAATAGTAGTAGTACTAGTAGCAATAGTAGTACCAGTAGTAGTAGCAGTAGTAGGAGTTATAGTAGTGCTAGTAGCAAAAGTAGCTGAAGCGGTAGTAACAGTAGTAGTAGCAAGAGTAGTAGTAGTAGAACTAGTAGTAGTAGTAGTAGGAGTAGTAGTAGCAGTAGTAGAAATAGTAGTAGTAGTAGTATTAGTAAAATTAGGAGAAGTAGTAGGAGGAGTAGTAGTAGTAGTAGTAGTACTAGAAGTAATTGCAGTAGTACTAGCAATAGCAAGAGTTGCAGTAGTAGCAGCAGTAGGAGAAGTAGTAGGAGTCGTTCTATTAGCAGCAGTAGCAGCAATAGAAACTGCAGCAAAAGTAGAAGTTGCAGTAGTATTAGTATTTGCAGCAGAACTAGTAGTAGTAAAGGTAATAGTAGTAGCAGTAAGAGTTATAGTAGTAGTACTAGTAGTGGAAGTTACTGTAAAAGTAGTTGTACTAGTAGTAATAGTAGTTACAGTAGTAGTAGTTACATTAGTAGAAGAAGTAGTAGTTATAGTATTAGTAGCAGAAGCAATATTTGTAGTAGTGGCATTAGAAGTAGTAATAGTATTAGCAGTGGTGGCAATAGCAATAGTAGTAGTAGCAGTCAAAGGAGTAGCAGCGTAGTAGTAGTAGTAGTAGTAGCATTAGTAGTAGTAGGAGAAATAGTAGTAGTATTAGTAGCAACAAAAATAAGAAAAACATTACTAGTAGAAGTAGTAGTAGCAACAACAACAATAGTAGTAGTAGTACTACTAGTAGTAGTAGCAGTAGTAGTACTAGTTGGAGTAGGAGTACCAGTAGTAGTAGTAGCAGTAGTAGTAATAATACTAGTAGTAGTAGCAGTCGGAGCAGTAGTAACTGTACTAGTAGCAAGAGTAGTAGCATTAGAACTAGTAGTATCAGTAGTAGTGGTAGTAGTAGATGTAGCAATAGTAGTAACAATAGTAGTAGTAGAATTAGGAGAAGTAGGAGTAGTAGTAGTAGAAGAAGAAGTAGTCGCAGTAGTGGTAGTAGTAGTAGGAGTTGCAGTAGTAGTAGGAGTAGGTGAAGTAGTAGGAGTCATTCAATTAGTAGCAATAGTAGCAACAGCAGCTGCAGGTAAAGTAGAAATTGTATTCGTAGTAGTAATAATAGTCGGAATAGCGGCAGCAGTAATAGTAGTAATAGTAGCAGTCATTGTAGTAGTAGTAGTAGTTGTAGTAGGAGTAGCCCTACTAGTAGCAGTAGCAACAATAGCAAGAGCAGTATAGTAGTAGCAGTAGTAGTAGTAGTAGTAAGAGCAGATGTAATAATAGTAGCAATAGTAGTAGTAGTATTAGTAATAGAAACAGTAGCAGTAGCAAAAGTAGAAGTAGTAGGTGTAGTTGTAGCAGTAGTAGTACTACCAGTAGTAATTGTAATAGTTATCGTGGTAGTAGTATTAGACGTAGTAGTAGTAGTGGTAGTAGCAGTAGTAGTAGCAAAAGTAGTAGTAGTAGAAGTAGTAGTAGTAATAGTTGTAGAAGTAGCAGTAGTTGTAATAGTACTAGCAGTAGTAGTAGCAACAGCAGCAGTAATAGCAGTAGCAGTAGTCGTAGTAGTAGAAGCAGTATTAGTAGCAGGAGTTGTAGTATTAGCAGCAGCAGCAGTAGAAGTAGTAGTAATCGTAGTCGTGGTTATTGCAGAAGTGGAAGTAGTAGTAACAACAGTAGTAGTATTAGTGGTAGAAGAAGTACTAGCAGTAGTAGTAACAGTAGTAGTACCAGTAACAGTAATTCTTGTAGCAGATGTAGTTGTAGGAGGAGGGGAATGCATAGTAGTAGTAGCATTAGTTGAAGTAGTGCTAGTAGCCATAGAAGCAGTAGTAGTAGCTGTATTAGTAGTAGTAGTAGTCGTTGGAGTAGCAGTCTTAGCTGTAGTAATAGTAGTTGTACCTGTTGCAGCCGCAGCAGCAGTAGCAATATTAATAGTAGTAGTAGTAGTAGTATTAGCAGTAGGTCCTGTAGTAGCAATAGTAGCGATAGGAGTAGACATAGTACTAGTAGCAATGGAAGTAGCAGTAGTAGTAGTAGAAGTAGTAGTAGAAGTAGTAGTAGCAGCTATAGTAATAGAAGTCGTAGTAGTAGTAGTAATAGTAGTAGTAGGAGTAGTAGTAGCAGTAGTAGCAGTAGCAGTAGTAGCTACAGTAGCAGTAGTAGAAGTAGTGGTAGGTGTAGCAGTTGTAGTAGCAGTAGTAGCAGCAGCAGTAGTAATAGTAGTAGGTGAAGTAGTGGAAGTTATTATTGTAGGGGAAGTAGTAGTAGTAGTCACAGTTGTTGTAGCACTTATCATGGTAATACTATTAGTAGCAGTGGTTGTAAAAGTAGTTGTAGTAGTAATAGTTGCAATAGTAGTAGTAGCAGTAGAAGCATGAGTAGCTGCATTAGTTGTTATAGTAAAAGTAGTAGTAGCAATAGTAGCAGTAGTAAGTGTAGTATTAGTAATAGTGCTACCTGTAGCAGCAGTAGTAGAAGTTGCAGCAACAGCAGTAGTACCAGTAGAAGCAATAGTAGTGTAGTAGTAGCAGAAGCGGTAATAGTAGTAGTAGGAGGAGGAGGAGAAGTCGTAGCAGTAGTAGTAGTGGTAGCGTCAACAATAATAATAACAGTAGTAATAGTTGTTGTAATAGCAGTTGCAGTAACAAAAATAGTAGTAGAAGTATTGGTAGGAGTATTAGCAATATTATTAGTATTTGCAGTAGTAGTA
The DNA here is from genome assembly GCA_005019695.1 of Trichopus zeylanicus subsp. travancoricus. Lineage (NCBI taxonomy): Eukaryota > Viridiplantae > Streptophyta > Magnoliopsida > Dioscoreales > Dioscoreaceae > Trichopus > Trichopus zeylanicus. Next base: position 104,431 of record RXID01014495.1, read on the forward strand.
GTAGTAGTACTAGTATTAGAAGTAGTAGGGGTAGAAGCAGGAGTAGTAGCAATATAGTAGAAGAAGTGGTAGTTGTTTAAGTAGTAGGAGAAGTCAAACCAGCATTAGTTGTAAGAGGAATAGTAGTAGGAGTAGTAGTTGTAATATTAGTAGCAATAGTGGTAGTAGTAGCAGTAGTAGCCATAGTAATAGTAGTAGTAGTATTTGCAGTAGTAGCAGTAGTAGTGGTTCTAGCAGTAGTAATAGTAGCAGCAATGGTAATAGCAACAATAGTATCAATAGTATTAGCAGTAGTCATAGTAGTAGTACCACTAGTAGTAGAAGTAAAATAGTAGTAGCATTAGTAGCAGTAGCAGTAGTAGCGGTCGTAGCAATTGTTGTAGTAGAATTTATAGTAGTAGAAGTAGCAAAAGTAGTAGGAATAGTAGTAGCAGCTATTGTAGTAGTAGTAGATTTTGTAGTAGTAACAATAGTAGTAGTAGTAGTTGCAGTAGTAGGAGTAGGAGTAGTAGTAGTAATAGTAGGAGTGGTATAACTAATAGTTGTAGTAGCAGAAGTAGTTGTAGTAGTAGTAGTAGTAGTAGTTGTAGTAGTAGCGGCCGCAGTAGTAGTAGTAGTTGTTGTAGTAGTAAGTAGTAGTAGTAACAGAAGTAGTAGTACTAGTAGTAGGAGTGGTAGTAGTAGTAGTAGTAGTAGTAGTAGGAGAAGCAGTTGCAAAAGAAGTAGTAGAAGTAGTAGCCGTAATAGTAGTAGTAGTATAAATAGGAGTACAAGTAGTAGCAGTTGTACTAGCAGAGTAGTAGTAGTTGTTGTAGTAGTACTAAGACTTAGAGTAGTAATAGTTGTAGTAGGTGTAGAAGTAGTAGTAGCAGTAGTAATAGTAGTAGTGGTAGTTATAGTAATAGCAATAGTAGTAGCATTTGTAGTAGTAATAGTAATAGTAATAGTAGTAGTAGTAGTAGTAGTGGTAGTAGTAGTAGTAGTTGCAGCAGCAGCAGCAACAGTGGTAGTCGTAGTAGGAATAGCTGTAGTAGTAGTATAGTAGTAGTAGTAGTCGGTATAAGAGTAGTAGTAGGCTCAGTAGTAGTTTGAGTAGTGCTACTAGTAGTAGTAGGAGGAGTAGAAGTAGCAGTTAAAGTTGGAGTACGACTAGGAGTAGTATAATAGTAGAAGAAGTAGCAGTTGTAGTTGTAATAGCAGTAGTAGTTCCAGTAGTGGTTATAGTAGTAGCAGCAGCAGTAGTAGCACTTGTAGTTATAGTAGTAGAAGTAGTAATAGGAGGAGTAGTAGTAATAGTTGTAGTAGTAGTGATAGTTGCAACATTAGTAGTAGTAGGAGTAGTGGAAATAATAGTAGTTGTAGTAGTAATAGTAGTGATAGTTGCAGCATCAGTAGTGGTAGAATACTATTGTTAGTTGTAGTAGTAGAAGTAGGAATTGGCGTAAGTGTAGTCGTTGAAGTTGTAGTAGTTGTAGTAGTAGCAGTAGTAGCACTAGCTGAAGTAGGAGTAGTAGTAGCAGCCATAGCAGTAGTAGGAGTAGGAGTAGGAGTAGTAGTAGAAGTTGTAGTAGTTGTGGTTGCAGTAATAGTAGTAGTATTAGTAGTATTAGTAGTAGTAGTAGTAGTAGTAGTAGGCATAGTATTAGTAGTAATAGGAGTAGTGGTACTCGTAGTAGTAGTAGGAGTAGGAGTAGTAGTAGTAGATAGAGTAGTAGTCATATTAGTAGTTGTAGTTGTAGTAATAGTGGTAGAATTAGGAGTACTAGCAGTAGTGGTGGTAGCGATAGCAGTAGTAGGAGCAGTAGTAGGAGCAGTAGTAGCAGTAGTAGTTGTAGCAGTAGTTGTTATAGAAGGAGTAGTAGGATTATAAAAGTAGCAGTAATAGAAATACTAGTAGTCTTAGTAGTAGTAGTAGCAGCAGTAGTAGTAATAGCAGTACTGGTAGTAGTAGTAGGAGTAGTAGTTGGAGAAGTAGTAGTAGTAGGTGTAGTAGTTGGAGTAGTAGTGGTAGTAGTTGGAGTAGTAGTGGTAGTAGTAGTAGTAGTAGTAGTAGTAGGAGCAGCAGCAGTAGCAGTAGTCATAATAGTAGTAGTAGTCATAGTAGTCATAGTAGTAGGAGTTGAAGAAGGAATATTTGTAGTGTTAGTAGTAGTATTAGTAGTAGTAGTAGTAGGAGTAGTAGAAGTAGTAGTCGAAGTAGTAGTAGTAGTAGTAGGAGTAGTAGAAGTAGTAGTCGAAGTAGTAGTAGTAGTAGCTCTTGTTGTAGAAGTTGTTGTAGTAATAGCCATAGTGGTAGTGGTTGTAATAGGAGTACTAGTAGTAGTAGCAGTAGCAATGGGGGAAGGAGTTGTAGTTGTAGAAGCAGTAGCAGTAGTAGTAGTAAGAGTAGTAATAATAGTAGTATTAGTAGTAGTAGTAGTTCTTGTTGTAGCAGTAGTTGTAGAAATAGTAGTAGTAGTAGTAGTAGTTGTAGTAATTTAGTATCAGTAGTTATAATAGTAGTAGCACAAGTTGGAGTATGTGTGGTTGTTGCAGCAGCAGCAGTAGTAGTAGGAGTAATAGTTGTAGTAGTTGTAGTAGGCGTTGTAGGAGTAGGAGTAGTAGCAGTTGTAATAGCATTAGTCATAGAAGTAGTTGTAATTGTATTAGTATTGGTAGTAGAAGTAGTAGAGTAGTAGTAGTATTCGTATTAGTAGCAGTAGCAGTAGTAGAAGTAAAAGTAGTAGTAGTGATAGTAGTAGTAAAACTTGTTGTACTAAGACTTGTAGTAGTAGTAGTAGTAGTAATAGTAGTAGTCGAAGTAGCAGCAACAGTAGTAGATGTTATAGTAGCAGCTGCAACAATAGCAGGATTAGCAGTAGCTGTAGTAGGAGCAGGAGTAGTACTACCAATTGCAAGAGTAGGAATAGTTGTAGAAGTAGTAATAATCGCAGTTATAGCACTAGAAGTGGTAGTAGTAGTAGGAGTGGGAGAAGTGGTAATAATAGTAGGTGTAGGAATAGTAGTAGTAGTAGCACAAGTAGGAGTAGGAGTAGTAGTACTACCGCTGCTACTGCTGCTACTGCTCCTGCTGCTACTACTACTATTGCCACTACTACTTCCACTACTGCTACTACTTCCACTACTGCTGCAACTACTGCTACTACTTCAACTTCTAATACTACTACTGCTGCTGCTACTACTACTACTACTTCCACTACTACCACTACAACAATGACAACTACTACTACTACAATTTCTACACCAACTACTTCAGCTACTCGTACTACCGCTGCTGCTCCTACAACTACTACTATTACTATTATTACTACTACTACTACACCAACTACTACTGCAACAATAACTACTACTACTACTACTATTACTACTACTATTACTACTTCTACTACACCTACTACTACTACTACTCTTACTAATAGTATTGCTACTTCTACTATTAGTATTACTTCTACAACTTCTACTGCTACTACTACAACAATTATTTCTGCTATTACTACTACTAATACTATTACTACTACTACTACTACTACTACACAACTACTACAAATACTTGTACTACTATTAATGCTACTACTACAACTTCTACCACGACTAGTAGTAGTACTACTATTACTAGAATGACTATTGAAACTACTAGTACTAGTACTACTTTTATTGCTGCTACTACTACTACTCCTGCTACTAATACTACTACTATTAGTACTAGTACTACTACTACTACAACTAGTGCTGTGACTCCTACTCCAACAACTACTCCTACCACTCCTCCGACAAGTACGACTGCTACAACCACTACAGCTACTACTACTCCTACGACTACTACTACTATTTCTACTACTGCTACCACTACTACTCCTACTACTAGTACAATTACTATTGTTACTACTATTACCACTACTACTACTATTACTACTACCACTACTACTACTAGTAAACAACAAGTACTACTACTGCTAGTACTACTACTACTACTACTGTTACAGCTGCTACTACAACTTCTACTTCTATTACTAGCACAACTTCTACTACTCCAACTCTAACTCTAACTACTACTACTACTCCTACTACTACTACTACTACCACTACTCCAATTACTATTACTCCAACTCCTACCCTTACTACTAGTACTAATACTACTATTACTATAATTGCTACTACTACTACTCTTGCTCCTGCCGCTACTACTACTATTCCTACTCCAACTACTTCTACTACAACTCCTCCTCCTACTCCTACTTGTACTACTGCTAGAACTACTACTAATAGCACTTCTACTACTACTAATACTACTACTACTACTACTAGTCCTGGTCCAACTCCTACAGCTACTTCTACACCTACGGCTACTACTACTGCTATTTCTATAATACTACTATTACTACTACTACTACTACTACTACAACAATTACTACTACTGCTACTACAACTATCACGACTATTTCTAAAACTATTACTCCTTTTACTACTACTACAACTGCTGCTATTATAACTACTACTACTACTACTACTACTACTACTATTACTACTACTACTACGACTACTTGTACTACTACTACTACTATACTGACTTTTAACACTACTACTGCTTCGGCTGCTGCTGCTGCTACTTCTACTACTACTACAACTCCTGCTCCTACTACTACAATAACAACTACAATTACTACTACTACAACTACAACCGCAACTGCTACTACCACTACTACTACAATGACAACAACAACTACTGCTGCACTATTACTGCAATTCATACTACTACTACTACTACTACTTCAACTACTACGACTATTACTGCTGCTACAGCCTCAACTACAACAGCTACTCCTTCTACTACTTCTACTACTCCTACTACTACTACTTCTACTCTTACTGTTGCTGCTACTACTCCTACTACTACTACCACTACCACAACTACTACCACTCCTAGTACTACTATTACTACTGCTACTACTACTACTACTACTACCATTAATACTACTACTAATACTATCACTATGACTACTACTACAACTAGTGCCACTGCTACTACAACTACTGCTACTACTTCACCTCCTTCTGCAAAAACTACTCCTACAACTACTTATGCTACTAGTATTGCTGCTAATGCTACTACTACTACTACTACTACTACTCCTGCTATTACTACTACAACTGCAACTACTACCATTACTCCAGCTACTACTACTACGGCTACTACTGCTACTTCTTCTTTTACTACTACTACCAATATTACTACTGCTATTACTACTAAGAATACTACTTCCACTATTACTACGACTCCTCCTACTACTTCTACAACAACCACTTCTGCTACTGCTACTGCTGCTAGTGCTACTACTACTATAACAACAATTACAACTAATATTATTACTACTACTACTACTACTACTACTACAACTACTAATGCAACTGCTACTATCGCCACTACTATTACTACTTCTGTTTCTACAAAAACTACACCAGCTACCATACCTATTACTACTAATACTACTACTACTATTGCTACAACTACTTCTACTACTATTACTACTACTACTAGTACTACTACTGCTACTACTACTATTATTACTACTACAACTATTATAATTGCGAATACTACTTATACTACTACCACTACTGCAACTACTGCTACTACTACTAGTACTACTACTACTACTTCGCTACTACTACTCCTACAACAACAACTACTCCTGCAACTCCAACTAGTACTACTACTACTACTACTACTACTACTTCCCCTGCTCCTACTACTACCCCTACTCCTACACGAACTCCTATTACAACAACTACAACTTCTACTAATACTACTACTACTACTACTTGTACTACCACTACTACAACTACTACTACAACTACCTCTACTACTACTACAAGTACTATTACTACTACTACAACTACTGCTGCTATTACTGCTACTACTACTACTAGTACTAGTACGACTACTAATGCCACAACAACTACTACTGCTGCTGATGCTATGGTTGCAACTCCAATTACTACTAGAACTACTACTAATAATTCTACCACTACTACTACATTTATGACTCCTCCTCCTTCTACTTCTACAACTACCACTACTACTACTCCTACTGTTGCTACTACTACTACAACTACTACAATAACTACTACTACTATTACTATTACTACTATTACTACTACTACTACTGCTGCTGCTAATACTACTACTACTACTGCAACTAATACTACTGCTGCTACTACTACTACTACAACTATTGCTAAAACAACAAATA
>RXID01014496.1:684295-803503 GCA_005019695.1 Trichopus zeylanicus subsp. travancoricus
TAATCATATTTTAAATAAAATTTAACAAAAAAGACATTAGTGTTTTTTATATTTATAATTACAAATTTAATATTTATAAATTACAAATTTAACTTCGGGGTGTTATTTGCAAAAATTAAAATTTAGGGGACTCTTCGGTAAATTTAAATATTTCGGGGTGTTATTTGCAAAAATCCGCCCCCGCGCGCCGGAGAAGGATGCGGAAGCCGGGGCGCCGGCGAGCCGGCGGCGGGAGCGGAGGCGGACGCCGAGGCCGTTCCGCCCCCGCGTGCCGGGGATGGAGGCCGAGGCCGGCGCGCCGGCACTCGGGCGCGGAAGGCCAAGGCCGAGAGCGTTCCGCCCCCGCGTGCGGGCGCGCCGGCCTCGGCCTCCGTCCCCGGCACGCGGGGGCGGAACGGCCTCGGCCTCGGCCTCCGCGTGCGGGCTCGCCGGTCTCGGCCTCCGTCCCCGGCACGCGGGGGCGGAACGGCCTCGGCCGTGGCCGTCCGCGCCCGCGTTTCGGCGCGCCGGCGCCCCGGCCTCCGGCTCCGCTCCCGCCGCCTGCCGCTGCCTCCGCTCCGCCTCCGGCCGGCCGGCCTCCTCATCCGCTCCCGCCCGCGCGACGGGGTGTTATTTGCAAAAATCGGAACTTTGGGGACTTTTCTGTAAATCAGAATAATTTCGGGGGTTTATTTGTAAAAATTCGAAATCCGGGGGGTTAAATATAAAAAAATAAATTTTTAGGGGTGTATGTGTAAAAATAATGGGGGTAAAATCGGAATTTTTTGGTAAAATTTTGATTAAATAACAATCAGGGGGCTGTGGGTAAATATGGACGAATTTGAGGGGGGTGGGGGTAATTACGGAAATTACGGGGGGTTAGCGGTAATTACCCCAAATTACAGGGGGTCACCGGTAATTACCCCTAAAATTTATTTATAAAATAAATAAAATTTGGACGTATTTATAAAGAAAAATATTGAAGGTAGTCCATTTTCAAATGTACAAAATAATAAACTTGTAATTTGAAATTTGAAATTTTTAAACTTTCACTATATTTCGCAAGGCAACGAGCGGACAGCGACGGCAGCAGCTGCGTAGGGACCGACGGCGGCAGCGGCAGAGCACAGCGGCAGCGGCGACGCAGATGCGTTTAGGGCTACAGGAAGAGGGTTATATAAGAATGTTCTGGATTTTTTTGTAAATTTGAATAATTTTGGGGTGTTATTTGTAAAAATCCGCGCCCGCGCACGGGGAAGCAGGCGGAGGCCGGGGCGCCGGCGAGCCGACGGCGGGAGCGGAGGCGGACGCCGAGGCCGTTCCGCCCCCGCGTGCCGGGGACGGAGGCCGAGGCCGGCCCGCCGGCACGCGGGCGAGGACGGCCAAGGCCAAGGCTGTCCGTCCCCGTCACGCGGGCGCGCCGGCCTCTGCCTCCGTCCCCGGCACGCGGGGGCGTAACGGCCTCGGCCTCGGCCTCCGCGTGCGGGCGCGCCGGCCTTGGCCTCCGTCCCCGGCACGCGGGGGCGGAACGGCCTCGGCCGTGGCCGTCCTCGCCCGCGCCCGCATGCGGGCGCGCCGGCTTCGGCCTCCGTCCCCGGCACGCGGGGGCGGAACGGCCTCGGCCGTGGCCGTCCGCGCCCGCGTTTCGGCGCGCCGGCGCCCCGGCCTCCGCCTCCGCTCCAGCCGCCGGCCTCCGCCTCCGCTCCCGCCCGCCCGGCTCCGCCTCCGCTCCAGCCGCCGGCCGCCGCCACCGCTCCCGCGGCCTGCCTGCCGGCCTCCTCCGCCGCTCCCGGCCGCGCGACGGGGTGTTATTTGCAAAAATCCGAATTTCGGGGACTTTTCTGTATATCGAAATAATTTACGGGGGTTTATTTGCAAAAATTCGAATTTGGAGGACGTTTTTGTAAATCTGAATTCTTTCGGGGTGTTATTTGTAAAATTCTGAAATCCGGGGGGTTAACTATAAAAAATAAGTTTTTAGGGGTGTATGTGTAAAAATAACGGGGTAAAATCGGAATTTTTTTGTAAAATTTTGATTAAATAATAATCATGGGGCTGTGGGTAAATATGGGCGAATTTGAGGGGTGGAGGTAATTACGGAAATTACGGGGGGTTAACCGTAATTAAGGCTAATTACGGGGGTCACCCGTAATTATCCTTTAATTTAAAGTCAAAGTACAGTCAAAATATAGTCAAACTGTGATCAACACATAATTAATAATTAAAAAAAATCTTTCGGCCGAAACCGAAACAGTCGAAACTGAAACCGAAACAACCGAAACGAATCAGTTTCGCTGGGTGCTGAAACCGAAACCAAAACCGAAATCAGAGGATCATTTTTGAAACAATTTTCTAGAAAAGAATATCTGAGAAATCTTCATAATCATTTTTAGTTAAAATCAATTGGACATGTAAAATTTTTAAATTACTTTTATTTTTCAAAAAAATAGATATTTATAAAAGAAATCGCTAAAATAAACTTGTATCGTATCGCCATTATTTAGAATTTTTGAGATTTTGAACTGCAAAAAAATGTAATTTTTCCAGAAAGTTTTTAAAAATTAAGGGCAATTTAAGAATTTCACATCTGGCTAATCTTAACAATATATATATAATATAATATATATATATATATATACCTATAGTTTTAGTGGGGTTTGTGAGTGAAATCTTGAGAATATAGGAGTTAATATAATTATTTAGAATTGAAAAAGTTAGATGTAATTTGGAAAGAAATCAGGGAGTTATTTGTAATTATTTCATAAAAATTCAATACTTAGCCAAAACAAAAATTTATAAAACCACACCCAATGGCTGAAAAGATCCCTTGGACCTTCGTACCAGTGCTCCCTGCAAACCCGTCCTTTTGTTTTACTTGTCTTCTCTCTCTATAATTGCCATCCATGCCTTGCGTTTCAATATCATCATCATCATCGCCATATGAAAATTGCTCACGATCTTTCTCTCGTTCATGGCTTCCTTGATGAACTCTTCAAGCATCTTCAAATGTAGTAGCCAAGGAAAGGCTAGCCCCGTTCCTCCTCTCCATAACTTGATTTCCTTACTCTCTTCCTCCTTCAAGGTGGCCATCACCCGCCCTCCTCCATCGTGCTCCTCTCTCTTTTCAATCTATTGTTTTTACTAATTACTGGATTTGCTTGATGTTTTGGTAGCCAATCTTGAGAGAATGGAAGAAAGTCCCACTGAAAACAGGTATTTCCGAGTCCATAAAAATGGCTTCCGCGAACATCTTGGATGCCTTTATGGACTCCTTTTACAAGTTTGAGGAGCAAAAATCATTGAACGAGGTATCTACGTTTCACCATCTGACGTACTCTATAACAATGATTCTGAACATGAAGGATTAATCTTAGGGGAATTACGCACCAGTGGAGGAGATCGGGGAGGCAGTCACGGTGGAGCTCGTCCAAGGAGAGATTCCGGAGAATTTTCCTCAGGGTGTCTACATAAGAAACGGTGAGCTTATTGTTGTCATCTAAAGAATTATTGCTGACAATTAATGAGAAAGAGCGATCAAAATCTCTTCACGAGAAACAGGTCCAAATCCTTTGTATCCGACTCAAACCGTCGCGTCCTCGGCTTTTGGAAGGACAAGCTTTGTTTGGGTTGAAGGAGATGGGATGCTTCACGCCACCTACTTCAGCAAAGACTGCGAAGGGAAATGGAGGATTTGCTACAACAACAAGTATGTCGAGTCCGAAACTTTCCTACTAGAGAAGCAAAAAAAGCAGGCTGGCTTCATCCCCGCATCCGATGGCCAGCCTCTAGCCATTGTCGCCGCCTATGTTATAAACGCGGCAAGACTCTCTCAGACACTCGATGATGCTGAATGAGCTTTACCACATATACTGTTTCCCGGCTTAAGTTGCTAAGTCGTTGTTTTTATCTTTGGTGATAGATGAGATTTGGAACAGTAGTTCGACAATTTAACAACACCAACGTGTTTGAACATGGAGGGAAGTTCTATGCAGTCGCAGAGAACCACTTCCCACATGAGATTGAACCTTCCAATCTCAGCACTTTGAAGCAGTGGGACATCAATGGAGCCTGGGGTCGCCCCTTCACTAGCCACCCAAAGGTTGTATTTTTTTTCCCTCACAAACTCAGCTATAACTTACCACATCAAAGAAAGACGGTAATTCGAAATTAAACGCCATCAAGATTCAAATGGAATCGTCAATGTTTCTTGATAAAATATTCTACGATCGTAATAATTTCAGATAACAATGGTAATTGTGTTTAATGTTTATTTGTATATTGTGTTCTTTTTCTATGCAGAAAGCTCCAGGAACTGGAGAGTTGGTAATAATGGGGACTACGGTCGAAAAGCCTCACTTTGTAGTTGGTGTTGTTTCAGGTGAGAAATGTAACTGAGTTCCCGAATTAAGAAATGAAAATAACTAGAATGTATTGGTCAATTAGCTGATGGGAAGAAGCTGCTTCACAAAGCTGACCTCAAGTTCGACGAACCTTACTTGATCCATGAGCTGGGTGTGACTGAGAGGTGAGCTTGAGCTTTCAAAATTACTGATTCCTTAATATTATGCTAAATCTTGTATGTTTTCTTATGGTTTCAGATACAATATTATCCCACGATATCCGCTTAGAGTTGGATTCGATAATCTTCTCGGTGGTAAACCGTGAGTGATCATCGAATATGTGAAAATATGAAGAGAAATATAGCAGCATTTTTTAGCAAACTTGATTGAGAATTGCTTGCTCGGTTTTCAGATTTATATGGTTCAATCGGAATGGAAAAGCTAAGATTGGTGTCATGCCACGCTTTGGTAACGAAGAATCGACTTCTTGGTTCGATGTTGAGAACTACTGTAGCTTCCATATAATCAATTGCTTTGAGGATGGTGATGAGGTTACATGTGCTTACAGTAACATCTTCTTTTCAAATTTTGTTAAGTTAAAACTATCAATCGTTTTAATTGACACATTCATGAGACAGGTAATTGTGAGAGGCTGCCGACTTCTACAAAACCTGATCACAGGCCCGGAAGATGAAATTGATCGGACCGAGTGGTACCAAAGAGCTTATCTGCAGCCAAATGAAGAATCAAAGGAATATGACCCTTCAAAGGATGGAACTCTCTTTTCTCGTCCATATGAATGGAGACTTAACATGAATAGTGGTGAGGTGAAAGAAGGATATCTCACAGGGAAAGGGACAGCAATGGACTTCCCAACCATCAATTGTCGATTTATCGGTATGAAGAATAAGTACGCATATATGCAAGTTGTGGATTCTGCTGCAACTTCTGAAACAGGTAATGTGTACATTCGTCCACATTTTTGGAAAGTAAACTTTCTGTCGAACTTCAGTTAATTCTGATGAAAAAATGCAGGTCTGAGCAAGTTCAAGATGTTTGCGAAGCTGTGGTTTGATGAGCAGGACGAGGTTTGGGAAATTTCTTCTTGTTTTCTACTTGTAAATTTATAGCTTAAACTGATTGGGACTCGCATGGATTTCAGGAAAATAGAGAGAATATAAAAGTGGAGTTCCATGTGCTGGAAGAAAACCACTTCTGCTCTGGATTAGAGTTTGTGGAGAAGGAAGATGGAAGTGATGAAGATGATGGATGGGTGGCGTGCTATGTCCACGATGAGAGCACAAATAAATCTCAAGTAACAACAGTTCATTAAATGCCTTGCAAAAATGCTTGCAAATGGTTTAAATGAATTGATATCTAATTGGAGAATTTTGCCTATGCTACAGGTTTATATCATCGACGCGAAGAATTTCTCAGGACCGCCTGTCGCAAAAATTGGATTGCCGCAAAGGGTACCTTATGGTTTCCATGGCACCTTCTTATGCAACCAAATAGCCCAAGAGTAGCTTGAAGATGATATATGAGAACAGCCAAGTAATTTTTTTTTTATTTATGTATGAATTGGTCGTAGCCTGTAATGTATTATATATGGCCCTAAAGATCGAAGGTATAAAGGTGATAAAGATTGTTCAATTTTTTAAATTTGCCCTCGGCAGATGCTCCAGCAACAAGAGCACCCGCAACAACAGCATAAACGAAATCTCCCTTCATCTTATACGAACACATGATGCAGAATACAAAGAAAGAAAGATTATCGTTTTTTCTTCACAGAGTAGCAGCATAGGGCATTACATGCAGGGGACATGATGCACGCACGTAGACACTGTTCATACATCGGATCTCAAACGCAACACCATCCGTTATTATCAAGGAGAGTTGGTACACATGCATGCATGAGACGATATCGACACAACACGGAAACATGATGCTAGCTCCCACCTGTAATGGTTGCTTTTCGGGCTCAAACCGTGGGCGGGGGTTGTATCGAGTAGCAGCTGCTAGCGCAGGCGATGTCGACAGCTAGCACCAGAGCCACGTATGTTGCTCTACTTCGGAGGGCTGCTCGTCGTGCGCAATTGCTTCTAGAGCCATGATGAGAACGAGTAGAAGAACCAGAATAGCATCGCCTCGATCTCCATGCTCTCTTCTTCTTCTTCTTCTTCTTCTCGTCAGTATTCTTCTTTCTTACCAAGAAATGCCTCCGACCACCGCTTCTCAGTTTAGGTTGGTTCACGTTCGTTCACATTAAAACAAAAGGCGTTTAAAAAAATCGATCTATGGACACAAAATCATAATGTCTTGATCGATCGATCGATCGATCAATATTTTCTGTAAACCGAATAATGCACGAGAATCACAAAGGATCACAAGAATCTCTTAGGAAAACAATAACAACCCACTGCGTTTCTGTTGCTGTTTTCCGCCAGATTTTTTGTATTTGAAGGAGATGAAGTCGCTTGATCGCTTGTTTTAACTTCTTCTCCTTCGCATATTATGGTGACTTGGCAGTAGTTCGGCGCGCTCTTGTGTATTTGCTCCGCCTTGCTGCTTCCTTTCTTCAATTTCCTGCAAAATCCGTCCAGAAATATCTACAGTATAGATCAATCGACCGATGAACACCGAATTAAGAGATTAAACTAAATGTCATGAGATAAGAATTTGCTAATTACCTTCTTAAACTAGACTTGGAAGTCCCGACAATCAACCTCTTAATGTTGAGCACTGGAATGAGATCAATGACTGCCTTTGCAATTAAATCACTCTCTATGAGAAGGGTGTCTACTTGCACCTAGTATCCCATTTATATATACACACTTGTTAATTATTATCATTATTTTTTGAATTAATGCTAACATATAACACCAAATTAAACAATAAAATCACAGTAAAAATCAATTACCTTGGAGGAATGACAGAGATTCAAGAATTTCTGCAACATCTCTCTTCTCTTCGTTCTCTGTTGATTGATGTAAGTCTCCACTTGTTGATGATTCACTTGATTCTTCGGCACCATTCCTACTGCCAAAACAAATATATAATGACTAATATCCTCATAAAAACCCCTGCATTTTGAGGATATTTTAGATCGAGGACTCAATAATATCACAGGGGTTTAATTGCAAAGAGCATCTCTATTGCAGTAGTGTTTTCTGTAATATTGGATTATATTTGATTTTTATGGATTATTTTGTCAATAATATGCACAGGAAGTCTTATTTTGAAGCCCACCAAATCTTTCTCTGGTCACAAAGTAGGGCTTTCACTGTCGGCGCCGGGACGGGCCTGAACTAAAAGCCAATCCAGTGTCGTTTGGGCAGGCTTTTTGAGCCAGCCCGCCCGGCCCATTGAGAGCCGAAGCCGGCCGGTTGACTTTTCAAAGATGCTTGCTAATTCTCCGCGGCAATCTTAGATTCGGAAGGCCCACTTTGACTGATCCTTTTTTATTTTACCCCTTCGAAATTGAAAAAATGCAATATGTGCTATCAATTGGGGTAAAATGTAAATTGCCTTGAGCTCCGTCCTGCCACCGTTCTATTCCATGTCATAATAACACGAGTTTCTGAATTATAGATTTTATTTGCAAAAAATATACTGAGCATAGCGAGAGTTATTCGCTTATTTGCACAGAAAGATAGAAAAATTGGTCCAAAGAGGAAAGAACCCTCACATGGCGAAGGAATATGATGGATTTCGGGGAAGACATGTATGAGATAAACGAAGCCCGCGGGCTTGACGGCGTGCTTCAACGCCCAAGAGAGCGCGTCCATGCTCGAGTTCCGCCTTCCCACGGCTACATACACGTCGTCGCCGGCTCCGCCGTTGGCCGCCAGGGTCATGTGAGGCCCCGCTGCGTCGCCGAGATCCTCCTCCTCGATCTCCCACACGCTTGTGCTCCCCATGGATTAAGAGAAAGCTTCAGCTCCTGTGGAGCAACGGAACGATAGAGCTGGGGAGATTGAGATGAATGCAAAGAGTTCTTCTGTTCTTTCGGTGGGAGATGAATGCCTGAGCTAATGCTTTGATTGCTTTCTTTTTCTCGTTAGGGTTTTACATATACACCCACATAAAAAGCGATATTTGCATTTATTTTCCAAGAGAAGTACAATATTTACATATGGCTCCCTCGTATATATATATACATAAAAAGAGAAATCACAATTAATTTAAGTAAAGGGCTTTACGATAGCAAGTATACAATACCATCATCTATTGTATGCCTTGGCGATAAATTCAGCAGTGTATATTCATAGTGCTTAATAATTCGGACCACAATAATTAGATCATAAATTATATGGAGTGTTAAATGATTCATATTATTAAAATATAAGATTATATGAAAGTTATGGTCCTAAATGCAATTTATTACAAATACTATCGTTCTGTGAGGATTAATCGCATATAATATAGGTTCTGAGGGGCAATTTTGCAAGGGTGTATGTGCAAAAACGGCCGGTTTGACTTTTAGTAGGCAGCAACTTGGGGAGATGACATGGTTAGTGTGGAATGCATTTTTTAGTACCTAGTTGCAATTTGGCTTTTTATTAATGTTCCCGGCCGACCTTTCCATTTTAAAGATCATTTGAAACTTTTGAACGAGTCCTGGGGTTGGAGGCTCACACAAAATAATATCATTCTAACACTTTAAGGGGCCTAAATGCATACTTCTAATCATTTTTATCTCTAATTATTTTTAGAGTTTTTAAGAAATAACTCCCGGTTTTATTACAAATTTACTAAAAATTATCTACTTTCTCATTATTAGTAAAAAAAAATTACCTGTCTTATATTATAAATTCATAACAAATTATTTCTATTAAAATATTTTATTTTATTGTTATCAATTAAATTAATATAAAATATAAAATTATTTTCATTCGATTTTATTTTGAATAATAGGTTTATAATTATTAATAATTGATTTGACATATTTCATAAAATCGGACAACTGATTCTTTTAAAAAAAATAAAATAAAATAATTTATTTTTATGTTAAAATTAAACGATAATAATTTAGACTTGTATATTGATTTTAATTGATAAAATTGAATTAAAATAAAATATTCTAAAAATATTTAAATTAAGATATTTTTTATGAATTTATAGATTTACAAGTAATTTTTTATTAATAGTGATAAAGTAGATAATTTTTTGTAAATTTAAAATAAAATAGGTAGTTTTTTATTAAATTTTTTTTAAAAAAAGTTTTTGAAATGCCCAACGCAGGCCACAAAATAGAAAGTGATATTTTTTGATATTTCAAGTAATTCTATAGATTTTAGCGAAAGTTCTCGACGGCAAAAATTAAGTTATCGACTGTAATTTGTGATCTTCTAAGGACCTATTTGTAAAAAACATAAAGCAAACCATATTACGACGACTTTTTTGTCTATTTGTCGTGCGACGTTGACCTGGAAAACGAACCACCGACCTTTAGAAATTTCTACAACGAGAAATATGGTTATAAATTAGGGTTGCCAAAATGGACCGAGTGCATACCTATCAAATATCTCCTTCAAATAAAATATAATTTTATTGTTAAAAAATATATTTGTAAATCAAATATCACACTGTCAAATTTTGATTAGTACACTAATCTTAAAACAGAATTTTTTTTGCTCTTGGTTAAGTTACTTATTTAGTTCGAAATCTGGATCAAAATCAAAATTAAAATTAATAAATTATTTTTATAAATTAATTTTTTTTATTAAAATTAATTCAATAATAATTTAAAGTTCGAAAAACTATTTAATTTTTTATAATAATTTAATTTAATAACAGTGAAAAATAAATAATTTTAATTTTATAAGGAGAAAAAAATAATTCTAACAAATATTGATCCTAATTATGATCCCAAACCAAACGGTACTTAAACATTTAATCTCTGATCTAAGTAAAAAAAACAGTGAAATTATCAGATGTAGCCAATGGTCAAAAAGTAGTTAAATTTTTTTCCTACATAGCTTTTATCATGAAATAGATGGGAAATCTGAGCTAATCACATGTCAATGATCCTAATGACAAAAAAATTAGCAGCATGGCCCAAATGGTCAATGCCTTGAATGCTCCTTCCATTTTTTTTTTCTCGGCGTGGATTTCAAAGCACGCAGAAATATAATTAAAATTTCAATTTTTCCTTTTAGTTCTAAGAGAACATTTAGTTTCTTGAATTTTAAAAGAAAAAATCGAAAAAAAATAATTACAAATCTTCTATTAGTCGGAGTAGCGATTAACACCAAAAAAAATAATCAGAGCAAAATTTAATCTAATTATTTGAGATAATCTCAAACCAACCTATGGCTAAAGCAACTTCTTCGTAATATCAAATTTTTTTTATCTCATTTTAATAAGTTTTTTTATGCATTTAAAATCAGTGGTTTTTTTTAATCAAAATTTGCTTTGCAATTATTATATTTTGATCATGTATGTTGAGATCTTATTGTATCACAATCAATGGGTGTATTTTTCCGAGATAATTAATGCCAAATGACTTTTTTTTAGCTCGAAAAAGGTAGATGGTCTAAGCCATGGCCCAGCCCATATATGTAGCCCAAAGCCCGAATTTATGATAATTATTATATTCAATTCAATCTTAATTTTTATATTTTATTAATACGAGACTAAAAACCAATTTTCAATCGTATCATATCTTGGCTTCGTAGTTCATTGACCTATCGCTAGTCAAACACCTCATATATAATAATATGATAGAAGATAATAAAATGTTTTTTTATTAAAATTGATCATATAATAATTTAATATTTAAAATTAATTAATGTTAATTTTTTAATAAAAAATTAAAAATTTTAATCCGATTATCCCTGGTCTGGGTCTCAGATCAATCCGGCCCGGAAGAAGCATTTCAGAGTCACCTGCCGAGCAAGTCGCGCTAGTGCACGAACAGCGATCGATCATATTCTGTCTAAACAGGCAGCTGAAAATGAAAAGACGGAGGAACTTTTTGCATGCAAATCCCTACAAAAAACATGAATTCGCAGCCCTCAATCTGAACCCGGATGCTTCAAAAGCATTATATTAATACGCTTTTTTGAGTTATTTTCACAACTATTCATATTAAATTAAAATAATAAGTAAATTTTTTAAAAAAATATAAAATTTAAACTACAGTGTAAATCGAAATTAAAATATTATAAACGATTAGCTTGACGTGTGTCACTGATAGTCGAGATCCTGCTCGGGCAGCTGGGATCTCGGTGACAACGCATCACCAAACACGACAAGCTACTCGTCCGATTGTTCTACGTCACCATTTTAGCCTCATGTGCTACAATGTGACTCTCTGTTGACTCCCATCGTTTTCCTCTTTTTAATTTCTATTTTATTATAATTTTTTTCTGTCATTTTTATATTCTATTTTTTTACTTTAGCTTTTTATTAATAATTAAATTATGTAAGTAGGTTCTAAACATTTGACCCACCAGCGGGCCGGGTCAGCCCTGATCCTCTTCCTTGACTACTACTTGACTAACCCTGTTTTTCAAATAAATAAATAAATAATGGCCGACAATTTATTAAAGCATTTGGGCATTTATTTAGCAGTCCAATTTTCATTTTTTTAAAAAAATTTATTTTGAATAATTATTTTCTGTTTAGGGATTGATCTCGTTACTGTTTTTAAAATAGGAAATATGTTGGCTATTTTGACCAAATTTCAACTCTAAGACTAGGCGTCGGTGCCACGACGCGAAGGTGGAGGGCTCTTTCTACGATCTCAAAACACCGTGTATCAGTAGTGGGCCCCACGCCTTGAGTCCACGTGCGAAGAGATGAGAAGGATTTTACATCCTTTTGCTGCCCGTCTTGGGCAGCGGATCGGAAAATGTAAAATAAAAATCTCGCGCGTGCAATTTATCAACAGTAACTAGTAACTACTCTTAGCCCCACAACAGCCTCCAAATTTTAATTACATCATTTTTTTTTCCCATTTTTATTTCTTTATATATATATATATATATCCATTCCAATGCTTTGAAAAATTTGGCAGAAGGAGAGAAGCAGCACCTCCAGATTCAAATCCGGAGGGCAAGGAACAAGAAAAGCTCCTCCTCCTCCTCCTCCTCCCACCCTTTTTGACTGGCATTTCGATACCGCCAACAAACCCTAGCTCTGGAACCTCCTCCTTTCCAATTCATAAATCGGGGTCTCGGGCCATGGGGAGCGACTTGCAGGCGATCAAGCAGCTCGGCGCGCTGATCGAGCAAGGTCTGGTTTTTACTGCGTTTGGTTCTGGTTTCCAGTTTTTGTTTTTGTTAGTTTGTGGATTGGGCCATTGATTTTGCTTTTTGCGTGGTGGTGGTGGTTTTGCAGTTGATGAGCCTCTGAAGACGACGTTTCAGGTTTGGGGTTTTTTTATTCGTTTTGAATTTGTGCAATGCTTTTTTGGAGACTGATAGATCTGTGTCTTCTCGCTGTTCTGATAAACCGCTGTATTTAGATTTGGTTGCTTGTTCTGATTTCTATGGGTTTGTGAATGATGTTTTTGCTGTTGCTGGCTTATAGTATAGAGTGCAATTCTGAAAATTGGTTGGAGGAAGTCTAAGGAAATTCTGTCTGACATTAGGACTCCTTTTATAGCAAAAACGAAACAACTTTTAAGCAGATCTCGGTTCTTTGTTTACTAACTTCGCTGATTTGGGTTTCGTTTTGTGACTTTAGCATGCCAATTTCAGCATGTTTGCCGTCACTGGAAGTCACAGATTTTGCATTCACCAACTAGTTGGTTGAAAGCCTATTATACTCTACACAGAAGAAATATATGTTAATCTATTGACAACTAAGTATAATTAATTGGAAAAACCATATTATTATGTAATGAAAAATAGAAGAAAATCTATCCACAATTCTTTACTATTAATGTTCTTCCATTTAAGTGATCATCCACTCTAAAGTACAGCTTCGAATGTGTGACTTATCAGACAAATGTCTTTGCTTTATCTAAGCTAAAGATAAGTAAATATGGTAAAGTGTGGGTTTCCATGGAATTGATTTACTGCTATTTCCAACTTTTGGGGCAGCCTGAGCTGCAACTCAAATTAGGAAAACTAATAACTTCTGAAGTATATATAATTTATGTTGTTGAACACTCTAGATAGCTCGTTAATATAAGACAAACACGTGTTATTAATGGTCTTTAATAAAATAAAATTGTTACGTTGTCAAGCTTTTTTAATTCTTTCATTGCTTCTCTCTTTTCATAACAAATTCTCACCACTTTTCAAATAGCAAAAAGAAACTTTTTTTTCTGTTTTCATATATTCTTTTTTAATGAGAAAAATCTTTTTTATTTTTTGCCCCTTTTGCCTACAGAATATTCATCAAGGATATCCAAATGAAACATTGGCACGCTTCCTCAAAGCTAGAGAGGGCAATGTCTCCAAAGCTCATAAGATGGTTTGCCACATCCTTTACATTTATATTTTTTTTCTGTTTTAGTTCACCGAGGTCAGTATCTATGATAGCCATTTTTCTGGCAGCTGGTGGATTGTTTACATTGGAGGATCCAAAATGAGATAGACAACATTTTGTCTGTGAGTTTCTTCTTCTTGTTTAGGTTTAGTATCTTAAGTGGCAAACTAATCAACTAATTTTTGCGGCATCTTATGTGACATTGTAAACTTGCGTAGCACTATAGTTAATATCTAGGTGGCCACAGCATTTAACACAGTATGATATTATTGGTTGGAAGATCATGCATATATGTTTATCAATATTGAGCTTGACAAATGCCTACAAAAGGTTACCTAGCTTTGACAAATCATGTTATGCTGATATTCTTCATGCACGGTAATGTTCAAAAAATCATATTAATGAGCCCAGTTGTCTAATGTTTAAAATTATTATATCTTTCCAAATTTGTTTATTTCCTTTTGTTTGTTTTCCTTTTTGCAGAAACCTATAATTCCTAACGATTTATATAGGGCAGTGCGTGATTCACAATTAATAGGATTGTCAGGATACACAAAGAAGGTATTTAGCTTATTGTTCTTATAGTTATGCTTGTAATGCCCTGTTTCCTGTTTTATCTGTATATGTGGCTATACACTGTCTGTTCTTTTCACATTCTGGTTAGCTTGAAGCCTTATTCTTATTTTATGACAGGGTCTTCCTGTCTTCGCTATTGGTGTTGGGCTCAGTACCTTTGACAAAGCATCTGTAAGCATTATCAAACATAAATGAGCTTCCTTTCGTTTGTATCTTAATAGGACAAAAGACTGTCTTGTTCAATATGAATATGCATTGGTGGGAACATCATTGAGACGAAGGTCTCTGTTGTAGTTATTCTCTCTTTAACAGTTTTCAGTTAATGTTTTGTGCTGGAGCACTTGTAAATGTGTCCTCTGAGTTCTAAGTTGTATGTCTATATTCGCTTGTCATTATGCCTAGGGGAAAGGAAACAACTCTTGAAATGTAGAGGCTTGTGGATAATGCTTCACTAATGAGGTTAAGGGTTCAGTTTTATCTTTACAGTCATGAATGGAATGGATCAGAATTGCAGTGTATAGAATGTGATTTAGGCTCAGCATCTATCATGCGAGTACAATAAAATAAATCAGCAGTAATTTTTGTGTGTCAAACTTGCCATCTTGACTTGCTAATTATATGATTTTGTGTGCGTCAAGCTTGCCATCTTGACATGCTAATTCTATGATTTTGTGTGCTTCAAGCTTTCCATCTTGACTCATATGCTCATAAAGACTGAGGTCTCTCTTGCTAAAATTTGTCCGGCTTGATTGAGTACAGCATTCCTTTCTGGTCCCTAACTTGGTATGGTTATCCCTCTTCTTATGTGATATCAGAGTAGGTCTTTCAATTTGGTTCCTCTCAGGTCCATTGATGTGCTCAGGTTTTTCTAAAGAGGTGGATAGACAAGGGCTTGACTCATCATCAGTCCAGTAAATCTAGTGCTTAGCTTATTATTGGATAAATCAATTTTTTGCAATGTCTGTTGGTGGGACAATAAATATTCACTACAGGCTTCCAGCAGTGCCCATCTTCTCAAGCTTTCTTGGTCCAGCTGTTCATCTTGCTGGGCCCATGATCGACTGTATGGGCTAATTAATCTGTAAGAATTAATAATATTCACATTAATGAGCATAATATGGTTTCCGCCTTCAGATTATTATTTCCATGAGAATAAGAGTATCCAAAAATTGCATGCTATGTTCAAAGTCTGACATAGATTGGATGATCTATTTAGCACTTAATGATAGCATAAATTTTTTTAGCTTATTAATACAATAAATTTGTTATTTTATGTTTGGTTACATGTATACTCTGAATATTGTTGTTGGATAATTAGGAATTAATACTGTTGATTTTTGGATTTGCATATGCATATCTTGCTCAGTTTTGACACGGTTTATTCTTCAGCTTAACCATTTGTCTTTTTGACTTTTTTAAGGTTCATTACTATGTCCAGTCACACATACAAATAAATGAATATCGTGATTGTGTTGTTTTGGTGAGTAGGCATTTCACAAGCTACAATATCTGTTTTTTGTACTACCATCTTCATTTACTTCTAGTGCTATTGCAGCCTGCTGCAACAAGGAAGCAAGGGCAACACATTGGCACCTGCATAAAAGTTTTGGATATGACTGGCTTAAAACTTTCAGCCTTGAGCCAAGTAAAGGTGAGCCTTGTCAATCTCATATATTTTCTGCCTTGCACAGAAGTGGGAAACAGATAAACTTCATCTTCTTTTCTTTCTAAGGATATACCTATCAATAGGCATAATTAGGAAGATTTGAAATTTGGACTTCAAGTATTACAATGTAGTATCTACTTAACATAATAAATGAAAGTACTTGCATGCTATATCTTTGGTTTATACTTTTCCTTCTAAGCTCATGTTAGTTTCCTTTGCACTGAACACATCGATTGTTGAAGTGCAGCTATTGACAGTCATTTCCACCGTTGATGATCTGAACTATCCAGAGAAGACAGAGACGTATTATATTGTAAATGCTCCATACATATTTTCCGCATGCTGGAAGGTAAGTTCTCTTTCACAATAGAATATTCATTTTGATATTTGGATACAAGCTTAGCTCTTTGGATTCCCTGAAAATTCCTTTGTTATGCTTATATTCCAACAGGTTTAGGATATAGTTGATTTGTCCATGTTGATGACATCTCGTTTGAACTTTCTGCTAGGTTGTCAAGCCACTTTTGCAGGAAAGGACGAGAAAGAAAGTGCGAGTATTGCAAGGTTCTGGCAGAGACGACTTGTTGAAGGTTAATCACTTCTGCATATGATTTTATATCAACAATGAGTGTCAGCATAGCTAGCTTCAGTTATATATAAGGAGGAACTTGTTTTAGTTATTCATGAAGTCTTGCACCATGTTGAATCATCCAATCATGGTAGAATACTTCTTTATTTTCTTTTAAAAAGGAAGGCACATTGGTTTCTTCTATTATTATTTCTTTGACTCTTTGTGCAGTAGTCTGATACCATAAAATGTCCTTGTACAAAAATTTGAAGGGCTGAACATAAATTAATCTACTTTGCTAGTATGCAGTAGAGTATCAGAACCTTGATCCTGTTAGGTGCTTTAATATGTTTCTTACAGTCACAAACTGCCTCTTCCTTGATAATACTATTTTCTAATTTAGTATATGAGTTCGCCACTGCATTCCTGTGGCACTGCACTAAACTATTAGAATGTCTTCATTATCAGATATCTGTGTCTTGTGGACGTCTTCTTTCTATTCCATTGTCAGTTTAACATGCTGAATGAGGACTTGCAAAAAGAAACAGGCTTGAAGTTGTTCTCTTCCATTTGTTAGTACTCAAGTTGTAACTTTTACTCCTTATTTTTTACATTAAACCAGGATGTCCTTGTATCCATGCAGTTGAGTAGGGATAATATCTTCTTTTATCTGTTTAACCAGGATGTCCTTGTATCGACATTTTTTTTTTGTTTCCTTTCATAGATAATGGACTACACAACACTTCCAAATTTTTGTAGAAAGGAAGGCTCAGGTTCATCGAGGTATACGTCTGCTGAAACTGATGATTACTACTCACTAGATCATCCGTTCCACCAACAGCTATACAACTACATAAAGCAGCTATCATTTAGCCAAGATTGTGTTAGACCCATCAAACAAGGGTCTTTCCATGTTGCGGTGCCAGAGCCTGACCTAGATGATTCAAAGATTTTTCAAACTCTCGAGTCTGAGCTCCACAAGAATGAGGGAAGCCGTGGCCTCAACCATCCAATGAATGGCCTCAAAATTGACAACAATTGAGGATAATGTTTTACAGTATTTGTTTTCTAAGCCAGGTCAGTAGTAAAACAGAGGATTAAGACACATATATCGTGTTATGCCCCAGATTTACATGTTTGATATATACTAGGAAGTGGTTGCAATCTCTCACAGCAGGCTTCCTATATATATATATAGTATAGTCACCTTGTAGCTCTAAGCTAAAGGCTTAGTTGGGGTGTAATCTATGTATTATTGCATTGTATAAGCTTTTTCGGTTTATGCCAAGCTCTAGCTTTCAGCAGAACTACTCATGGAGAAAGCTTCATCTTTTGGTTATCATAATATGCAATTTGAATTAATTCCTACTTTGGACAGGATCTTTCTACTTTCAACTGTTATGCATTCAGATTGTGGTGAATTCGGCTTGAAAGTTGTTGCAATGTAGGAATAGAGAGGATGATGAATTGCGACTTCCAATTTCTTCCTGATGCGATGGCGCACGTTCGTGATATCAAGCAAGAATAGAGAGCATAGTAACTTATCCTTAGATTTCTTTATACACAGTAGTGAGGTGATATCCGAAGTTATATGCTGTAGAATGTACTTATTGGTCCTTGAAATTGCATGGAATAATGAGAAGGAAGAAAGAACAACTTGGGTCATATAGTGAACAACATACCAATCAGTGACTCGTCAGGGTTTCGTGGATAAACCATAATCGGTTGTTGAAGGTTAGCGAGATGCTTCGATCCAGATAAAATTTCCAGTTCATCGCAGGAATCAGACGAGTGGGCTTGGGCATTGCACCTCTCTGCACCCTCAGCTCCTCAACTCAACAAGCCAGATACACTCCATATGTTTCAGTTGGGGGAAAGCACCTGAAGGGACCAACATCTTTGCTTCATTGTACGAATATTGGCCGAAACAAAGAAAGCAAAGGTGCTGCAACCTCTCCATCGCCGGCAGTTGGTCTTGCTTTAACCTGGCATACTCGAGTTTAAGCTCGGTGAGGAGCAGAGGGAGGTCAAACATACCTCTTCTGGATAGATCCCCCGCCAAGTGCAGCGACTGAAGGCGACTGTAAAATGGAAAACTCTCCAGCTTGACTGTGAAATCCAATTCTACCTGTTCAAAATAATTATAGTAAACATACAAATCTATCCATCTTTCATAATGTCATACGACAAAATACGACGAATGTAAATTAGTCTGATACCTACCAATATTTTCAGGGAAACAAGATGGCTTAGTTCTCTCAGCATCTTATCAACAGCTCCTTCCCTCCGTGAGTATTACACAATTTCCAATTTCAGAATATTAGGGAACTTCCAATCTGGAGCCTCGTCATTGTCAGTAATAGCCAAAGTTTCAACAGTACGAAGATTTCTGAGCTCGATTGTCGACGGAAGCCTGTCGTAGGCAGTAGGAGAAAGATGTATGTGCCTCAACGTCTTGATCTCCCAAAATGTTCTTGGTATTCTAATCTGACTATAACTCACATCAATGCTTTTTAGGTTTCGAAGATTGATGATGGACGATGGCAGCCTGTATGGCGGCTTGTCCGTAGAGATACGCTGCAGTCCCAAACACCTGAGGTGGATCATGAACTTGATCTGCTTCAACGATCCATGTGGGATGAATGCACTCCTCAATTCCAAGACTCTCAGAAGCTCGGAAAAAATTACAGGGATGTAAATTGCTCGCTGAATGCTAGATTTTACTATAAGGGTTTGTATCTTGGATGCTTTTGATATCTCCTCGATGAAAGCTTCACCAGTACCGTGGATAGCAGGACGACGAGCACGACTCAAAGAGCTTGCTGAAACTTCATTGTCGTCGTCGTGGTTTCCTTCTTAACTGTGAAGAAGAAGCCACTGTGCTTTGCCTCGGACCTTACTAGATCGAGAATGAGATCATCCACACGGCAAGTTTTTACGCGTCCATCCCATCTCATTCTACTTGTTTGAACCAAGCATCTCTGGATTAGCTCCTCCAAATAGATCTGGGCAGTCTCTTCCATTGTTTTTCGTTCTTCGTGCAGTATGAATCCCTCCGCCACCCACAAGTTGATCAGTTCGTTTCTAGAGATCTCATAATCCTCTGGGAAAGAAGCAACGTGGAGAAAACATGATTTCAAATTTTACAGAAAATCCTCAAGCTCCATGCCAATATCTCCATGCATTCCTTGCCTTCTTCTTTCCAAGCCATCGTATCTGCTATTCTCTTCCAAGCAGTGAAACTCTTTTCCTTTATAGACAGAAGACTACCGAGTACAACCAGTGCCAAGGGTAGGCGGTAGGCCTCCGCATCCACTCACAAGTTGCCGACAAATGTCAACTAATTCCTTAGGGCAGCTTGTCTCAGCGTTTTGATTTGGAAATGCCTTCTTGAACAGGAGCTCGAAGCTTTTGGCTTCCTCGAGAAGTGGGAGTTGATAGGGCGTGGCAGCTGGATCTGCTCTTTTAGCCACGTTCCAATATCGAATGGTGAATCTGGTGATCAAGACTCTGCTGCCATTGTTGTTGTCGGGAAAAGCCGTATGCAATTTGCATCTCGTCCCACACTTGGCTTCTCCATATATCATCCATGACAATGAGGTATCTTTTTTCACCCGATGAATCCCTGAGATTCTTCACCAACACATCTCGTTCCATTTTGTCCACTTGTTTCCTATTAATGTCTGTAATCCTAACAAGCATCTTCTTCAAAAACTCAACTGGACTACCCTCCTGGGACACCGTTAGCCAAACTCGAATATTGGAAAATGTTACAACATCATTACTCTCATAGATTTTACGAGCAATGGTGGTCTTGCAGCACCACCGAGGCTGACACTGGACGCGACGCAGCGCCGCTTAATCTGATGATCCAGAATTTGGCCTAGGATGGCCTTCTTGCCATCATCCAAGCCAATGACTTCAGTGAAATCATCGGCTTGACGCAGTGGCATCCTTCGTTCTGGTAAGCCAGTAGAGTCTTCGGCACGATCGTCCAGATTAGGAATGCCATATCGGGCTCTACTTTCCGATATCTCGTTGACCTTGGGTCTTAAGTTATCAATCTCCACGCCTACACAATGGCGTGCTATTAACTCCGTGGTTATGGAAGCATACCTCATGACGCGGCAGAAGAATCCGTCTCCTCGTGGCCGCAGGAAGTTGAGTTTGAGGGTGTGCATCTCAATGATGTCCTCGGCTTGGTAGGCGAGGTTGATGACGTCGTTCACCC
The DNA here is from genome assembly GCA_005019695.1 of Trichopus zeylanicus subsp. travancoricus. Lineage (NCBI taxonomy): Eukaryota > Viridiplantae > Streptophyta > Magnoliopsida > Dioscoreales > Dioscoreaceae > Trichopus > Trichopus zeylanicus. The sequence goes on from RXID01014496.1 coordinate 705,100, forward strand.
AGTTCTTCACCCTTTCATTTTGCTTTCGCTTGGTGTCAGCGTCCCGGAGGAAACTTTGCATCCATTGTAGCTCTCGTCGAACCCACTCCACCTTGTCGGAGACTCCAAACAATAAGTCGGCTTCTTGTGACAGGAGGCTGCCCAGATTGGACACCACGGCGGAGAGGGCGGATTCATCCATACGAGCTTTAACGTCTGTGACGTTTGAGCTCAAGAAATTAGATTGTATGTATGTTGGAGGAGGAGAGTTTTGGTGAGAGAACATCAAGGAGGAACTCGATCCTGAATTGGTTTTTGAGAATGAAGAAGAATGCTTTTCTTTGAAATAAGCTATCCATGTTCTTTGCGTGGGTATCAAGTCAGAATGTTTCCTTTTGTTTTGGTGTCTTTGCTTGTTTCAGCACCATAATTCAAGTGATTGGGTGCAATCACTCAGTGTGGACATAAGTGACTCATAAAACCTTTATATAAAGATAGTATATGAATATAAGGTTAGAGTATTTTGGATCAATCTTTAATTACTGTAAACTCCATTGTTATCCTTGTTTGGTGAATTTTTTAAGAAATGTTTATTTTTAAGTTGGTAAATTTCTATTTTATTATTTGGTGAATATATATTTCTAATTAGTTAAAAAATATCTTATAATCTTGATAGTAGATATTATTTGGTGTTTGACCTGTGATTTTTCTCTTCATTTTCGGAGAGATTTTTATATAATTTTTAGTGTGTTTTCTTTTATTAATTTTTATTATTTCAATTCATTTCATTGGTAATTTATTTCTGCATTGCTCTTTATTTGGTATGATCTATTTAGTTTTATATATAGGAAAAGTCGGTTTGGTGAGTCGTTATCCATTGTTTTTTCCTAATTACTTGTCTGTCATGCTATTCGCAAACTCTTCTATTACACTCGAAAATCTGAAACTTGTATAATCATAATAAATGATAACACCGTACGTTTATGAGGCTGAAACTCTATAAACATGAAAATTTAGAATCTTAAACTTGTATATATGCTCCACAAACTTAGACTTATAACTCATAAAAATAAACTTCAATAATATCACCATAAAATTTTAAATTATTCTATTATAGCCTTACACATCTCCCAGGTATTAAAATAAATAAACTCATTATGAGTTCTCACATCACTTTACAATTTAGTTAATATTCAAGAACTCATATCTAGTGCTCAAATTTGTAAGAAAATGAGCAAATTCATGTTAAACCAATATTTTATATGTTTAATATATAGTTTTAGGAATTAGTTCTAAATAGAATCAAATTTTTGTCGGACTTTAAATAAGTATCACAAATATAATTTTACCAAAACTTACTAAGACAAAAAAGGCTAGATTCATCAAATAAAAAATCATTTAGATAATTACAAATTAAGACAAAAACAATATGATCGATGTCTTCTATACAAAATGGTAGATACACATACAATTGGTGATCAGAATTATATACAAATTGATACACTTAAAATTAATAATCATATAAGGAATTCAAAAATTCTTGATAAAATAGAGTCTTTTCATGACTAATACATGCATTTCATATTCAAAATACATAAATTTAAATAAATAATAGAAAATAAATAACAATTTTTAAAATTCATATGCATGATTCTCATAATTTCAAAACAAGTAAATATATTATAAATGTAAGGTAATACATAATCCTCTAATAGGATCTTTTAAATATAAATAAATATTTAAATATATATATATATATAACATATAATTATAGTTATCAAAAATTGTAAATTCACATAGTAGGTGACTAACTTAGTATTATTAGAAGTCATTCATTTACTTATTAAATAAAAATATCATGAGAATAAAAACAAACAAAAAAAGTTTCAAACTATGTCTGAATCTAAAGCACAAAACTAACTAATTTATAATTCAAAATTATATAAACACACTTCTAAATAAAATAGACTCAATTTCAAATCTAACTACTCATCCTGACATTAATCCAACACATATTTTTTGAATTAACTAAAATTGGATTGCGAACACATTTATCATAATTATCTTGACAAACTTTCAACACTGCAAGTATTGAATTTGTCATGAAAAAAAGTGCCCAATTTACATTTAAATTACAGAAATGAATTCAATGCACATGGAGGAATCTAATACATTTTGAATCACTTAAATCAGAATTAAAATGAGAAAATTATCATTAATCGAAGTTCAAATTACCCTTAATTCATGAATTTATGAAATTTAGGTGTTAGGTTCAAAAGCATTTCTTTCTTTTTTATTTGGGTTTTCACATACTCCATATTCCCCGCGGGAAAATTCTTTTGAGGCTTTTTTTTTTTTTTTTGTGCAAGCGAGGCAAGGTATTTATGTGCCATTAGTTTACCTTGGAGCTTAGATAGCCTTCCTTTATTTGAGACATTTCTTTGTGTTCATTTATCTTTTTGTTTGTGACATTTCTTCTCCATAAAAATGTGAATTTGAGTTTTACTTTTTGATCTAAAGGACATGAAAAAATGAAGAGAAAATTAAATTAAATTGACATCCTTGAACTTAGCTTGAACTTGAAGTAGATGGAAATGATGCTTGAGTTTGAGCTCCCTTGCTTTTCTGGATAATCCACCCTATCTTTCTTGCCCTCTCTTGACGAGAAGAGACGAGGAGAGATAAAGAGAGAGACTCTATAAGTACACGAGGGACTCAAGTATTTGGATGTAACAAGCGGAGAAAGTGGATGAACGCTTGTTGAAGGGTAAGTGTAAAAGAATAAGAAATTTTTGAGTGGTTGTAATATCATACCACTTTATTTATTTACTTTCACCATCTCTATCAATCTTGACTTAATTCTAATTAGTTAATCCACCATAATCGAACAGTTTCTTTCTTCTTGAACTGATTATACACGGACATGATAACAATTCATGGATAATCTTCTGGTGCAGGAGGCGTCGGGCGAGTCTTCTACACAACTCAGCTCAGTCCTGTGGTGATGGGACCGTCTGGCGAAGGGCGGGAGTGCTGGAGGCAGGCGACGATGCGAGCAAAGAAACGGCGGAAGCGGCAAATGACGAGGGCGATCTGTGCCAGCACCGACTCGGTGGCCGCGAGGATGGCAACGTGTTCCATGGATGATGATTGGGAGGAAGAGTAAAAAGAATCAAGAGAAGAAGAAATGCAACGAATGAAGAGCAATGTTATTGATGGATGTGTTCTAACTTCCAATGAAGAATTTATTCATAATTAATAAGGGGTTTAATTTGCATGAGCTGGAGTTGAAGAAGGCCCAGAGCTGTTGTAGGCTTTAATTCCGTTTTAATCTGAAAATAAATTAGATTATTTCTGGCAAATGAGTTTGTCTTGTTTGTCTGTTTGTACGATCTCTTATGTAACTATTGTATTGTTGCGCCATATAAACCTTTTTTTTATGCATTCAGATCTGTGGTGAATTTCTCTTGAAATTTGTTGCAATATATAGATGAAGTCTCACAGAAACAATGCTGAATGTAACTCCCAGTTTCTTGCTTGATGCGACGCATTCACGATAACGAATATTGTGTGAATGTTGATCTTCCCGTGAAGGGTGGAGTCTTTTACACAGCTCAGTCCTGGGCCCGGTGTTGCCCTGTTACGGCCTCGATGAGTGCGTCGGCCGTGACTGGACGAGTCGGCGGAGGATGGGGGTGCTGGAGGCAGTCGACGAGGCGGGCGAAGAATCTGCGGAAGCGGCACATGACGAGGGTGACCTGTGCCAGCACTGCTCCGGTAGCCGTGAGGATGGCAATCGGCTCCATGGATTCTGAAGCTTCAGCGAAAGAGCGAAAGAATGAAGAGAGAGATCTGTTTGTGGTGGATATGTTCTGATGAAAATTTATTTATAATTAATAAGAGGTTTTGCATGAGCTGGAGTTGAGGGATGAGAGCAATCTTAGGCTTAATTCCTTGTTAATCCAAACAATATCGGATTATTTCTGGCTAATGAGTTTGTTTTGCCTGTTGTCTGTTCCTTGCTGTCTCGGCAGTTATGACAATTGGAGTTGAAGCCATAATAAATTTCATTTATAATTAATAAAGGGTATTTTAACGAAAATTTAATTTATCAATGAAAACATAAATAAATGTAAAGCGAAAGCCATAACGAACTGTAACTCCCAACAGGTTTCTTTCTTTCTTCTTCAGCTGACGATCGTACACATATACATTAACGAATTTAATTAGCTCCATATTATTATGCATTATTGCATTAATGCTCCAAACACTGCTCATAATCAGGTGGGTCAACTCGAGCAGTGCGCCACTGTGCCCCCTGACCATCTTCAAGAAATCAACCCCCGAAATGATCATGAATTCGAGTTGGGGAAACCCACTGGAATAAAACTTCATCTCCTCCCCTGCGTACGAGTATTTACCGAGACGAAGAAAGCAAAGGCACTGCAGATTCTCCAACGTCCGGCTTTGGTATTGCTGTAGATCGGACATGCATCTTGAGGTCAAGCTTGGTCAGGTGCGGCGGGATCCCTAGTCTTTTCAGTTCTACAGGCCCGGACAAGCACATCGACTGAAGGTTGCTGGAAAATGGAAAGGCCTTCAGCTCTATCTTCGACTACAGGTTGTACGCTATGTTCAAGGACGCAAGATGGTCGAGTTGTCGTCAAGCAGTCGTGTATCGATACCATAGGCCTCGACTTTCAATTTACGGAGATTAGGGATTTTCCACTCGAGCTTTCCCGGCGGATAATTTCTCACTACGGTAACTCCAAGAGTCTGAAGATTTCTAAGCTCGAGGTTCCGAGGAACCGTAGACATGTAGCATGCTGAAAAATGTACGTGCCTCAATGTCTTGATCTTCCATAGTGTGCTTGGTATTACCAGGAAACCGTTGTCCCTCGCGTCTATGCTTCGTAGATTTCGGAGATTAGCAATAGATGATGGCAACACTGCCAAGTGAGTATTTCGCAGCCCCAAATGCCTCAGATGGATCATGAACTCGATCTTTTTCTGCAATCCAAATGTTTCTCTTGCATCACGCAATTCTATGATTCTTAGAAGCTTAAAAGTAGCAGTCAATGTGTGACCATAAATTCCTTCATCTATAAATGTGCGTACTATCATGCTTTTGGGAGGATATTCCTGCTGAACTTTGTACGAAAACTGTGTTGGACTTTAAGGCGACGAGCAAGGGTCCGAAAGGTTGCAACTTCAACGTCTCCTCTATTGCAAACTGCGAAGAATCCACCCTGCTTGGCCTCGAACTTGGCCAAATTGAGTATGAGATCATGCACTCGGCACGTCTTGACGCTTCCGTCCGGTCTCCTTTTGCTCGTTTGAATCATGCATCTCTGGGTTAGCTCCTCCAAATAGCCCTCGGCTGTCTCTTCCGTTGTTTTCCGTTCTTCCTGCCGGATGAATCCCTCTGCAACCCACAGCCGAAGCAGTGGGCTTGTGCGGATCTCATAATCCTATGGTAAAGAAGCAAAGTAGACAAAACACGATCTCAAATTGCAAGGCAAATCCTTATAGCTCAATGCCAAGGTCGCCATGCGTTCGTTGCCTTCTTCTTGGCAAGCCATCGTATCTGCTATTCTCTTCTAAACAGCGAGACTCTTTTCCTTCGTAGATAGAAGACCACAGAGTACAACTAGTGCCAAGGGTAGGGCTCCGCATCTACTCACAAGTTGCCGACCAATATCAACCAATTCCATAGGGCGTCTTGTCTCAACATTTTGATTCGGAAATGCCTTCTTGGAGAGGAGCTCCAAGCTCTCGGTATCATGCATCTGGAAGTCGAAGTTGATATGGCGTGCGTGAGCGTTGAATCAGCCAACACTGCGATGTTTAGAAATCTAGTGGTGATCATCAGGGAGAGCTACTCACATCTGACTCCACACATTGCCACTCCAAATATCATCCATTACAGTGGGATATTTTTTTTGACCCAACGAATCCTCGAGCATCTCCGCTGGCACGTCTGGCTCCATTTCATCCATTTCTCTCAGTTAGTTTTACTAACCTTAACTAGTGTCACACCCGCTGTGGGTGATAGAAATCATCACAAGGAAACTATATAATTTTTTCGAGCAATGGTTGTCTTGCCCAGACCTCCGATACCAACTACGCACACTACTGCTCTGAGCCGCTTGATCTGATGATCGAGAAGTTGGCCTAAACGTAGATTCATATTTGTCGTGCTCATAAATGGTCAATGCAAAGGTTGTGCTCGAAGAACAACACGCGCATCACTCCAAAATAACAAATCCCCGCCCCGGTGACCTCACCTCCTCCATTCATTGTCTTTTATCAGATAGCCCCTTCAAAGATTCTCAATTGTAGACTAACCCCCGATTTTACAATTTTTTATTATACTTTTTTAGAAATTAGGGTTTTTTTTACTCACCTCAAAATTATTATAGAATATATTAGCAACTCAATCATGCAGCAAAATTTGTACGTACTACGTAGATGTAATGTTGTTAGAGTCTAATACCATACAACATATTTACAACTATTTATGTTTTATATTAATTTATTATACGTCTATTTTTTTTTTATAATTTTGTACTCATTTTACCTGTAAATTTATTATATTTTTATTTAAAATATTGATACATTAGAATTTCATTGTGAACATCAAATTTTCATGATTTCATTATTTTTACTTAATTACCTATAAAAATCAAACTCACATTTTTTATTAATTTATTTTTGAACACACGATACATACATCAAATTGCCCAAGAAAATTGGTCCGATTTAGTGATCAACTGGATATTATTTATTAATAAAAACAAATGGATGGCATGTGAATTTTCTCTTTAAAAAAAATCTAAGTATCCAGCGGTCTCCTATAAGATTTTACACAATATTAGGGGGCTTTATGCAAACAACTCCTAATTCTAATCGCAGTGACGATACCGCGTTGTCACTTTTCGACCGAGAGCAGCGAAGAGGGCGAGGATTCGGACCGCTTGCTCGCTTTCTTGAGAGAAAAATGGCTGCGATTTCGGCTGGGATATCGCCTCTCACGGGAAATCTGGCTCTCAAGCGCCGGGGAGAGCTTCCTCGGCGCGATGCTATTCTCTTGGGCCGTGGCTCGAGGCCGATGGGGCCGCTTCGGTGCACGATGTCTGACGAGGTCTGTGAGCTCGCTTCCTTTTGCTTGGATTGGAGTTTTTGGTTCCTTCTTTGTTGATCATTTGGTGCAAGTTTGTTCCTTTTTCTTGAATCTGTGCTTGGAGAGGCATATGGGTTGTATGGTGCGAAATGCTGATTTATGTTGGCTTTTGTTGATTTGGAGATGGTTATTGAATGCTTTTGTTTGTTTGATGTCCACAAAGTTTATTTGAAGATTGGATGTTGCTGTTTCTTCGATTTAGATGTGCTACCTGATATGGTACATTGAGCATTGTTGGTACCAAGATTAGAGTCTTTTTGATGTTCGAGATCAGCAGGGGAGTAAGTAAGTGCACTATGTTTGCAGAACAAGATCTATATTTTTGTCTTGTAAGGTAGGAGTTTCTACTTTTTGCCACATCTGAGTTATCTGGATGTTTGTGGAATCTGGATTGGATTATTATGGGTCTTCACTTTTAGGTGAGATTGAGTAACTTTTGTAATCTTAGATGCAGTCGTTGAAATTTCTGATATGCACACGTTCTTAATAAAGGAAATGAAGCATCTTTATTATTGAGATCTGATGCTTTTAAGATTATTGAGGCAATATATTGCAAAGATTATGGAATAACTAATTGAAATATATAAAGAAATTATCAAGATTATACCTGTTAAGTTTTCCAAAATCTGATGCATAGAACTTGTTTGTCCTAAAATATTGCAATTGTTGATATTGGAAACTGGCTTATAGTTGTTATTGATAATTGAAATTGGGCAGGGGAGGTTGATGACTTGATGCTGAACTGCTTTTGGCTGATTCGTCAACTTTTTATATGTTTGTAGGTTGCCTGATTAAGTTATCTGAGGCATATCTTGGTTTCTATGTTTCTCTTGATGGAGAGATATTTGGTTTTGATTATAGCTACAATGCCTTTGTTGCTTTTCTTTTGTGCTGACTTATGTGACTTTTTGCTGTCAGCTATATAAAGCATATTGTCTCCCTCGAAAGAATATTCTTTTGTCTTCCTTTCACATTCCCTTTTTTTTCTATCATAGTCATGGATTTTGGTTTTGGTCATTCTTATCTTGGTTGTGGTTAGCTAATATAGTTGTTAAGAAGATTTCAGAAGATCCCTAGTGTGTTATCTGATATTGCTCAAACCAAACCCTTCCGGTATTCATGAAGTGTTGGCTTTATGGATCAGGGCCATCCCATAAAGGATGAGAAGTTTCTATTTCTACTTGCTAACAGTGGTGGTACACCATCTGGAAGATGAGTTTGGGTTGGAGGAATCTGCCCTTCTATGTTCAAGTAAATTAGATATTAAAGGCTCAACGAGAGTCTAATATGTCTCGACTATTTTCTCGCCAACATTGTCCTTTATTTGATTAGTATTCTCATTGGTTCTAGTTATGACACAAAATGAATGAATTATGGCATCCATTATCACTTACCATACATTGCCATCAAAATGGTATTTTTCCAACTCATTGTCTGAAGATCATATTTAAGTTTTACTTGTTTGAGAAAGTGAATCTGTGTCATCAAGGTTTCTTTAAGCATTGCTTCAAGCTAAACCTTATTTAAGCAAGTTCTGATCATGAAATTATCTTTTGCGGACAATGTTGCACAATAATAGATGGCTATTTTGGGTAGCTGTAATTGACGCCATATTATTTTTTGTTGAGATTCCCAGTGAAAATTCTAATGATTTCATAATGTCTCTCTCACTGTTATTTTAATCATTTGCGATCCTCAAGAATCTTGGAACTGCATGGCCCTTAGTGTTGCAACTGGTAACATCAGGAATAATGTTTGAAACTTCTAGAATACTAACTGTCTTTTACCTACTACAAATAAATACTCAACAAGCACTGAACTGGATGTAGATTTCAAAAAAGTGAGGAGTTGTGTTTTTATTTGTCATTTGTGTAAATGAATTGGTAACCTTTTACCTTGCCTTCCATTCATGCTTGAGAACAAAATGAACATCTGGAGTAACTGGGACCTTGTAATTTCATCTTAATCAGAGTTATCATTTTGCATAAGTCATTCAGGTTCAACCCTAGGAATCTTGGGTTCCGTTGTGTCCCTCAACCTATTTGCGTTGAGTATGCTAAATCATTTCTTGGTTGTATTCAAAGTTCTATTGCCAAGTCCTTTTGGATGCATGTGGCAGTGGTTCCACATGATCTTTTGTCTGAGTTTTAGGATTTCATGAGTTTCCATTATCATCATTGTGATCAACCTTTGATCAACCTTCTCTTTGAGACAAGTTTGAATTTAGATTGTACACCAAAGGCATCAATAAACTTTGAACCAAAAATGTGGCTGGCCATAAAAATCTAAAAAAGGCTTTTTCAGTAGCCAGGATGCCCTAATTACATGGATGTGGTGGGTTAGTAACTTAGGGAAGTAGGATTGCCTGCCCCAATCCCACTAACCCACCTACCAAACAACCAAATTGTACTTGTCTGAAGCTCCGGATATCACAAGCACGTAGCACCTGGGATGTGTGGAAATTCAATGACTTGTAGATGATAAACACTTTGAAAATGCCAGATAATTACCATTCATTTGATAGCTAATGGCAGCAATTTTATTTTCCCCAGTAAAGAGCAACTCCAATTCTATTGGTTTATTTCTGGTTATTTAAGGTTCATGTTTTATGTGTATAATTTTTTATCAATTGACATGTAAATTAAATATCTAAAAATAGTAGATGACAAGCGATTTATTTGGTTTTCTCTTATTATTTTGAATTTTTGCCTTCATAATAAGTTCTAAAGTTGCACTGCAGGCATTTTAATAATGTTTACCTTCATAAGAAATGTTTGTTTTGGTACAATGCTATCTACTTTGAGAAACCTACGGGATTCACTAGCACACACATGGTTTGTTGATAAGGCATCTGACTTCCCATGGGAAGACTGGTGTATGATTCACAGGCCGATGCGTTCAATTAAAGACTCACCATCATGCTGTGGACAAGATAGGGCCTGTGCTACACCTACTATCAAGTTGTGGACAGCTAGGTTGTGTGATTATTGACTTTGAAAAATAAGAGGAAACCATTTTTGATCTCGGGGTTTCAATTTCGTCTTTTGCTTGGGTTTTTAGTTATAAATGGCTGGTTTAAACTAAGACTCCTAGGGATACCTGACAAACTAATGCTCTAGAGCTGTTATGGAGGTTAAATCAAAGAATTAAAAACTCCTTCATTGTATCATTACCTTCCATTTCATCTTATAATGTCAAAGTGGAAACAAATATTATGGAGACTTAAAGATGCAGGATATTGAAATCCACAAGAAATATAAAGTTATAAATATCTAATCATATGGATACAAAGAGAATGTTTACCTAAATTATCTTCACAAGGTTTCTCAGGTTGTTTTTGCTTTTAGTTTTTGAACACTGTTCTTGAATTTTTTCATAAAATTTCTTGCAAATGTTGTTTTTTTATATGCCAAAAGATTGTGATTATAGATGAAGATGGCTTGGCAAGGTTGAAACCTTGACTTTTTTTCTTTGTAAAGTGATACCTTAAAAACTAGCCAGGAATTTTCAACAACTTTATCCCAACTATAATTAGATTAGTTTTCTCAAGTGGGATGGGATAAATTGCTGTATTTAGCTCACCATTTCCATGTTTTATCCAAACTACTAATAACATGTTTTTGATTTATTGTATCTTTATACCAAATAGAAATGGAATAGCTTCCTATCTTAGAATAGAATCACTTTCCATCTTACATTTCCAAGAAAAAGACTTCTATTCTAAAATCATGTCAACTGACATGGTTTTGAGATAGTCAAGTATGTATTAATTTCCTCCACTGAAGTTCTATTTGCATGACTAATCAAGATGAGAGAATATTGATGGATCAACGGGTTATTTTCTGTTTCTTCTGATTGTTCAGTTTTCTGATGTTAGAAAGAGGACTACCATCTTTAAAACCTCTACCATTGGTACTTAGGATGCTACTCTGGAAATTCACCACAGTAGAAGCTTCCAAATTTTTTGTTTTTGCAGGTTTTATAATTTCCAGCATGCTTTCCTGTTAGGTTTGTGAATCATTAGACAAACTACCACCTGGAAAATTTTGAATTTCATGTTTGTAAATATTAGATGATCAACAATGTTTCCAATTCATGGGTTGTGTTTTCTTTTTCTGGCATTTATAGATTATAATCGACACAAACCATTTAGTAACCTGCCTTACAAAAGCTTTAACATGGAAATTTGCAAGAACTTCCAGTCTATTTACATGCTAGCATTCATCTATTTTGTTAGAATCCTATTGCCTTAATTTGAATATCAAAAGGGTTGTTAATTCAGGCAAGAAAGTGCGACTCCAATAAAGTAACAAGCACAACATTTTTTTCACTTTTGATGACCTGTTCAATTAAGCTTTCTGTCACGGAACATTGCAGGACAAGAACTCCACTTTGAACTTGATGATATATCCCAGTGATTACATGGGTGATGCAATTGAAGTGCGAGAATGGGAAAGTGGGAAATCAATGGAGACCATAGCTGCAAATCAAGGGATAAAAATTAGAAGACAGCCGCCTACAGATCCCTCTGTGCATTCTGTGGGACCTTTTGAGTTCCGCTTGGAAAATGAGGGAAATACACCTCAGAACATATTGGAGAAGATAATATGGGACAAAGATGTTGAAGTTACCCAGGTATGTCAAAATTCCAACCAAAAAAATTAAAATTTTCTCATTAGAAGGTTTAATTTACTTGTTTTAACTTTTCAGTTGAAATAGAGGAAACCTCTAAGTGTAGTGAGCAAAGCTATTGAGCATGCACGTCCTGTTAGAGATTTTATTGGGGCTTTAAAAATGTCTGCCTGCACTTATTGCTGAGGTTAAAAAGGCTTCACCCAGTCGTGGCATCCTGCGGGAAGACTTTGATCCAGTGAGTTGATCTGCTTATTAACTGATCTTTGTATTTCAAAACCATCATGAGAGTTCAAATATGGATGGTTTTGTCATAAACATCTTTTTATGCATGGTGAGTTTGACTTGCTTGACCACCTTCTTGAGCAACAAAGTAAGAAGCATTCTCTTATCCACTTGTAATTAATGGATAAGGCCTATTTATAAAATATAAAAATCAATAGGCTGAAACAAGGTCTGCAACCTGAAAAATCAGGTTCAAACCCGAATATTTCGGGCCAGGCTGTCATGACCCATTGAAACCCAAGTATTAGTATGTTACAATCGTAACAATCCACATATGGATATTACTGTTATCTTCATCTATATTAAGTGTGAATTGAAATGATCTGAAACTGGGCAAAAGCCTCGTGGATTTTATTCCATTATTGGATCAATATGATGCCTATGCTTATTGTTTTTTCAGGATGAGTTGTGAAAATTTGTGCTTGAGCTTTACAAACTACCAACTGGCTTTCAGAGCCCAATCTGTCTATACCTATGTGACAATAGCTTATGGTTCCACTAGTTTGGTTATATAAGGTGTAGCCAAGTTGAAACCGTGGGTTTTTTTATAGAAAATACAAATTTAAGAGGGTAGTTGTAAAAGCCTCTAGGTTTTTCCAGAGACTTGATACTATTTCTAGAGAGTTGGTATAAATCCCCAATCAGAAACAGTGATTTGATACTATCCCACCAATTTGACATATCACGGACTAAGTTTTTGTGCTTCCACCTATTGTAGTTATATAGTAAAATAATAGATATGTAGATTAGCTAGAAGTGCCAATGCATCCCACCCACCCACCCCCACACACTCACACATGCGCACTTCTCACAAAAGAAACCAAATAATAATAATAATAATAAATGGTACTAAAAGGAAAAAAATGATAATGTCAATGTGATTTGTCCTTGAGGCATCTACAATTCTTTTGGATTTTTGTTTGAAATTACATCTGTTGTGATTATTACTTCTGTCATGCAAAAACTGAGTCACATTATTTATGAGTTCCACATCAGGTTCAAATAGCTAATGCTTATGAAAAAAATGGGGCAGCATGCTTAAGTGTTTTAATTGACGAGAAGTATTTCCAGGTGAGTGTCTGCTTGACTTGCTTTGTCAAACTTCTTTTCTGATTAGGGTCCAAAAAACCATTCAGGAACTAAAAACCTGTTCTGCATTTTTTATATTTGATAATCAGGGAAGCTTTGAAAATTTGGGAGCAATATGGAGCGCTGGTGTTAAGGTTTGTATAATATATCTGTGATTGATTGAGCAAATATTGTAACATATCCTCTTAATAAGCAACCCTTTTAGCAGATGTGATTGTTCAGATAGTTGAATGTCCGAAAAAATTGCAGTGTCTTCTTCTCTGCAAAGAGTTCGTCATTGATGCCTGGCAAATTTACTATGCTCAATCAAAAGGTGCAGATGCTATTCTCTTAATAGCTGGTGTGTTGCCTGACCTGGACATTAGCTACATGAATTTGATCTGCCGAAAGCTTGGTCTAGCTGCACTAGTTGAGGTTTGTAACATTGTTCTTTAAGAGGTGCACTTTTTATTGCTTTTTGTGGTTATGTTCTTTAGTCTATTTCAGGAAATATGATGTTTAAGGCATGTTTGATTGTGATAGAAGTAATTCAAACAAAATCTACAAAGACTTGTAGTTGGTCATTATGTTGTGGATGGATTTTCTGTCTTTACAATGTTAGATCTAAATATTTTTAACAATTTTAAATCTTAAAGCTCAATCCTTACCTATGGAAGGAATTTTAGAGGGACGACTTTGGGTATCAGTATCTTAGATGGAACAGATCCCTTTCATTTCAACCTACTAATTTTTCTTTGCTCAAACACTAGATATGCATGTCTGTTCTCCAACTTGGAATATGCTCTTTCCACTCCAATGAATACAATGGAATTTTGTTGCACGGTTAGATTTTGATGTTTATACTTGCAATGGGTCAACTAGCTTACATTTTTTTATACTAGCTTAAATGGATTTTAGTATCTTCTTTTATACAACTTCTTAGTTACTGTAGGGATCTTCATCACCCGTCTCAGAATTTCTTGAAAATATTTTCTTTTGTGTGAGTACGAGGGAAATTTGTTTATGGCATCTTTTCTCCTCAATGAATCTTTCTTGCTAATTTATTTTAGTTCTTTACTAGTTTTTTGAGTTTGTAAAATAGAACTTTTTTCTGCAAGAAGGTAGCTTTTCTTTGATATTATTTTGCAAAGCTAATGTTCTTTTTATTTAGGTCACAACGAAAGGGAAATGAATCGTGTATTAGCTATAGATAGGGTTGTGCATTTGGTTAAAACCGAATTACAACTGAATTTTTTTGCAAAACCCAAGCCCAAGCCCAAGCTCAAATCCAAGCCTCGGCAAACCCAAGCCCAGGCCCAAGTGAACCTGGAGGCTGATGGAGCGGTCGAGGGAGGAGAGGAAGGAGGAGACGGCGGTGTAGTCGGAGTCCGGGTGGGCAGTGGGGATGCGGAGGTACTGCTGGAAGAGCTGAAGAAGACGACCCGGTGGCGAAAGTGGGTGATCTGGACGCTACTGCACCCGGTGCCGTTGCTCCTTTTCTCTTGGCTTTCATGAGGTTTTATCCGTAGAGAACACACCTTTTCTTTGTTTAGATCTGGTCATTTGCACAAGGAAAATAGATACCTTAGGGTTTGATCCAGGGAAAGCAACGACATCTTTTTCGTCGTCGAGGAAGGAGTGAGCCATTTGACGGCTGAACCCGGACAGATAGTCCTCCTCTCCGCGCTCCATCTCCGTCCAGATGTCCGTCAGCAAGTTCAGATCTGAACTCAAACTGTTCCGGATTTCAGCAGGGAAAGAGACCTAGCACAACCCGGCCTGGTTGACTTTGTCTTTGGTTTGCTCTCTCGGAAAAGGTCGTCGTCGTCGTCGAGGAAGTCGGTGGAAAGCCAAAAAACCCCGTCGGTGAAGCGGTCGGCCATCTCTCATGAGTAAGCAGAGGGAGATGGGATTAAGAGAAGGGAAAGCGAAAATCGGTTTGATTTGGAGAGAAAGAGAGGTAGAAATAGAAGAGAAAGTTGGAAGCTAAGCAGAACTTGGAAGAGAGATTTTGCTGGCAGGAGAAGAAACAATAATGGCTCAGGGCCAATTGGAGGAGGGTACTCTTCTTCTTCTTTTCTTCTCTTCTCCACTATCTCTCTCTGGATCTGGGGCCCCTCCGAAAAGGCGACGAAAAGACAGGAGGAGGAGGAGGAGGAAGAGGGTTTGATCCAGGGAAAACAACGGCATCTTCTTCGTCGTCGAGGAAGGAGTGAGCCATTTGACGGCTGAATCCAGACAGATAGTCCTCCTTTCCGCGCTCCATCTCCATCCAGATGTTCGTCGGCAAGTTCAGATCTGAACCAAAACCGTTCCGGATCTCAGCAGGGAAAGAGACCCTAGCGCAACCCAACCTGGTTGACTTTGTCTCTGGTTCGCTCTCTCGAAAAAGGTCGTCGTTGTCGTCGTCGTCGTCGTCGTTGAGGGAGTCGGTGGGAAGCCAGAAAACCTCGTCGGTAAAGCGGTCGGCCATCTCTCCTGAGTAAGCAGAGGGAGATGGGATTAAGAGAAGGGAAAGCGAAAATCGGTTTGATTTGGAGAGAAAGAGAGCAGCGAACCGATTGCTGCTGATAGCCCAAAAGCGATTAGCCCAAAACTGAAACCAGCTGTCCAATACACAGATATATATATATAATTCGGTTCGGTTCGGTTTTTACGGTTTTTCAAATTCAATAACTGAAACCGAATTACAAAATTTTTGATTTTCAAAACCAAACCGAAACGATAACCGAATAATCCGAACCGAATTGATTATTCGGTTTCGGTTCGGTTGGTTAATTCGGTTTTAACCGAATAATGCACACCCCTAACTATAGATGGTATCAAGCTTATTGGCATCAACAATCGTGACCTAGGTATGTGCTTCATCCTCAAGGGCACAATCTACTTCTTAGAATACCCTACCAAAAAATGAAAAAAGGATACTTTTTAGCTTGATTTAATATTTCGTTAAAGGAAAATCTTTTAACTGAAAATTGGCAAACATAGAGGTATATGGAATACAACTATTGGTTTGGTGTGTGGATCATAAAATTCTGATGGTGCTCAAGGTTTTCTGTGGCATGGATCAAATAGTTGATTGTCCTTGGAGAGCCCCTTCCTCTCTGTGGAGCATTGCCTTATGCTGATTTCATGCTGTAAATTGGTAAATAACTAAATCCATAAGATAAATACAAAAATAAGATGAGTAGCGCTGTAAAATTACAAATTGGGAAACTTGTAAATTATGTTCAGATACTCTCTTCAAACTAAGGAGAAAATTTTTCCTCAAGAAAAGTGAAACTTGAAAGAACTGTGAATTACTGAGATGATTTAATCAGTCAATTATGGTCAGATACTAACAGAATCACCTAGAGCTGGGTTGAAAGCTTTAAAGAATAGACAAACAAAAAATAGTGACAGTTGAACTGGTAGAGATAGGTGATGCTTGGCATGATTGACCTGATCTTGCGTAGTTTGGTATGCATTGTGAAAGATATTGACAAGACATTACCTGTCAGGAAATAGGATTAGGATTTTGATAATCTGATGATTATGATTTTCATGGAAAAGATCATGATGCAAGTATACTCAAAATACTATTGATGTAATGTACATTGAATTGTTTTAGTGAATGCTTGATTTTTGTGTTGCAGAAACATTTGAAGTGGATATTTCCAACACCAAAAAGCTTCTGAATGAAAAGCGTTGTAAGATCATTAATAGGAAGGGAATCATTGTAAGTGGATTTTCCTTTTCCTCCTGATCACTAGTGACCATTTGTACCTCTTTTTTTAATTTTTTTTTTTTTGTTCATTCTTGTTGCTTGTCAAATATGTGTTTATATCAATAAATTTAGCACACTCTTCCCTAAAAGTCAGAAATTTTTAGATGGTAAGGCACCCAAGTGGCTGCTTCAATGTCTAAGGTTGCCTATGACACTTAGGCACCCAAGTAACTTCAAAATCTAGGCACCCAAGTAACTTCAAATCTGTTTTAGCTTGGGTGCCAATGCTTGAAATGAGTTTTTTCAAAAAAATTTTTGGTGTATGAGTAACACTTTTGTGCTCTAACTGGACTAGAATCAGATAATTACAGTTATATTATGTGTCACAAAAATATTCTTCTTGTTAGAATATAGCATACAAAATCTTCTAAACATGACCTTAAAAGTCAATTTTCCTGTCAGATTTAGCTGTAATTGTTTGGGATTTTCAGGTAGTTGGGGAATCTGGGTTGTTCACTCCTCAGGATATTTCATATGTTCAAAATGCTGGAGTTAAAGCAGTAAATCATTGTGAATTATCTAGTTCTGTTGCTTTTTGTCAAATGTACACAAGACGGCTGCTAGCTGTCCTTTTTCCTTCTTTTTCTTGATCAAAAGAGCATTACATGTTGGCTGAAGAAAGAAATTCAACTCTGAATTAGGAGATGAAACAAAATGCTATACTTTTTACTATGAAACTTCATGTACTTTTTACTGAATTATTTGACACAATTATATCTGGAATCTATAAATGCAATTATTAAAGAAATTGGATGCATTTTTGCACCTGATGATGTGATTTATTTTTTTGGTTGATTCAGGTTTGGTTGGTGAATCACTGATCAAACGGGATGATCCAGGGAAGGCAATTGGAGGGCTTTTTGGAATAGATATATCTAAATGACTTAACCATCTGTTGAATAAATGGTCAACAAACAATCGTCATCTTCATCTATAATAAAGCTCTCGGATCAATTGTATTTTGTACATATTGTCCTTGTTTTGTCTCTTATTTTTCTCCATTTGAATTATCAGACAACTATTAGCATTGCAGAAGATATATTGCTCTTGAAATGAATGGTTTACAGAATTGGGTAATGGTGAAATCCTCGGCAATTGACAATGAATCAATGTAATTAATTACATGTAATATGCTAGGGTAATTAAGGAGCTACTTATAACTGGGCTTATCAAACGAATTTTTACATTTAATGCTACCAAAAGCTTGTATTTGCAAATTATTCACATATACCCCATTTTGATTCTTTTTTCATGAATAGCACCTCATTTTCATGGTTTTTAAGATAATTAATAATAAAATACCAATTCTCTTTTAAAAACTAATTTTTACAAATTGAAGTCTAGTAATTTGTCTCCATATAATCTAAAGTTATATCTTAAACAAACAAATTTAAATATTATCTTCTTTTCTTTGACCATTATAATCAAACTCAAATTATTTTTTTTATAAAAAACCTCAACAAAATAATCTTAAATAAAATATTCTGAGAGTATATAATGGAAGCAGTCAAAATGCCCAAATGGTAATAAATGGGGGACGACTGTTCAAAACAGATGGATGGATTTATCTGGAAAGTTATCAAATAATTACCCGTTAGAGGATCGGCTTAAAAAACAGTCCCAACTACGCGTACAAAAAAGCCAAATCACAGAAACAGAGGGGCTTGAGTGTAAAACTTACAAAATGACAAGGTGTTTCTGTAATTAACCCTATCTTTAAAGGGTTATTAGTAAAAATTCGTCTAGAATTTACCCGAATCCGCATATTGTATTTCGGGTTTTCGGGTTCCATTGTCCGCGCACCGACTCCAGAGCCGCTTTAAAATCAAATCGTTCCACTTTGGTTGAGTGGTTTCCCCTGTTCCCTGAATCTTGGAAACCCTAGCTCTCGATTCCGCTCTGATCGCAAAATCTAGCCGTTTACCCCCTATAGATCGAGGCATAAATCGCGATGGAGATCGACGAGTATGGCGGCGAGGGAATGATGTTCGATGACGGCGGGGAGGACGAGGAGATCACGCAGGAGGACGCGTGGGCGGTGATAAGCGCCTACTTCGAAGAGAAGGGGCTGGTCCGGCAGCAGCTCGATTCTTTCGACGAGTTCATCCAGAACACCATGCAGGAGATCGTCGACGAGGCTGGGGACATCGAGATCCGCCCCGAGTCCCAGCACAACCCTGCTCGCCACCAGGACTTCGTCGAGGTCTCCCTCTCCGTCCTCCTCGCTTCTCTTACGGTTTTGTGACAGACACTTGGCAAGAGAGGAATTTAATGAATTATAAGAAATTTAAGAAAAAGAAGAAAAAATGATGATTTTTGAGGGTCATCTCAAGTGGAACTTCGGATTCTGATTGCAAATAGCAAAAAATCGAAATAAAAGTACTTGCAAATTTGGTATCTACAGTCGAAAGATTGGAATTTGGACAATTTTTTAAATTGAATCTTGGGTGTGACTGTTGTACATGGAGCTTATTTTGGACGCTAACTCATTTGGAGTTAGTAGAACTTGTTTTTATAGTTCCAATTTGCTCAAAAATCTAGTCGAGGATGAAATCTGTTGATCATCCGAAGGGTGCTTTTTGTTTTGTCATTTAGCCATTGTAAAATTCTTGTGTTTTATGATTCCCGGGCTCAACACGGGTGGCAGATCTGCTAGTTTTTTGTGCTTTGTTTTTTTAAGGGCAGTTTGAATGGCTATAGACGTATTTACCTCTCCATTTCGTGTTCTATAATATGAATTTGTTTTCAAGTGGTTGCATACTATTCTGGCCTCTTGGAAAGAAACCGTTATCCATATTTAGTTATGTTTCGGGGATTTGTATGTTCTCTATCTTGTGATTTATTCAAATGGTAATTAGATAAGGAGGGGCTACCATTATTGAACTTGGGGTGCTTATGGTTTTGTTGTTGTGATTGCTGAATTGTTTTTTATCTGTACTTG
The DNA here is from genome assembly GCA_005019695.1 of Trichopus zeylanicus subsp. travancoricus. Classification (NCBI taxonomy): domain Eukaryota; kingdom Viridiplantae; phylum Streptophyta; class Magnoliopsida; order Dioscoreales; family Dioscoreaceae; genus Trichopus; species Trichopus zeylanicus. Next base: position 724,954 of record RXID01014496.1, read on the forward strand.
CAGACCATCTACAAGATATGTTTTGGCCAGATCTATTTAAGTAGACCTATGATGACTGAATCAGATGGAGAAACTGCAACTTTGTTTCCCAAAGCTGCAAGATTGAGAAACTTAACATACTCAGCCCCATTATACGTGGATGTCACTAAAAAGATCATTAAGAAAGGGCATGACAGTGAGGACGTGATTGAGACACAAGATTTTCCAAAAGTGTTTATTGGCAAGGTAATATTTTGAGCACTGTTGGTGAGGTTACACTAATGTTCCATTGCTTCTTATTCTCAGTTTCTTCCACTTTGCTTTGTTTGTGTTGCAGGTTCCTATAATGTTGCGATCTAGTTATTGCACATTGTACCAGAATTCTGAGAAAGACCTCACAGAACTTGGAGAATGCCCTTATGACCAAGGTGGATATTTCATTATTAATGGAAGTGAGAAGGTTTTGATTGCACAGGAGAAGATGAGCACCAATCATGTTTATGTATTCAAGAAAAGGCAACCAAACAAGTATGCTTATGTGGCTGAAGTGCGATCTATGGCAGAATCACAGAACAGGCCAGCAAGCAGCATGTTTGTTCGCATGTTGTCTCGCACCAGTGCTAAAGGGGTCAGTTAATTCTTCATGTCAACTGATAGAAATGCAAACATGTGGTGTAATATAGGAAGTGGTTTGAATTCCTCAATTTTCTGATCATTTGAGTTATTTGAGAAGATTGTAATGAAAGAACTGGCTCATCAATCCTTGTTCTGACAGGGTTCTTCAGGGCAGTATATTCGGGCAACACTTCCATATATTCGGGCAGATATTCCAATAATCATAGTGTTTAGAGCTTTGGGTTTTGTTGCTGATAGAGATATTCTTGAGCATATATGCTATGACTTTTCGGATACACAAATGATGGAATTATTGCGACCATCTCTGGAAGAAGCATTTGTCATCCAAAATCAACAGGTTATTTTTCTGATTTTCAGATTAGTCTTTTTTGGAGGTTTCATTTAAGGTACATGATGGTGGTTCTTTGCTTCCTTTATACTGTTTTACTTCCATATGTTTGTCATGAATAGAAACATAACCATCTGATTGTATCTGTTGATGTTTGGGATTCTATAATTTCCGATCATTTGTTGGGATGCTTCTCTTTCCTGTTAAACCATGCCTTGGATGTATTTGTCTATTCCTTTTTAGTTATTTCCCACTTGCTGATAACATTAAAAGAAAACAATCTGTTATTTTTGTCCTTGATGAGCCCTCTGTCAGTTTATCTTTGTAGAATATTGATGACATTGAGCTAAATGAGCGTCATTTGTTACTTGTTATGAGAACAGTTCTTATTGTGAACAGGACTGGAAACATTTGTCAGGACAAGTGTCTTTAACCCTGTGAAAATCAATACCTATATTTAGTATCGTGATCTGACACATTAAAAATTCTGCATTCTTTTGCTGTGTAGGTTGCACTGGACTATATTGGAAAGCGAGGGGCAACTGTTGGTGTGACGAGGGAGAAGAGGATCAAGTACTTCACTTTAGAACATCCCTTTTCTATGCCCCACTCTGATTATCTCCAACTTCCTGATAGTTCTATCTTTTTTTTTTCATTCATAAGATTGTTGTTTCTGCATCTTTTCCAGATATGCCAAGGAAATCCTTCAAAAAGAAATGTTACCTCATGTTGGCGTGGGTGAATATTGTGAAACAAAGAAAGCATATTATTTTGGGTAGATGCTTTTTGACTCATGATTTTGAAGAAAAAGTCCTAATTGTGGATTAGAATCCTTAGTATTCATTGTGTGTTACTTTTAGGTATATCATTCATCGGCTTTTGCTATGTGCTCTTGGTCGCCGACCAGAAGATGATAGGGATCACTATGGCAACAAAAGGCTTGATCTTGCTGGCCCTTTACTTGGGGGCTTGTTCAGAATGGTAGTTTCATCAGTCATTGGAGCTATGGTGTATTTTTGAAACCATGCTTCTCACTGGTTTTTGGGTTTGCCTTTTTTTCTGCATATGCAGCTTTTCAGAAAATTAACCAGGGATGTCAGATCCTATGTTCAAAAGGTATGCATAATGCCCTACTAGTAGTTCAGTACAACATAAAGTCACACCTCTTCTGCAGTTTTTTCTATACACTTGTTTTTTGACAACCAACAGTGTGTTGATAATGGAAAAGATGTTAACTTGCAATTTGCAATCAAAGCTAAAACCATCACAAGTGGTCTCAAGTATTCCCTTGCAACTGGAAATTGGGGACAAGCAAACCAAGCGGGCACCAGGGCGGGTGTTTCACAGGTCTGCTTTTCCACTTCTATTAGTTCTAATTTCTTATGAAGCCAACGTTTTGTTTTTTCTTGTTTTGAATGTGGTATACTCCTGTAGAAACACTTTCTCAGACAATTTACACTGCCAGGTGTTGAATCGCCTCACATATGCTTCCACTCTTTCCCATTTGCGAAGACTAAACTCTCCCATAGGCCGTGAAGGTGAAAATTTTTGAAGGATAATGTTGTGAAAATGAAATTGCTAAGTATGCGAATAAATATGTTTATGAAGCATGTAGTGTGTTATCCAACCAGGTAAGCTGGCAAAACCTCGACAATTGCACAACTCTCATTGGGGAATGATGTGTCCTGCTGAAACACCAGAAGGACAGGTATATCCTGTTATTTCTCCTAGAGCAATTTTGTTGTTTGTGTTATTGGATGCGGATGAGATAATGGTATTTATTATATTTGATATGGGTGGAAATTCTGATGTTTGGGGGCTGCCATCATAGAGATGACTGTATTTAAGAATCCTTATGCAAGCTTGTGCAACACTTTTTTGACATTTTTTTTATCTTTTTTTTTGTGATTGAAGGCTTGTGGGCTTGTGAAAAACCTGGCATTAATGGTGTATATAACAGTAGGATCAGCCGCAAATCCTCTTCTGGAGTTTTTAGAAGAATGGAGCACTGAAAATTTTGAGGTGAAGTTTTTATTTATTTTGTTTGTGCAATTCTTCTATTGTTTGAGTTAGCATTGAGGCTGATAACTGGTCTACCAATTTTTGTCATTTGCATAAACAAAATTAATATTCAATTTGCTAGTTAAGGGGGCTAGCACTGTTGTTTGTTATACAGATATTTGTTCATTTCCTTCAGTTACTGCTTCTTGCTTTTAAGCTTGATTATTGCTCTTTGTAGGAAATATCACCCGCAGTTATTCCTCAAGCTACTAAAATTTTTGTAAATGGGTGCTGGGTTGGCATTCATCGTAATCCCGACCTCTTGGTCAAAACCTTGAGGAAGTTGAGGAGACAGGTATAACCATGCTGTCAATTACTAATATTCTCTTTACCTGGTTTGTGTGTTATGGTGTGTGTTCATGTGCAAGGGTACATTTAAGATGTTTAGCTGTCTGTTGGGCATCCTCATAGTTCCTGTATTCCAGTCTTTCTTAATTCATTTTTTCCTATGGGTAGATTCCTGAAGTTGTATTTGAGGGTATGACTGTTGATGTATTTATTTTTCCGGTTCACATTTATATCTCTTTTATTGCTGTCTTCCTTTCTTGACTGGTTGCATTATTTCAGCTTCTCATGATATTTTTGTAATTCGATCCATAGTAACTGTGCCAAAGGATCTCTGGCTTGGTTTCATCCCTAAATAATCTGATCTTCCTATGTAAGTATCAATTTAAGGAACCAGTCAGCTGCATTTTTTTTCCCCATAAATGTTCAAATCATTTTTAAGAAATAGGAGTTTGAACTTTTAGTTTTGAATGTCTTTGAGTCTCTTAGCAACTTCATCTGCATCGAAAGAGGATTTTTTTTCCTGCAAGTATTAAATGATTGAGGAAACTGTCCTTTTAAATGTTTCAACAGTTCAGATCTTTTCTTTGTAATTTTCCATTTTCTCCACTTACATGTGCATATGCAATACTAATGTATCATACCTTTCTTTGCCAGATTGATATCAATACTGAAGTGGGAGTTGTACGTGATATTCGTCTCAAAGAACTGCGGCTCTACACTGACTATGGCCGTTGCAGTCGTCCACTGTTTATTGTGGAAAAGCAAAGGCTACTGATCAAGAAAAAAGATATTAAAGCTCTGCAGGAGAGGGTCTGATACACCCCAAGTTTCTGATTAAGCTGAAATTCTTTTTTATCACTTAGTTTGGTTTAAATTTCTCTTCACTGTCTACTTCAATTCTTCCAGGAATCCTCTGAAGAAGGCTGGCATGATCTTGTTGCAAAAGGATTCATAGAGTATATTGACACTGAGGAAGAAGAGACTACGATGATCTCCATGACCATTAATGTGAGTATAAATAATGGTTCCTATCTCTACCTCACATTATTTAACCAATTAGGGATGACAAGGAGATTGATATTTGGCATCTTGCATTAATAACTGTTCAATTTGGCATTGATATTTTTTTTTTTTTGTTTTGGGGGGGTGTCGGATGGAGAGGGGGGTATATGGATGCGGTTAATTCCTTTATAAGCAAACTGATTTCTTCGATAGTCTTTACCAAAAAAAGGTGTTAGAATTCATGGGAATGTATACAACAAACTTGAGATCCCTTGCATGACTTCTATTTTCTATTTTGGTATGGCAGTTTAATGTCACTCTAAACCTTTGACTACTGTGAAATTTAGGATCTTGTAAATGCGAGGCTGAATCCAGAAGAAGCATACTCTGACACTTATACTCATTGCGAGATTCATCCATCATTAATTTTGGGTGTTTGTGCATCTATTATCCCTTTTCCTGACCACAACCAGGTAGTGTCATGAAATCAAAATCATGAACTTTTTTTTTTCGTTTTTCTTATTTTTGTGGGTCTTGGTTGTTCAATTTGTTTCCTCATCCTATCATGCTTGGTTTTGCATTTCAGTCACCTCGTAACACATATCAGTCAGCAATGGGCAAACAGGCAATGGGTATTTACGTGACAAACTATCAGCTACGAATGGTGTGTAATATCCAGTATTGCCTAGCTTGAATCTGTTGTATCTTTTGTTTCATACACATTAATTTGGTGTTATTTATGCAGGATACATTAGCCTATGTACTGTACTATCCCCAGAAACCTCTGGTTACTACTCGGGCTATGGAGCATTTGCACTTTAGACAGCTTCCAGCTGGCATTGTAAGAAATTTACAGTGTTCAGCACACATTATTCTCAGTTATATTATTGATATGCTAGAGCACATTAAAATATTTTGTTATTTATTTATTTATTTATTTTTGAATTGTAGAATGCAATTGTTGCTATTGCTTGTTATTCTGGATATAACCAAGAAGATTCAGTGATCATGAATCAATCGTCAATTGATCGTGGATTTTTTCGCTCTCTTTTCTTTCGTTCATACAGGTAGCTTGATGTTATTTATTCATCTGCTTTTCTATAGTTCATAATTTTCTAAATATTCTGTATGGAATTAACATAGTTTTGAACTCATGTGGTGAACTCGTCAGGGATGAAGAGAAGAAAATGGGAACTCTTGTGAAAGAGGAATTTGGGAAACCAAACAGGGAAAATACAATGGTCAGTGTGGTGGCTGATTACAAACTCTCGCTTCATATTAGATGAGAATTCCATATTAATTTGTTTACTTTGCAGGGCATGCGCCATGGGTCCTATGACAAGTTAGATGATGATGGTCTTGCACCTCCTGTGAGTAGCAAAAGATGGCTAATCACTTCCTATTTTTGATCCGAGAAATAACAAGTCATGGGTTGATCCTTTTATGTTTTTTCCCATCAGGGAACAAGGGTCTCCGGGGAGGATGTAATAATTGGAAAGACATCTCCAATTCCTCAAGATGAAGCTCAAGGACAAGCTTCGAGATATACAAAACGTGATCATAGTACCAGTTTGCGCCATAGTGAAAGTGGGATGGTTGATCAGGTAATTTTTAGTCATTAAATTATGGAACATGAAGTGGAAATTTCTTATCAAGTAAAATGCATCTCTTTGAAAACATGTGGCATGTAATTTGATTTGTGAAGTTTTTGACCACTTACTCGTATCTTCTTCTCCTATTTTGTTTTCCTTTTTCCTGTAGTTGATCCGAACACAGCATATAAGTTTGGTGTTAAATTATATTGTCCTTCCGCAGGTTCTGTTGACTACAAATGCTGATGGTTTGAGGTTTGTGAAAGTAAGAATGAGATCTGTCCGGATACCTCAGATAGGGGACAAGTTTAGCAGCAGACATGGTCAAAAGGGAACTGTTGGCATGACATACACTCAGGAAGATATGCCATGGACGGTAGAGGGCATTACACCTGATATTATAGTGAATCCACATGCCATTCCCTCTCGAATGACAATTGGCCAGCTTATTGAGTGTATCATGGGGAAAGTTGCTGCTCATATGGGGAAGGAGGGTGATGCCACTCCTTTCACTGATGTAACGGTGAGTAAATTTATTCAAATTTCAGTTAATGTAGTAACGCCTGATGCCCTATGACATGCAATTGGTACCATAGATTCTGTTTCTGATGCATGCAATATGTAATTGAATGCTCCAATTATGAAATGAAAGGAAGTTTTCAGTTCCCAGGGTTTAGTTCATTGATTTTCACGGGCTTTTGTCTACCATCTTGACTTTCGGCATCATCAGACCATTTTGGGATCAAGATCAGGCTTAGTATTTTTCATAATGTTTTTTTTCTTGCAAAATTAATATTACTTATTTTATATCGTTATTAAATTAAATTATTATAAAAAATTAAATAGTTTTTCGAATTTTAAATTATTGTAGCATTAATTTTGATAAAAAGATATTAGTTTACAAAAGTGGTTCACTAGTTTTGATCCTGATCTTGATCTTGATCTCGAATTAAACGGTGCGTTAGTTCACTTGTTATTAAGCATAAATTAGCTAAAATTTCAATTATGTAACTTGTCAATTTCTACATTTCTTTTGTTTTGCTTAGTCAGCTCTGACCAACTTGAAGGATAAACCAGAAAATTTAGGCAAAAGGGCTTCTGTGTGCTTGATAAAAAAGAGAGTAAATATCCAGTGCAGTGCAGCACTGCAGCATTGGTAGACATTGTTTCTGTTCGCTGTAACCTTAACATTCAAAATCCTAATCATTGTACACATATATTTTGTTTCTAATTGGATAGATTACTACATTTTGTGCATGGTTTGCAATTATCTTGTTAACAATAAAGCCATGTAATTGTTGATTGGATCTCATGAGTATTCTTGTGCTGTGCTCAATCTTTAATATGCTTTAATCTGCAATTGTAGGAAGCTTAAGTGCAGTGCTTATTCTGTGGCCATAACCTAAAGCAATAATATCAATGTTCTTGTATATTCCATTCCTCTTTTTGTTTTTTCTTTCCAAGGTCACACATCTGATGTCTAGATATGCTGACAATTCCTTCAGGTGGACAACATTAGCAAAGCTCTTCATAAGTGTGGATACCAAATGCGTGGGTTTGAGACAATGTACAATGGCCACACAGGACGGAGATTGACCGCTATGATATTCCTTGGCCCTACTTATTATCAGAGACTGAAGCACATGGTTGACGACAAAATTCACTCACGAGGGCGGGGACCTGTGCAGATCCTCACTAGACAGCCGGCCGAAGGGCGCTCTCGAGATGGAGGTCTCCGTTTTGGGGAGATGGAACGTGATTGCATGATTGCACATGGGGCTGCACATTTTCTCAAGGAAAGGCTTTTCGACCAGAGTGATGCTTACAGGGTTCATGTCTGTGAGAGATGTGGTCTCATTGCTATTGCCAATCTCAAGAAGAGCTCCTTCGAGTGCAGAGGTTGCAAGAACAAGACTGACATAGTTCAAGTAAGGAATCTGGCTTTTTTGCATATGTTCCGGAGTATATTTACATTTTTTTTCCTAATTTCCATCCCTGCTTGAGGATGTTCTCTAAGTTGTTTTTGGTGATTATTCAGGTGCATATACCTTATGCATGTAAGCTGCTTTTCCAAGAACTCATGGCTATGGCTATTGCGCCAAGAATGCTCACAAAGGAAGTGAAACCCTCGAAGGATCAAAAAAAGAAAGGATCCTAAACGCATCTGCCTGAGCTTCCTTGCTGTAATTATGTCTCAATTTTTGTCAGCACAAGTATGACTAGCTGGTAGGGATGAGGACGCTGTTCTTTTCAAGCTTCTTCATCTACAATGAGTTATTGGTTGGTGAGTGCGAAATGGTTTGGCCTGCATGTTCCTGTCTCTCCAGCTAGGAGATGGAATTGGAAGGAAGGGAACAGGCTACAAAAGCATAATAAGATGTTTTATAGGAATGTAGTCCTGGAAATGTGTCATTTGTACTAGTACCTTGCTGATGTTTGTTGTATCTTCCGAATGTCAGAAAAGACAAAAGATGTTATCCGAAGAGATCCTTGTACTCTTATGAGACCAGAGCTTAGAATATTTAATCAAATGGCTGCATGTGTATTACATATTTTCTCATCTAACAACTCATGGAGCTGTTTTTTCATCATATAAATTAGACTAGTTTCTTGATAATGATATATGCAACAATTTTTATCTTGTTGGCAACTCAGATTCTCTATGTAATCCATAATCAGTACATTCTATCTGCTTTAGAGCTCCTCGTCATCTTGCTCGGTATCTCTTCCCTTGGTCTCTTTGAGCAGAAGCCCAAGCGAGTAAACTTCAATGGCTGCCTCAAGCACATCAATGGCTCGCCTCCTCTCCTTTACCACCAACAAGCACTACTCTTCCTTCCATTCAAACAATCTCCTCCATCTCTACCTCTTGCTCCGCCGGCCTTCATAGCCACCCCTCTTGCCACCACAAGCTCGCTCAGGCCGCTCTGAACGTGCCTGAGAACTCGAAGCAGCGCCCGACTCCCGGTCTTCAGTATCCGTATTGCCCGTCTTCTGAGGCATCCACCAGATGGCGGTCCCCATTCAACATTGCCAATGTAACAACTGCTCCGCCATGGCTCTGCTTTCCAGTCGTTGCCGCCGCCACCACTTCATCTTTACTGCCCATGAATCTTTTCTTTGTTATGGTCGTCATTGGTTTCATGAATACCACTCCATTTGTTCTGCCGGAGTAGATCTCTGATTTTGCAGCATCCACCGGGACACAGCACGCAGCCGATAGGAGGCAGACGGTGCGGAGGCAGACACCAGCCGATAAGCTCCAGAGTTTCACCGTGCCGTACAGTGTGCATGGCACTAAGGTGGAATTGTTGACCTAGATTTTCTTTTTTAAAAAAAATCGTGGAATTCAGTAACTTAAGCTTTTTTTTTTTTTTTTTTTCAAAACTGTCAAGAGCTTCTCATTTTTTGTTTTTTTAATAAATTTTTTAATGATGTTTTCTCATATTTAGCCTCAGGAATATCCGAAATTGCACGAACACACCTGCGGCTGGATATTGATCCCTGGCTTGTTTGCTAAACCAAGACCCATTTCCTCCTTGAGATGTAACTATGCTAAATTATCGCCGATTTGCTGCAGTTTTATCAACGACGATGCAATAATTTGTTCACCGGGCTTGATTGGCTCACCAAGCCGGCGAATTTATTTTCTGGAGAACCAATGATCTATCGCCACGTCCGAAAATCAGAGATCCTCGGTTTACCGTACGTCGACCCGGTTTTAAACCGCTTCTCTCAGCTTAGTACAAAACCGATCCTAACTGGATCTCGGACCAGTCTTCTTCCCTCGCTCTTCATCTTCCTCCGTCCTTTCTCACCGGAGAAGGTAGCCGCGGCCAACGCTGCCGCTCCTCCTTGTCGTCTTCTCCGGCGATCGATTCTTCTATCTCCAGATTATAGTAAGAACCCCAGCCTCTTTTTCGCCCTACCCCTTATTTCTTCACTCTCTCCGGTGTTTTCGAAACCCTAATCTGCAAAAATTCTTCCGATTACTCCCCTGATTGATTCCCGGATGAAGCCTCCGGAGATTTCTCTTTGTTTCCTTCTTTTTCTCTTGCATTTTTGCTCGATCGGAGGGTTTGTCCTTTTTTTTGGGGTCGACGATGGAAGGGAATGACGCGATTTCCTCGTCTCAAGGGAGCAGGGGAACCCATTTCATCGAGGAGTTCAGCAACGAGTATGGCGCCGGTTCGAGCCTCAGAGGGTGGAGATCCAGCAAGATTCGTCCACAGTAACCATTTAAGTAATTCAGTTTCCTCTGATCTCCGTAGTAATGATCCGATCCGTGTTTTATTCATTGATTAGGGTTTGTGCGGTTATGTGCATGTTCGCTTTCTTTAGTTTTTATTAGAGTTTATGTGGATCTTTGCATCGCATCTCTCTTTGTTGTTCGATTAGTTTCTGTGGATCTTTGTGTCTTATCTCTTGGTTGTTGTGGGGAATTGGAGAAATGTTTTGACCTTCTATTTGTGTCTTTTCTTTTCCTTTAATGTGTCTATCCCAAGTTCTTGGGTGTGATTTCCTCTAAGCCTGTTGGAGGGTTTTCGTAACAAAAGGCATCCTGTCTCATCACTGGAGTGGAATACGAATTAGCTTGGAGTACGCTTATTACACCATGGGCATGATAGCTGTTTGATTATTCAAATATCATGACTATTAAAAGATCCAAAATTAATGCAATCAAGGGGTTCAGAAAATGTCAATCTATGATCTAATCGATCATTGTTTATTTTTCGTTTGCACTGATTATTTAGGTGTTCAAGACACTTCAAAGTTCAAACAAAAGGTGGAAACAAACCATTTCTCTTATTGTGGAAATTTATTTTGCATCTGATGATTTTCTTGTTCCACAAATTTAATACAGAATGCAATGACTGGAAAAAAAAAATAAAAAACAGTCAGTAAATTATATTATGTCCCACAGAGAGAGAGAGAGAGAGAGAGAGAGAGAGAGAGAGAGAGAGAGAACCGATGTTGCAAGGCTTTGGACAACTGGCTTCCTTCCCAAGACCTGCTTTTCATGGAATCGGATGCCATATTTGTGTCCAAAACATAGAGCTCTCTCTCGCTCATGATGTACATCATTCAATAAGATGATCATAAAAGTAGGAGTCCTATATTTATTGCAGTCAAGTATGGAGTGATTGATGAAAATCTTCTGGATTCAACTTAAAAAGAGAGGGGGTTAAAATACTCTTCCAATCTCAGAACCTTTATAAGAGTTCAAATTTTGGAATTAGAGAGAAACTGTTAATTGATTTGACTAAGTTTAAATAAGTATTGACTCTTAAGGTATATGGCAGACAGAAGGATTTGAAACTACTATTATTGATTGTTTTTATTATTACAATCCTAGTTAGTATGGAGTACAAATAAAATTACAAGTTATAAAACATTTAACCTTGTGGGATTTCTATATTACAGTGACTGTTTTCAAACTCCTGCTGATGGGAGATTCTGGTGTCGGCAAGTCATGTCTTCTTCTTAGATTTGCTGTAAAGTAACATATGCATCTAGGAATAAGTATGAAAAATGCTGTCAGAAGGAAAGTCAATTAGCTTGACTAAATTTAAAATAAAATTTATTTGTGAAAGAGATCCTTGTAGGCCTCACATAGCATGGCTGTCATCTTTAGAAAGTTCTTACCATATAGGAGGAGCTGTAGAAGATGATCCTTTGAAATTGTGTTTGATTTCCGCATTGTGTTTTCCTGCAGATATGATTCATTAGGATGTGGTTCTTGGGCCCAATCAAACAAAAAGATGTTGTTCGAGCTCAATTTTCTACAGAAGTCTTCATTTTCTCTATTTATTCTCTTTGGGTATGTTTGTTTTATGAGATTTCAAAATTCTTGAACTTTTAAATTCTGAGAATTATAAAATCCAGTATTTGCTATACAACACTTTGAAATTTTAGAACTTCTAAATTCCGTTAATTGTAGGATTTACCGGTTCTCCAAAATTGGTTGGACTTTAAAATCTTGGATTTTAAAGTTCAACATGTGAGGCCACGTGCTAAATTTTATAGTCAAATAAAATACAAAACTTATCATTTTGAAATTTACAAATCCAACAAAGACAAAATTTTGAAATTCTGAATTTACATGTCTTATAAAACAAACATATTATCAAGATTTCCAAATTCAAAATTTTGAAATTTCAGAACATTAAAAATCTTAGAACTTTTAAGCTTTACGAAATAAACATTCCTTTTGTATATAGGCTGCAGGATGGGCTCTGCTAATAGTCTAAGTTTGATGGTTGCATGTGTTAGAATTGTTCACTGACTATTGTCAAGCAAGCTAGAGATCCAATTCAAGTTGTTACATTGGTATATATGGTATTTATTTTTGGAATATTTGTAGTTAGACAAGTATTCATCATTCTATTAGTAGAGGAGTTTATTGATATATTTAATTGCTTACCCTACACTTTTTTATAGAAGATATGTGCTGTTGCTTCTCTTATATTGTTCATTGTTTTTCTTGGCAACTTATTGATATTTATGCTTATTCCTTGATGTAAATTGAGCTAGTGGTCAAACAGAACCATATTACAAATTAAAAGATAAAATTGACTAATTATGCTAACCATATTACAAATTAAAAGATAAAATTGACTAATTATGCTATCTCTGACTAGTTTGTGACTAATGAAAAAAGCTACAAAATTTGAACTTTCTTACCTTAAAGGAGTTTTGCAATTCTTAAATTTGAGATGAGATCAAATTTCTAATGGAACACTATTCTTATATGTGTAAAGAATGTGGATAAGTTTTATTAACTTTTAGAGATGGAGATTGTAAAACAATGACGCTAAACCCTTTTTTATTCTAGGTTGAAGGGGAACACAAGGCACCAGGAAACAAACATTGCCTGATGTAGGTTGTAATAATTTTCCATGTACCTTAACAATTTTGCACAATTTTGCATAAACAGACAACACATCATATAAGTTAAAATAATTAAGTGTCTTTGTACTTATATCATCTAGATCCAATAAGTGTAAAGGATGCTACATTGGATTTTTTTTTTGACCTGCTTTTCTTTTTGATTTAAAATGTGTTGTTGCTGAAATTTGTGCGTTTTTAATAACTGGATGTTAATTGAGAGCAAAAAGATTCACATTAGATGGTAATATTCCAACCTTGGACAGTAGGATTATGACCATAGTACTCCTTCGTGAGAAGGACCAGTCTGATATTCTAAATGCATCCCTTATGGCTGAAGATTTGGAATAGGAAGAGATATGAGATTATTATAGCCACATGTATGGTGGATGGGCCTTCTGTGTTCCTTTTTTTCTTTGGTCTACATTGTACATTCTCTTTCTGTTTTTTTTTATTGGATACTAAGCCATCTGAAATTCATTTCAAGTGTTTCTGGCAGATATTATCGCCTCTGTCATTCAAATGAGTCCAAAGATCTTTTCTCTTGAAAACATGACTTTGCTTTTTTTTTTTCCTACAGTAAATGTAAAGATGTCCTAGACATGGAAACATGTGCCAAATTGTAGTGACGAAAACACGGTATAAGATGCAAAAAAATAGAAAATGAAAAGTGGATATGCATTTTTGCGCACAAAGTATTACTGTCTGCATTGCATGGTCGCTGGGTAGTAACTACTACATAAAGTTCTTTTAGTTCAGCTTGTTATGTGAATCAATTTTTCAGAAGAATGATGTAACATTCCTCTATCAATGTCATAAAATATTGGGCCTATGCAAATTGCATGTGGCACTTTATTAGAAAGTAATGAGCTTCTCTTGCTTCTTTATGTTCTACTTTTGTTTTCATTCCCATTGTATCAGGAAAATTGTGTTGTAAGTATGAGATTAAAAACAACTGTTGCAATTCAAGGTTTATATTTGCTACCAGAGGTATTTTTATTTCTAGACCAATGCCACAATGGTTTTGTTTCCTGATTTCAAATCCATTTATTTCATTGATTGTTTTGTGCCAGTTCCATTAGCTCTCAAGGGAATTTTTCTTTTCCTCCTTACCAAAGGATCAAAAACCAAAAGCACCACAAATGTAGCAATTTCTTTGAGTGAGCAATTTTTTTCCATTTGTCCCCACCGCTTGTTAATTTAATTGTGAATGGTGACTGCAACTGTGGGAAACTTGGTCAAGCTCAAGCCAAGAGATTATTTATAAATAAGGCAAATTTCTTGAGGGTTATTTCTAGAAAACCCTTTTCTTTAACGGGAGGGAACTGTTGACATTCCTAGAAGCCAGGAAAAGAGGAAATGTAAGTTAATTAAAAGTGTGTTTGTAGGGGGCCATGAACCAAGATGAGCATTGTTTTTTCCCCTCTGAATTTGGATTCAGTTTGTTGGTCACCTAAATCTTTTGATACCAACTTGTTGACTCATGCGGGCTAATTATGGGTATTTTCTGTGCAGCACAGGGAGCATCATTAGCCTTTTGATTTGATGCATAGGTATGTGCTGGTTACCCCTTGCATCTCTTCCGTTAACAACCTCTGTAGCTCTATCTATTTAGTATGTGAATCTAGCCCTTGATTTTGGTTGCTTCCCATGGCATTTTAACACAACCTACTATGTGGCTAAGTCTCTTATGCTTCTAATAAAACTATCTCAGGGTCAAGTGAGAGGTGCCCTGTCAGGCTATAGCACCATTGCTCTGAAATATTATTGGTTCAACAGGAGATGGTTGTGGCCTTTGTGTTTTCACTCTTGACTAGTAGACAACAATTTAAGTAACAGGTAATCAGTTTTCTTCCTTTTTTGTTAAATATTACTATTGTCTCTTCCTAGAATTTCTTTGACATGGAAGTTGATATTTCAGAATTTCTAGTTTCTGTTGTGTCTTGCACTTTATGGTGCAGAAAAATAAAGGTAATGATAGTAAATCATATGGTTTATGGGCATGCTTGAAGTGCTAGATTCACATTCGACCATTTTTTGTTTTGTGAACTTTGATATCGTTCTTGCAATCTCAGGTGTTATCCACGAGGTCATCTCCAAGATGGTCAGCTGGATCTACATCTGTATGATCCTTTTGTATATTCCCATTATAAATCTTGAGTTGGGCCTTGTATGTAAGCGCTATTTGTCTTGTGTATATACGAGGGTAGAGACTGTTTATTTTAGCTTACATTTCTTTTATCACGTCCTTGTAACTTGTGAATGTGTCAAGACGGGCGAGAGGGTGGTATGGAATTGTATGTTTGCGGGTGCTATGGGTGGACTGGCGTTGGCTGGGCTGTCCATGGATGTGGTTTGGCTTGTTTGTGATTGGGATGTGTTGCCAGGTGTTGGCATTAGTGGGAAGATTGTGCGCGTGTTTTGGGGTTGTGTGGTGCATGGATGTAGGGTGGCGAGAGGGTTGTGGCATTATTTGGGATTTGGCGTGGCATAGGATGTGTTTGTGTAGTGTGCATTTGTTTGTCTGAGTCTCATGGTCTCGGGTGATTTGCGTAGATGAAGTGTGTTTTTTTGTTTTTTTGTTTTTTTATGGTCCAGTATTTTTACCTAAAGCTGACAATATGATTGCTCCAGTTCAAAATCAGTCTCTGCTGGATCCCAAGGGCCCCTGACAAGTCCATAATAACTTTCGGCCCGTAGTGGCCCAAGTTTGGCCTAGTAACAGCCCAAATTATGGCCCAATAACCACCAGATCAAAGAACTGTAGTGTACCATATTTCGATCAACCCATAACATGTTTGACCCAATAACAGCCCATGTTTTCACCCAGTATCAGCCCATATTTAGTCCAATAACGGCCCAGATTTTGGACAGCGATAGCCCAACAGGAGCCCAATAACGGCCCACATTTCAGCCCAATAATAGCCCACAAAAACCCAGTAACGGCCCACATTTAGGGCCAATAAGAGCCCATTAACTGTCAGCACTTCCGCCCGGCGTTGGCAACATTTCGGCCCAATAACGGTCCACATTTCCCGCGGTATTGGCCCAATAAGGTGCCAATAGCGGCCAACATTTCAGCCCACTAACGCCCATTGACTACCTAATACCCAGCTTCAACTTGCAAATTTTATATGAAAAAACCTATATATTTGTTTTTAACATGAAAAGTGTTCAAATAAAAATAAAAAAAATACAAACTCCAGCAAATTTACATTGCCCCACAGTTCTAGCAATCCCTTGGCGCTAAATAAATACACAAGCACAATCAAGAGCAAAACCAGAATCAACACAAGCACAATTGATAGCAAAACCAGAATCAACAAGATAAATGGGTACAAATGTATGAAAAAGCTCAAAGCAGAAGATGGGCCAGACTGAAGCTTCACCTGCTCTTGTTTGCTTTCCATTGTCCTTTCTTTTGCTCTTGGTCAGCTCAACAGCCAATGCACTTGCTTCCTGTATATGTTGCATCCGGTTCTGCTTTTTCTGGCAATCTTGCTAGAGAATTCGTGTAGGGAACAGCCTGTTACTTTCTTTCCAGATGATAAGATGGCTTTCATAATCTATCTCTGGTTTATCACCAGCTTCGACCTTTCCTTTTGAGAGCTGGGGAAGAATGGAGGGCTGAGCTTGTTCTCTCTCAGTTGAGCAAATCAAGTGGATCTAAGTGGTTGAGAAGAAGACCTTCTGCCAAGCTTTGAGAAGCTTGACATGTTCTCTGTGATATCTAAAATCAGAAATTGAAAAAAACACTAAACTGGAATGATGATGGAAGGCAAATATTAAGAAAAATCAGGCACGCATAACAAAACCTGTTCTGCAATAAAACAAGCATAGCAATATAATCCAACCAAACACATTGCATATATTTGGCAGAAACCACATAATAGCGACAATGAATAACAATACTATATCAGTGGAACAATTTAGGAAACAAGTTCCTGATATGGCGGTAAGGACAATCTAATTGCTTGAGAAAACAGAACCAACCTTCCTAGATACTCGTATTGAAATTACCTACTTTCCAAGATACTTGTATTGAAATAACAACAACAACTAACACAGCATACAAATCTTGAAACACTTCCACCAATTCAGTTTACTTTTTGTGTAGATTTATCTCTTTAAGTTTTCGTCAAATAAGCTACGTGATGCTTCAACAAGAAGCTGTAACACCACTTTCCAGAGCATCAAATGTGGCCAGCATCACACCCTTCCCCTCCATCAGCTGAGGTTTACTCACTTTCCAGAGCATCAAGCTCATGGCTTCCACGTTTGATGCTGCTCACAAGAGGGTTCATAATAGTGACTATGTAGCTGTTTGAGGAGATGCCAATAAAGCTGCTTCTCAAGTTCAGGTCTCACTCTATTGAAGCCATAGACATTGTTTCCATCTCCCTCCAACTAATATCCTCTGTTAGTATACTTGTTAAATGAACATGTGAGTAAGCCATAGAATTCAACTTGTTCATTCTAAAAGGATAGAAACACTAGAAATTTGTATGGCATTGCCTTCCTTCTTGCACTTCCATGTTGTTCTTGGCAAGGTGGTGGATGCACACAAATTGCTCAATGAAATGTTTAGGAGAGACTTCACATTGTCAAACATGACGATTTGCTTGAATTAAAGAATTGGAGTCCCACAAAGAGGTATTCCTACTTGTTGACCAAATTCTTAAGATGAAGGTATTCCTATTTGTTGTTCGACCAAATGCTAAAGTCAAACACCCTTCTCTTCCATGGCTACAGCTGGTTGTTTGCATGCTATAAGCACTATTCTTGAGTCTATTAATAGTCTTCCTCATCATTTGACCAAATTAAGCCATTCTTTTACCAATCATGGAAAGGCTTCTGACAACAAATGGCCAAGCAGCTTGGCCCTCTAGCTCTTGGGGACTATTCTTCATGAAGACTATCATTTTTTCCTCTAAAAGATGCAGTGAGGTATAGATTCAGGAGCACTTCTCAAAAAAATCATTTGGCTAGCTTTTGCACAATATATGTCTCATTCAACTCGCCACAAGAGCTACATTGAAACTTGGATTGTATGATGAACATTACTTTCATTTCATCTCCCTTGAGAGTACTTGATGTGTTGTCTAATACATTCAATATGCAGGAACACGACTTTACGACTCTCTTTTTTGAAAGCCCGGGCAAGGATGTTGCATGTCTTTAACACATTTGACAATATGCCTATGAGAGAGTTCAATGATGGATGAGCAAGAAAAATGCTTGATTAAATGCCCAAGTCAAAGCATGTTGTTGCTCAGGGTGTCAAAGGGCAATCTCATAAACTCATAGCGCATGCACATACATGCAAGATCATAAGTTGCAACTACATCCTCAAAAACACAGTTGTAGCTCAATGCTTTACTCAAATGCAAACCTGGTTCCAATTCAAAACTCACTTGGATTGAAGATTATTTCTAAGTTTAGCTTTGCTCCAAAAAAGACTCGATTACAACTTACTTGCTTGACTGACGTTAAAAGAATACCTAGATACAAGTTACACATTTGGTTGAGAAGAAGACTCGATTACAAGCTACGCACTTGATCGAAATAAAAGGTGACTCAATTACAAATCACATGTTTGACCGAGGTAACAAAAACCTAGTTACAAGCTATATGTTTGATTCAAAAGAAAATTCAGTTATAAGTTACGTATTTAATCGAGATTAAAGAAGAGCAAGTAACAAGTCACATGTTTGACCGAAAAAAAAGCTTAGTTATAAGGTACATGCTTAACCGAGATAAAAAAAATCTAATTACAATTTATGCATTTGACCAAGGTTAAAAAAAACCCGATGACAAATTACGCACTTGACCAATAAAGAAAATCCAATTACAAACTACACATTTGGCCGAAAAGAAAACTCAATTACAAGCTACACGTTTAACTAAAGAGAAAGGTCCAATTACAAACTATGCACTTGATCAAGAAGAAATCCAATTATAAATTGCACGATTGACTAAGAAGAAGACCCGATTATAAACTATGTGCTTGACCTACGAGTAGACCTAATTACAAACCACAAGCTTAACCAAAGTAAAAAAATAGCTAGTTACAAACTACATGTCTAACTTAGGAGAAGACCCGATTACAAGTTACGCACTTGACTGAAGCAAAAAAAAAAATTCTTATTACGAACTACACACTTGACCATGTAAGCTTAGTTACAAATTTTATACTTGACCACATCGTAGTGCCGATGTTTATGGGTTAGATGCAGGGTCTTCCGGGCTGGGTTTGCATTTCTGAAACAACTGCTTCCGCCGCTACTGGCGGGGTTATCGACTCCCCCGCAACCGGATCGCCCAAATGTATTTCAATTATACGATACGCTCTTGACTATAGAAATTTGATTATATTTTGTATTTAATCATCTTGTACTTTGATTTCAAGCCTTGCGTTTAACCATCTTATATTTTACGTACAAACTACACGCTTAACCATAAAAACTCAATTATAAGTTTCACACTTGATCACCTTCTACTTTCCTTACAAACCTTGCACTTAACCACCTCATGTCTTAATTATAAATTACATGTTTGACCATGGAAACTTAGTTACAAGCTTTGTGATCACCTCGTACCTTAATTACAAGTTATATGCTTAACTGCGAAATTTCAATTACAAACTTTGGGCACTTCACCATCTTATACATCAATTACAAGTTACGTGCTTGACTACAAATGCTGATTATAAGTTACACAATTGACCACCTAATACTTCAATTATAAGCTACACACTTGACCTTGGTTATAAGTTACGCATTTGACCACTTCATAACTCCGTTACAAATTACATGCTTGACCACCTCATACCTCAGTTATGAAAGTAGCATGCTTGACCATCTTGCACCTCGGTTATAAACTATGTACTTAACCACCTTGTACCTCGGTTATAACCTACACACTTGACCATATCATACCTCGATTACAAATTACACGCTTAGCTACAGAATGTCAATTATAAACTTAGTGTTTAAACAACCCATATTTTGGTTACAAATTACACACTTGACCCCGAAAGCTTGATTATAAATTATAAACTACAACCCATATTTTACGCTTGACCATCTCGTACCTTACTTACAAGCTTCATATTTAACTGTCACGTACCTCAATTATAAACTTTATGCTTAACCACCTCGTACATCGATTATAAACTACAAGTTTAATCGCAGAAGCTGGATTACAAGCTTTATACCTGACTATCTCATATCTCATTTACAAGCTTAATTATTTCACATGATTAGACGAGATTTGGCACACATCACAAGAAGAATTTGCAGTGTAGAGGAGATCTAGTTATCTAGGCTAACTCCACTCACCGAATCACAAGGACTCGATACCTAATGTTGGAGGATATTATTGGTGCACCAAACCTCTTGAACTGGTTCGCAATCATGCTTAGGATTCAATAAGCCCAAAGCCGGTCTAAAACTAGGTACATGGCAAGTTGTGCAAAAACAAAGGGGCTCAAGATCATTGCCACCACATGGTGGCCAACACAAGAAACTTGGAATAAGTCCTACCGAGGTGTGCAAGCTTAGGGGGGTTTTCTTAGTATTATGGATTATATTTGAAAGGGCTGAATTAGGAGCTTCGTTATTGAAATAGTGATATTCAAGGTGAGATTCAAGGCAAAAATTAAGACTAAAATCAAGGCTACAGTTAATATAAAATGGTGAAGTCACTAAGCTAGGAAAAGAGGGTCATTCTCAATAATTGTCAATTAGTCTTTCTCGCCCCAAAACTAGCCGCTGACTATAGTTTCAAGAGAGCCACCATCACAAAGCTCCTGAAGGATATTTTCATGGTTCTCTATCTTTTAGATTACGACATGGGAAGGCGTAGTGAATCCGCATCTCAAGGAATCTTCTAAACTAAAGACGGTGGTGAACTAGACTCCATCAACAACAGCCTATATATTTAGCTATCATAACAAAAGTAGATGGAGACAAAAAAGAATTGCATCATTGGTAAAAAAGAATTGAAATTCCAAGACACTGAATAGCAGAATTGAAATACCGAGACACTGAATAGCACTGTAAATTAACATCTATAGTAGTGTTTAGTCCGATTACCACTCCTCCCCACCAGCCATTAATCCATCAGGAATCAACAGGTTTCCAATTTGCAAAGCAGAATCACCAAATAAAAGGTTTCATGGCTGAAATAGTCAACCTGTAAGGCAGCCCGGGCATCTCATTCCTAACTTATTAGAGGCTGCAGTTTAAGTGTGGGTGCCAAAAAAAAAAAAACGCAAAGACTTAATGAGTACGAATTTCAGCAAAGAAAACATGTGGTTTACAGCTGTTTCATTCCAAAATGGCTTCATGAGTTGAAATCAGTATCCTACTGTTTCCTATTTTGGACCTAAAAATTACAATTTGTAGTACCTTCTAGGTATTTCAATGATTTGGTAAATCAAACAGTGATGGGAAATGAAAAGCAACAAATACATATCACAATTTGTTAAAGTACCAAATTATTTTAAAAAACAGAATGAATTTCAGCAGACAATAAATGCAGATTACTGCTGTTCCATTCTAAAATCTTTCTAGAGTTGACACAAATATACAGTTGTTTCTAATTCGGATCTAAAAATTACAATTTACAGTACCTTCCTGTTATGTTAATGATTAGGTAAACCAAACAGCAAGTAGAAATGAAAACCAACAAATACATATCAAAATTTGTCACAATGATACTTAGTGTCATCAACTCCTATGTAATGTGAAAATGATTTTAAGTTAAAAAATTAAAATTCTGAAGTGAGATGTTTGAGAAAGTGCATACAGTAACAGATAGAAAAGAATAAATTTTCAGGAAATGACGCCGACATTTCTCGCTACTATGCAATAGATTTAAGACTTCGCTTCGCTCCTTGTTATTCATTCCTTTTCAACAGTCTTAATAGTTGAAGTTTTTGTTACAAGCTATTCATTTTGATGCAACTACAACAGCATCCAAGGAAGAAAGAAGTAAGGCAAGGCTTTGCTTTTAGTTTGAGTGTCATCTCATCTGCCCTCCCCTAATCTTTTTTTCTTTCTCTTCGAGCTGTACCCAAAACAGAAGTTTCAGGGATAAAATGCAAATGATTGGTTCTTGTTTGGTGTCCAAGCCAATTGGTCAGACGACGATGACTGCTACACTTATTAGATTAGTATTAGCCACCTATCCCGGAATGGACTGGAATGGACTAGAAAGAACGTGAAGCACTATAGGGTCTTTGGGGGGTGGGGGAAGAAGCTTGCTTCTTCACAAGGCTTTCCCAGCCCCTTTCCTCACCATCCCAACCGGCAGCCGCTGGGTCTCCCCATCTCTCCTCAACTTCCCCCGGTCTTCGGTCTGAGCTGTATGAGGCAAAAACTCGTCCCACGTACAGTTCAGAGGCCAAGCCCCACCCCAGCAAGAATGGTGTGGCTTAGGTCAACTAATACGAATAAGATACAGTTCACTCAAATCAAATCCTGTTCCACAAGATCCTATATCAGCTATATATCCTCCTCGCATTTATGCTGGAGGAGGAGGATTGACTCACTGATGAAGACACCATGAGTCAAGATGAGGAAGAACAGCAGCTATGGCCAGACATGAGCTCGCCCTGCCATCCTTTCTTCAAACATCACGGCCTAAGTCTAGACCAAGGGTCCCCAGGCAATCTGCCATGTGGTTGATGCTGAGAAAGACGAAGGGGAGAGCAAGAGGGGGGTTGGGGGTGTACGGGGGTCAGACCAATCCTCGTCACAAAAGCCGATAAGCCTTAGCTTGAGGCACTAGCTTTACTAGTTGGAGTAGGAGTAGCAGTGGTGGTACTGACTTTGGTGGTGTATCTTATTTAAGTATCCCATCTGCTTCTGCTTTTGTTGAACGAAGGAATAACGGCAGCTATTGGACTGCTCCCCCTGGCTAGAGGGGATAACTCTTAACTAACTAACAAGGCTAGCCTAGCGAAGTACTTTCAAAGCAAGATATAAGTTTAAAATCAAGGACAAAAATAGGTTTAAGTGTTTGTGCAAATGAATATATATATATATATATATACACACATATCACAAAGACACGTGAGCATTCTGAAGAATGGTTGCTTTTTTAAATTACCAACAAAATGTACCTCCGATTTCCCACAGTCATCTCCATCTGGCACAACATATGAACCTTCAGTTGCTCAACTAAATGTGATATTGTACGCTTGAAACAACAACCACTAATGCCGTTATCTTGACAAAGCATTTCTACCTGCTGATAAATGTGTAATGTGTGAGACACCAAAGTTTCATCATTCCAAATACAGAAATAAAGATTAATTAGATATTTGAAATGTATTATACCACCCATTGGCTATTTAACTAGGCAAAAACATCAAGATGCCATAGGACCTTCTACTAACTAATTTGTAAAAGAGAAAACATAATAAACTAATCCATAAGTTTCTATTTCTGAAATAAAGACATCTGGAACTAAAATCATCAACCACTTAGGCTGAACAGCAGGATAAAAAAAGTTCAAGAGGTCTTAATGTTTGGCCAGTCAAATAAGGCTTTTCAGGTAACTAAAATCACCAATCAAAAACTCTTGGTGTTAGGCCCTATACTCCAACACAAGTCTTATTCTACCCCAATGATTAAACAGAAACCCTTCTGTTACTGAAACCTGTCTTCTATTTGGTAATAATAAACAGTTCTCCAATTGTCCCAACAGATGTTGGGCTTTGAAGAAATCACGCCCAAGAATACAGGATAAACTCATAAAGGGAAAAAAAATAAAGAACAAACATTACTAAAAGATCTAAAAATTTCTCCAATTCACCACAAGAGATTAGAGAAAGATGACGCACATAATCCGTAATAAGGCAATAAAGAAATATAAGATGCCAAGATCCACAGATAAGAGACCCTAATCAAATAGTAAACAGACATACGATGCAAAGATCCACACAAACCCTAACAAACACATAAGGAAAGAGAACATGCACAGAACCCACAAACCCCAATCAAAGCGGATCGGATAGTCACTACAGAGATCAGAGAGATCGGAGAGATAAGAGAAGAGTGAATCACTTGAATGGGTACGATAGACGAATCCTGCAGGATCTCCTCGTCTGAGGCTGGAACCGACGCCATAGTCGTTGCTGAACTCCTCCTCGATGTTGACGACGGTGAGATGGGTTCCCCTGCTCTCTCGAGATGAAGAAATCGCGTCGTTCCCTCGCATAGTCGACCCCAAAAATCGGAGAAACCATTCGATTCAGCAAGAATAAAAGGGAAAGAGAAGGAATCTGGGAGAATGATCTCCAGCGGCTTCAGCCGGTGATTAATCAGGGAAGTGATCTGAAATACTTTTGGGGACTAGGGTTTCGGAAACACCGGAGATAGAGAAGAAAGGAGGGGTGGGCGACGCCTACAAGAACAGATGGCCGGAAAGGAGGTGGAGGAGGAGCGGCGTTGGCCGCGGCTGCCTTCTCTGGCAAGAAAGGAGAGAGGGAGATGAAGAGCGAGAGAAGAAGACTGGTCTCCCGCAGGGGGATGAATAGGGCCGAGATCCAGTTAGAACCGGTTTTGTGCTAAGCTGAGAGAAGGAATGAACCGGATCAATCTATGCTAAACCGAGGATCTCTGGATTTCGGCTTTGGGCGAGGCCTCCGCCGCTAACGTGGCGAGAGATTATTGGCTGGCCAGAAAATAAATTCGGAGGTTTCGGCGATCAAATCCTGGCCCTCCTTTATTGTATAATTTTTCAGAAAAGGATTTTTTTAATTTATTTTTCAATTGATGTTTGCAAAATAGAACCAATTTCTTGACTAAAATATCATCAAATTCAGTAAAAAAATATAGCAAACTGAATATGCAACAACTCGCAAGCAAACGTCCATTGATCTAAAAATTGGGCCTCCGATCACTCATTCATCTCATCTATTCAGCTGTGGCACGGCCTTTTCGGAGCCAAACTCCATGAGCAATGATAGATCAGCAAATGCCGACCCCGTCTGCTCAACGGCCCGTCTGATTCTCTCCCGAGCCCCAACCCTCGAACTCTCTCTTTGATTTTCACCCACTCCATCACCCTCCTCACCCCCTTCTCCACCTCCACCGGCGCCCTCCCCACCACCACTACCTCCCCTTCCAGAAACATTAAAGACCTCTCGATCCCCAGCGGCACCCCGACCTCCAGCACCTCCACCACCACCTTCTAGTTCAAGAACTGGACAGCGAAGTACGGCCACGTCAGCATCGGCACGCCGGCGCTCACCGCCTCCAACACCGAGTTCCACCCGCAGTGCGTCACGACTTATCCCACCGTTCCGTGGCCCAGTATCGCCTCCAGCTCCGCCGTTTTGATCCCCCACATGAATCCAAACCCCGCCGCCTCCAGCCCCGCGCTGATCTCCTTCGGTTGCGATGGCAGCGGGTGCATGTTGCTCCCAAACTGACGTACACCACCGTCCTCGCCGGCATGGCGTCGAGCCATTTCAAGCGCTTGTACTCGTTGACGGATGGTCTATAGCCCATCGACGCTTTGCTCTGAACATCCTTGCTCGATAATGGCAGCCGTCCGATGTCATAAATCTTCTTCCCGATCAAAATCTGAAATATCTCGATGTGCTCTCTTTCCAGCTCCGAGCAGGTGTTTAGCACGAGCTCGCGGCAGGCTCACAAAAGACTAGCGGCTTACGAAAAAAGAAAATTAAAAAAACATGGATAAGTAGAATAACGGTTCAAATTAAAATAAAATAAAAAATAATGTTATTTATATAAAGAAGTACGATTACATTAGATGAACTTACGTTAAATATAAAAAGATAATATTTCAATATAGTGATAGTAATAATGAATGATATTTCTGAAAATAGTACGGATGGAGGCGTTTTTCCGATATCCGTAAAAATTGGTATTTTTTGATGAGTGATTTTTAGATTTCTTATCATATTCACTCTAAGAAAAATTGATTTAATTTTTATGAGAATAATAAGAAGAAATGTACTATTTGATTTGGTGATAATTCGACATACAAGATCATCGGTGTGAAAAACAGTCTAAATTCAAATGTCTGATGAAGCGATTTGTACTCTTATTGAGATGAGGTATGTCCAAAAAATGTGGAAGAGTCTAATTTAACTTGGTGTACTGGACTCAAAAGATTGTAATTATTCAAAAAAAAATGAAATCATGAAAGTGACACGCAGTATTAGAATCTTAATGAAAAGATAGAAGTATAACAATATTTATCGATTAGTAAGAAACATCATTACAGGTGGAATTCCGATGGTTATAATGGTAAAGATAAAGCATAATACTCGGAATGATTTGACGGAAGATAGACGTTATTTTCGAATTACTTTTATTATAGCCGCATGCACAAGTCATAAAAAAGTTTTTAAAAATACAAGACTGTAGGTATGAAGAGCAAATTCAAGATTGATTTGAACTCAAGTCTTGTGACTAATTGAATAAGCTAGTAGTTCAGATGGAGAGATTGGATGAGAGATGATGACTAAAATTTCATAATAATAGCACACCCAAGTTCAATATAAGGTGGAGATTATTAAATTTTGAATATTTCGAACTCGGATTAGAATTTAAGTTTAAATAGAAATCCAAAGTTGGATTTAGACTTATAATTGATTTTGAATATTTATTATATAATATTAGAAGTTGTACTTAAGGTAAAACTCGAACTCAATAAGGATCTATAAATAATTTAATAATATATAGAATTTAGGTGTAATATAGTATTGAGATTAAAATAAAGAGAAGTATTGAGAAAAAAATAGAGATAATAAAAAGAAAAAAAAGAGAGAATATTTATCGTGTGTGCGTCTTTTAGTGTATTGGTAGTCTTTCGTATTAGTTTATCATAGCATTTTTTTAGAGATTTTCTTTGAAACTAAAGACATTGTCGAGGTTTAGTGAAATAATTTAATTGAATAAAAAAATACTATTTTTTTTATAGACACTTGTGAAGTTTCTTAATAGGGGATTTCTCGCTTTTCGGTAAATATAATTCGATTTTAAATAAATTATCTATATTATTATATTTTATTATATATATATTATTATTTTATATTATTTAAAAATAAGATAATATGTGAATTTTGTGATGCGAGACAGTACGAATATGGGGCAGAAGAAGAAGAAATCATGGGAGGGGATTTGGTCAACGTTCAGGCAGTGGTTGGGGAGGGCGGGGGCGGAGGAGGGGAAGGGGAGAGGCGAAGCGAACAGGGAGGGAGGAGGCGGCAACGAGGGCTGCGAAGGGCTGGAGGCGTTCGAGGTTGGCTGGGGTGAAGACGAGGGTGACGAGGACGCCGCGGGAGGCGAGCCATGTCACAGGGCGGGATTATGTGGCCCTGGGCGAAGAGAGGGACCAGAATGAACTCAACGAAGTGTGCGGGGCATTCCGGTGCTGGTGGAGGCTGCGGAGCATCCCCAGCGAAGGCCATCGGAGATGGAGGTCGAAGAAGCAGGGGAGAGAGTCAGGATGGAGTGAGAAGACGACGTTGGATTTAAAATATCAAATGTTAAACTAGACAATTAACAATAATAATAATAATAATAATAAATCTAAAAATACTCTCCAAATTTTTTTAAGCAAAGAAAATGATGGTAATTTTGGTCGCGTGCATATGGAGTGAAAATCGATTGGGTGGTCGAGATAATGGTCGGTGATACGTGATACAGCTTGATTTGGCATTAGAAGCGGAGTCAGATGCAAGTTTCACGCGGCGGCGGGAATCAGTCAGGAAAATTCATTTTTGTCAATTTGAGAGAGAGACAGAGAGAGAATGAGCTCATGTGAGTACGCTCGCATTAATGCAATCGGGACGTGTGATTTTTTTTCCTCCTTTTACTACTCCAGATTTGTTATGTTTATAAACCCCTCGAAAACCTCAAAATTTCAGTTCTTCCTTGCAACTAAATGTAATTAGCAGCTAATACGAATAATAAAACTTCAAGTGAATTTTGATGCAAAAGTATTTGAATTTGAATAAATATTGTCAAATTTTGTTTAGATGAATTCACGATTAATCATGTATTGAGCTTGTATTGATATCCTTTATCAGTTTTTAACTATCCAGGATTATGGATTCTATTTGCGCATGACAATCAAAGGTGCTGAAAGATCCAGAAATTCAATCAACAAGAAGATATTCCCCCACAGGACCATCATATATACTAATAAACCACACCATTCTTATTTATAATTATATAGATAAGTATCATAATTAACATAACCAACCAGCAACTTAATTAGCACCCAAGTCTCATGCACCACACCGCCATACCCATCTTCTGCATGCTCCCTCCATGCTGCAGGAGCCAGAGTTTCTTTGCTTTATTATTTTCGCGTACTTAAAAACCCTAGCTCCACACCATACTGATAATTAAGAGCATTTCTACTTGAAGGGAGCATAGGGATCAAAGCCGCCGCCGCCCATTGGAGGAGCCTGGTCGGAGGAGCTGCCACTGCCGCCGGACCCTTCCCCATACACATTCAGATAGTACCCGGCCGCACCATCCCGGAACATTCCGAGCGGATTGTTTCCCTGAGGCGGCTGCGGCTGCACAATTTGGTAGTTAGCAGTCACTGGCGGTAGCACCGGTGGCACTCCGTAGAGTGCGGCGGCGGCGGCGGCAGTGCCGGTGATGTCAGAGTGAGAGCGCCTAATAGAGAGTGTTTCGCCGCGCATGGCGCCGCGGTGGTCTCCCTCCAGCTCGCGGTAGCGCTGGAGGTAGACGGAGAGGGGCTCGATGTAGTCGTCGAAGCCGAGCTTGGACATGGCCCAGAGGACGTCCTCGGCCGTGATGGTCTTGCGCTGCTCGCGCTGGCAGCGCTCGTTGGCCTCGCTGGTTATGAAGCTGATGTACTCGGAGACGCACTCCTGGATCGTCTCCTTGGCATCGTCGGAGATCTTGGCGTGCGTCGGGAGGACCTTGCGCATGATACGGATCACGTTGGCGATCGGCATGAAACGGTCCTGCTCGCGAATGATGGATGCGCCTGCGCAGCCGCCGACCCCGCCGTCGCTGGAGGTGAGGAGCGGCGAAGGATGGTCGGGGGACCCAGTTGGGTTGGGGTGGATGCTTTCGGCGGCTAACGCCGGCACGGCCTCCAGCGTTCCTACTTCAGAGTAAGCATGCTCACATTTGAAGAATCTCGATAATAAAAGAGTTTAATGTATCATAATGTGGATGAAAATTCTGATAAAAACGATTAATCTTGATAGCTTGCAGGTTAATATCTAAGTACAGGACATGTTTTGCAAATCAAAGACAAATTGCACCAATGTTTACGTACGTACGTATGAGCATCGAAACGCTGCAATCTAACATATGACATATACAAAACCAGTTCACACAAAAACAAAATAAAATAAAATAAAATAAAAATATAAAATTATAATAAACTGAATACAAATAGAGCAAGTGCAAAATAAAAAACAATAAACAAAAAATCCGTTGATGGCCAGCCCGGCCCATTTACACCCAGAACGGGCTCGAACTCGAAGTAACCCGTACGACGTCATCTCGAATAAGACATTGACCAGATTACGTCATGGCCGGCTGCTTTCCAAAAATAGGCCGGGTGGGAAACGCGTCCCCCGCACACTGGTCCAAAGTCCGGAGCTCTTCTTCTCTCTCGCCATTCGATTCCCCAGAACCAATCCATCGATCGACCTTTATTTTTCGTCGATCATGCCGATGCACAAATTCGGAATTTGTGCTATCGAAAAATCAGAAAAATATAAAACTAATAATCCGCTCTTTGATCGAATTATCCCTTAATTTCCCGTTTCCCTTCATCATCTCTTGCATGACGGGTTTGCATGCAAAAATTGGGAGAATCAGAAAAACCCTAAAACCCTAGATCGCCAAATCTTGGCTAGAAAATGTGGAATCCCTATTAGATCGGGGATGAGGCGAGGAACAACAGATCCCGCTCTAGACTCGTAACCAAGATCTCTCCAAACGAAAAATGCCGAGATGTCGATCTCGCAAGTTGCAGAGACTCAAACTTCAGAGGTCTCTCCGAACTGAGGATACCTAGATCTCGACGTAGTACGTTGCAGAGAATCAAAACCCAGGATCTCTACGAAAAGAGAATATCTAGATCTTGATCTAGCACATTAATTGCAAATTAAGACTCAAATTCTATGTCTCTCCAAATGGAAAATTTTTAAGAAATTAAGTAGAGCATAAATCAAATAATGTAGGAAGAAGAGTTACCAGAGTTGGACTTGGCGAGGCCCTTGAAGCCATGGAAGTCGCCACCACCCTCCATTTGGACCACTTCTTCTCCTTCTTAGGGCGCTCTCTGAGGTGGTGCGATGGAAGAGAAGGGCTAGCTACTTTTTCTCTTTGTGGTGTGGTGTTGTGTAGGGCAGTGGAGGAAGATGGTGTCCACGTGGCAGTGAGGGCGGTACAAACGAGAGAGACAGAGAGAGAGAGAGCTCGGAGGTTTAATTATTTTGGAATTAGCTTAAGCAATGCATTTAATTAGGCATTGGACATGCATGAGGACATCATTAAAGAGATGCTCTTCCATTGCGTGTTGAAGCCTTGTCTTGCATGGGAACATATCCCAGGGCACATCGGATGGCTGCAGGGGTTTGGCCCGTTTGGGGGTAAGTTTTTGTTCAGGGGATAACAGGCCAAAATTAGTTGTGATTATGAGAAGATAATAAATGGCTTTTCCTAATCAAAATTTCTTTTTCTTTTGAGACTGAGTATTCTGAGCGGATTTTTAGTCCCACATCGAATTTTTAGTTAGTTCTCCTCGCAAGGTATATTATGGGTTTGATTCTCGCAAATCTTTTTCTGCCAAGGATTGTGGGCTCGCTCCTGGTTGCGAGTTCAGCGGAGGCCCAATAAGTTCTCGTCCGTTGCAATATTGATGTGTGCACGTCCTCTCAAGCATTACTTTGATAATTGTCATTCGGTCATTATTGTTTAATTCCTTCTTGTTAACTCTAATTAGCCTAATTAATCGAGGGGTGGATTCGCAGGTCAAAATCTAGGTGCATGTGTTTGGTCGGGATCGGTTAAACTTAGCTTAATATTAATCTCACATAGAATTGATTAACTCTAGATTTGATGTTTGAGGTGATATGGAGCAAATTGACTTTAATCTGACTTATCCATTTAAAATATAATTTCTTTCAACTAAAGTTATCATGACCTACTTAAATGCACATGAGATGATACAATTAACTCATTTAACATAATAAAACATCATGATCGATTTATTTATGGCACAAAATAAATAAAAATTAATCCAAGTAATATATTGTATTATGTTCAACATGAGACATAACTGAGTTACGGTTGTCGAATGTCGACTACTTCTCTCCTTTGTGACTTGGAACTTTGATTATAACTTGAACACAAACTTACGAATCTCTTTGCATCTGTCATTAATGGAATGTGAAATTTTATCCTGTCGCTGATGATTTTGATGCTTTCATTCAAAATAAAATAAAATAAAATAAAAATGGTGGCGTGGATTCAGACAAATGGAAGCATTAGCAACTGCAAAACCATGATACAGAATATAAAACTTCTATAAAAATTAAATATAAATTGTTAAATTGCAGGAAACACATTTAGAAAACAATCCCCGATATTGTAACAAAATAACCACACCAACAAGACAATATCCACCTATTATCAGCAACAACAACACCACCACCGGCCTCCGTCTCTCATGAACTGACGCAACAATAACACCACCATCATCCCCCATCTCTCATGAACTGACAAAACACCACCACCACCATCCACCTTCATCTCTCATGAACTCACACGAGAACACCACCACCACCAAACGAACATAGCAAGAGCAACGCCACAGCCCAAAGAAACGAGTTCAGGCTTGCCGGTGAAGCCGAGTAGTTGTAATAAGGAAGGTTGGCGGAAGGCTGCTGAAAACTGGGAGAAGGCTGCTGCGGTGGCGAGTACCCGCCGAAGCGCGGAGTCTCCCCCGTCGGCGGGCAATCACCGCGGGACACTGGCTTCGGTGGCGGCGGCGCATGGTAGATGGGATAATTGGGAGGCGGCGGACAGTGGTAGCTGGTGAACTCCGGCGGCGGCGGAGCCTGGTAGCATAAATCGCCGCAGTTAATGGAGTCATCGAGCTGGGCAGAGGTGGCGGCGATGGAAACCAGAAGCCATGCGAGCACCAGAGAGCCGGGCCAAGACAGAGCTAGAGTCATCTTCTCCTTCTTGCTGCTGCTCGAGATCTGAATGGGAATAAAGAGTGATGATATCACTGGTTGTATATATAGAATTTGTTGATAGAGTTGATCTCTAGTGATGAAGCATGCAATGCGACACATGGGGGAGCACGCGTCTGAGTGTTTCTCCATGTATTGTCATCTTGCAAGCCATTCGTGGTGGAAGGATGGCTTCTGCCTTTTCTTCTTCTTGGTCTTTTCCTTCCTTTTAGTTGAAGGATAACTACAAGATTGTGGTATGTTTGATGGGGGTATACTCGTGCAGCAGACTTTGAAAGCTAAAAGGACAATCATCAAGGGTTGTATCCGCAAAGTTGCCCTTAGAGAATAATTTGCTAAAAAACCCAGGGAAGAACTTGTTTTTTTTTTTTTTTTCTGAAAACATTAGCTTCAAACAAGATATAGAGTGAAAGCAACATCTTTCTATAGGCGTGCGCGCGCGCAGGAAGCAGAGAAAGGTGAAGATGGTAACCCCTCCTCCCCCTCTACCCCAATAAAAGATCAAGGAACCACTGGTGATGTAATCGGGCCGACCCAGGCTCAAGCCTGACCAAGCTCGAGCCCGAACTTGCACGGTTTTCTTGAGTCGATCCGAGTCCTCAGACTTGACTCTCGGGCGTATTCACTTTTTAGCAAAAGCTATAAAATACTGAGTCTATATCCGATTTTTCGGCCGCCTGAACCCATTGCTAACCTTAAAAACCACATATATTATGCTGAATTTACAAAAATATTATTTCTTATAAAAATTTTAGTAAATAATCACGTGTCATCTTAATTTTACGAAAATTATTTTTCTTAAATCATTAACAAATAATCACTTATATCAAAGTGAAAATTTATAAACCAGTCTCCTAATCAAATTTTTAAATATTTAATTTCATATAAAAATATTATTATGTCTCAATTTTTTAAACCTAAATTGAAAACTAATTTTTCTTGTTGTGCAAAGAGAATTTCAAACATCCAAACATCTTTTATATCGCCTACAAACAAAATTAAAACAAAAATAATGTTCACAATTTCTTGTGTCTTAGGAGAAATATAAAAGTGTTAAGTTTTTAAATTTAGGTTTACAAAATTGGAGTCATCATCTTTTTCATGTTAAATTAAATATTAAAAATCAAACAAAAAATGTTCAACAAGAGGCAATTTATTTGCACATTTTTATCCGAATATATTTTTTAAATAATAAAAACAATAATAATTGAATACCCCTGAATCCGCCGAGATTTTTGCTTAAAAACTCCACACCAAAAAAATTATATTACTGGGAACCAAAGAAACTATTGTTGTGCTTGGCAGAAGAAATTCATCTATATAACCACTGTTGGCTATGGAGAGGTAACCTGAATCAAGTCTCTAATCCATGTCCATCTGAATTTTCTACCCTCACTTCCAACCTCAGTCAGACCACGACAAAGCCATGTTCATCTATAAAAAGTATAAAAAGACCATGGCGGGCTGTGGAAATGCTACACACTATGATCAGCATGTAGATAGACCATATCCACGCAGCTATACAACAATTGAGTTTCATAACAAAGAATGGAAACTTCTCACTTACGGCCTTGAAAGCAGAAGCAAATTTTTAGTTGGCTTTTTCATAGTGGGATCTTCTTCGTTGAAGGTGACCAAAGGAAATCCAGCTCAATTGCCCACATGGAGCAACATGTGCATCTAAATATGTGATCGTGGGGCAGCAGCACAATCTTGACAATCATTGGATCTTTGTTTTTTGTGCAATTGGTCATATTCCTCTTCGTCAATCCTCAACCCAGAGTGCCCTATGGCTCCATTACCAGGTGAAATATCACCATGATCCTACAAGCAAAAGGTGAAATAAGAGCTAGGCAAGATGGTCATTTTCCATCAAAATTGTGCCCTCCCATTAACTTTTTAAGTTCCCCATTGACAACACAGAAACATATGACGACAGAATGAGGACATGGTTACACACCAAGTTCGTGTTGACAATAGTAAGCTGCATATGCAAAACTGTAGTCATAGGATAGATGAATTTAAAATGAAACATACATCTCACATTTGTTGCGAGTCCATGGTTATGATATTTAAAACATATTTAGAGAAGCCATAGACAAATAACTGTACCTCTGCACCAGATATTGTAGTGGTCTCAGGCCTCCTAATGGCTCGCTTGCCAAGGTTGATCTGCACAGAGATGCTGGCTTGGGTAAAGTCCACACCAGAGCTCTGAAGTGCCTGAGTTAATGATGTCAGTACCCTGGTCCACGCCAAATAATCCAAAACTAAAATGTTAACCAGTCCAAGATATGCACTATCTGAAATATATGGATATGTTAATTCTACAGCTTTGTCTCTCAACCAATTCAAACAAGTATCAAGCCAAAAATACAAGGTTGCATGAAGCTTGAAAGCATATGAAGCAACCTGAAGGAGTTGATCCATAAAGCCACAAAATGCACAATGCCACAAAATTGTGCATAGTAGAGCACAACATAAACCCATTTCCAACTGCATTGAGTAGGTAGCTAAAAACAAAATATAACATTGAAGAATATGTAAGCCCTCAATAATTGATACACACAATTTTGTCTGAACTTGCAAAGCTCCAGGGGAAAAAAAAAGAGCAAAGGTTCAGAAAAAAGGAAAATACAAAGGTCTAGGAAGAAAAACTGTATAAAACTCAAAATGAAAATAAAAAAGAGAGAAAAAAAACTATATCTGATGTAGAAAACAAGCTTTTTTTTTCTTCCTAGGTCTGCACCTTGATCAAGCAAAAGACATTTTGCAAGCATAGCAGGTGAACTTACATCAATAGAACATATCCCAAATCTGCCAAGAGAAGGAGATAAACATTAAAGAACAAATCTCAAGAAAAAAAAGCTCCCATGCTAACATTTACTTGTAAACATGTTTTTGATTTGTATTACTGACAGTTCAAGTTTCAAAATCCTATATTGGAAAAGCTAAAGTTAAATAATGCAAAGACATTACTGATTGGCATCCAGAAATCTGATCAAAAAAGAAACTTGCTCAGTTGTAGCACTTACGAATGTGAATAGACATTCGATGCGCTAATTGTATCCTCATCAATTGTTATCTCTTCTTGTTCATTCAGGATATCATCACCAACAGGACAGTCAACTTGAGGTTCAGACTCAGATGCAAAAGTATCTCCATTTACAACCAGCCTTGGCTGTCTTTGGGTAGCAATAACTTCATTTCCAAGAGGGCTATACAAGGTTTGCTGCAAAGGAACTGGCAATGTAGCTGTAGGAGGATTTTCTATTGCTTTATGAGAAACATCTGGATTCAGGTTTTCTGACTCTGAAGGATTCTGAGAATCTGAAGTGATAGCTGGTGCAAGTGGGATACTGCTGTCATCAAACCTTCCACAGAATGTAAAACCCGGAGCTGCCAGACGATTCTTATTCAGTTGGGGTGCATCACCTGTGTCATTTGTAGGACCTTGGATATTGTTCTGCAGTGAAATAGAATTACCAATAGCTTCAGATCTTTGCAAGGAGAAATGGCGGTCAAGCATCTGGATATCCACTTATGGGGATTTTAAATAGTGCATACCTGTGCGTTTTTCCAGATTGATCTAAAATAGACCTTTTCCTGCCAAAAGAAATCCAAATAAATATAAATAGAACTTTTTTCTTTAGGGAAAACATCAAGGGCATAGGCAGTTGTAGCAAGTATAGTATTTATTTGCGAAATTTTTAGCAGGTTATTGTAGATAAAAACACTCAGGAATTCAAGAGAAAAGTAATTTAAGTTTTGAAATTAAGTTGTATATAAGAGTTCTTTGTCAGATAAATTTTGATTATATAAATAAACAATAGACTATTTAAAACACTTTGTGGGTCCCAGGCACCTAAGCATTCTTACACTTTGGTTGACAATTGAATCATACTTCATTGGTGTCAGTATGATATATAAAAATAATTTCATACCAGTTAACAATGCAAAAGATATGGTAGAGAAAATCATAATAATCCATATGCTAGTATGTGAAAACAAAAGTACAAGTAGGCTTAATCTATTATGGCTTTTTGCTTTTCACAAACAGCCACAAGGAATCAATTAGCACTTTTAAGTTTACAATACAATTTTATGCACAAAGGGACTTATTTCAAATGAAGACTGGCAAAGTTAACTCATACATATGCACAAAAAAACCAGCAGATAATACAAACAAGGAGTTGTGCACTATGTGGGTAAAGCTGTGTGGCTGTACTATCAATACAAAATAACATGGCACTGACACAAGTTAGGCAACTTTGAATCCTATATCTTTGTTATGAAAGATCATATATGTACTCTAGTGTTTGAACCCTGCAGTTTTAGCCATCAGATTATTCACCTCTTGCTGATACAACTTCCCAACACAACCATAATTTTGCCTAGAATATGAATAAGTCTATAAGATTGAACAAAACCTAAGTGAAATTATATAGCTCCCAGTCAAATCCAATATCAGAATGTTCAAAAAGGGCAAAACAAGTGTTGCATAATAAAATTTTTAACACAATCAGCGAAACATATATGCAATCAAACTGAAGTTTAATCACATGGAAGTCTTAGGAATCCTTACCCATGCATTTTCCTCGTTCATCCCAGGGTATGATGCCTCATACTTTTGTACCTTCTCTTGTAAAAGACTAATGTATTCAATAACCTGTGAATAAGAACCCAATGAGAAAGTGTTCAACAACAAACTAAAATGGAATAAGGCACCAACTAAACTCTTGCAATTGCAGTTCACCTCAAGAAGAAAGGATGCTTTATCTCTTTTCTGGTCACTATGTGGTACAAGTTCACTGAGTATCTGGAGCCTGCATAGCGTTCTTGTGTTCAATCTCAAGTACAGCAGTCAGACAAATAGCAGTTTGGACTGAAGATAACTTTATATGAGCTCTCAAATACATATAGCTAGGGTAGACAAAGAAGGAAAATAATTCAGACGGGAATTTTCCCTAAATGATTGCCATGTTCCCGGCATAAATTGGTAAACAATGTCTGCATGTAATGAACTGTTTATTATCTTCAATAATTGACACACTTTAGATAACACCTACTGCACATTGAGATCACTATCACAACTGTCACACCAAAGCATGCCATGTGCTTTCTATTATCATCACTAAACAAGGAGTCAAAATTTGTCATATAGCAACAAAAATAAAAATCCATATATATATGTGTGTCTCATTAGTCAGCCCGTTTTCTAATTCTTGTTCCGGAACACTACCATCCTTCATGCCCCAAAGTTGTGAGATTTCATTCGGATTATAAGGAAGCTATTTGCGGATCTTGCTTGTGCTGTTGCGTGTAGTCAGATGAGAAAGTTATCACAAGTCAAAATCCAAATTTTGCTCTATAATTGGTCTTCCAAAAAGAGGTGATAAAATCCATCCCTCCTCACCCCCGTCCGCCACCACCGCCCCCACACCACCGCCACCCCAACAAAAACCCAAAAAAAAAAAAAAACACACGATTTCTTTACCCCAATTTCGAAGTCCAGGAAAACCACGCCCATAGTTAGCTTCTAAACGATCCAATTCATCAGCTTCCAAGGATCACTAAATAGCAAAAATTGAGCTCAATTATTCTCATAACGTAACAAAAAGCACAGTAAATCGAACGCGCCTGTCATTGATTTTGCTCCGGCGCCGCTGCTCGGTAGCGGAATGCCTCGACCGGGGAGTGCTCGGATCGCTGCTCCTTCTGTCCACCTTCTCTCCTGAAAAACCAAAAAATCCAAAAATTAGATCAGACTATTTCTTTTCATCAAATTGAAACTTCTCAGGACGGAATCAAGGAACCTCGGTGGGAGGAGCCCCCGGCATCGGGCTTTCCGAGCTCCTCATCGTCGTCGCTGGACCTCGATATCGTCTCCATGGGTCGTTTCCCCTGCTTCGCCTCGCCCTCCCGAGAAACCCTAGAGAGAGAGAGAGAGAGAACCACGACGGAGAGGAACCAGACGACGTCGGAGAAACGGCAAAACGATATTTGTCCGTCAAGTGAAGAGGATCAAATAAATCTCGACCGTTGATCACGAAATATCGAAACCAATCAGAGGGCGAATTTCTGACGCGTCGGCTTTTGCGGTTTACAATAATATATCTGCGAAATGTTGATGGGATTTTTTCAAAAAACGCCCGATAATTTGCCAATTTGATGGAATAAACCTCCTTGACTTTCTAACTATTTTTAGCGGAGTCCTCCATGCATTGACAGTTTTTATCGAGCGTGACAGGCCACTTGGCTAATTAATATTTTCTATTAAAATTTAATTTACGCACACAGGTGAGGGGGAGCGCTAGTCAATTTATTTTGAAGTCAACTGCATGAACAATGGTCAAGATTAGACCACCATGATCCAAAATCTATACTCTACCCCAAATGTTTGTTATCTCTAAATCTCCATAAATCTTATTT
This sequence comes from Trichopus zeylanicus subsp. travancoricus, assembly GCA_005019695.1. NCBI lineage: Eukaryota > Viridiplantae > Streptophyta > Magnoliopsida > Dioscoreales > Dioscoreaceae > Trichopus > Trichopus zeylanicus. The sequence goes on from RXID01014496.1 coordinate 763,406, forward strand.
TGAATATGCCAAAAGTTCATTTAAAATATTTAACATATTTTAATAGATAATTCATTAAAATTTAAATTTATTTTAAAAATTATTGAAAGTCTATTTATTAATAAAATATGTTTATTTATTTTTTGATATCGATTTAGCATGTCATTAAAAATAATGAATATAAATATTGGTGAGTTTTAACATATCTTAAATCTTAACCAACCTAGTATAAAATTAACGGAATAAATTCTAAACTAACTTAATATAAAAATTATCGAAAGTTAATGGATTTTAGCACTCTTCTCGAGTTCATGCGGACCAACCGCCCAAGTCCGTCCATGACTATTTGGTTGAGAGTCAACGTCAAAATTATGATTAAAACTAATGAATCATCTTTCTAAATTAATATATTTTTATTAAAATTAAGACTTTAATAATTTAAAGCTCAAAAAATTATTTAATTTTGTATAAATAATTTAATTTAATAATAATATAAAATAATAAATATTAATTTTATAAATAAAAAAATTTTTGAAACAAGTTGATCCTAATCCTAATTTCAAAACAAACGGAGTCTAAATCCTCAGCATCTAAAATTTTAAATTTATAGAATTTAACATATTTTTTAATTAAATTTAAACTAATTTTCTGTGCGTTATGCGAAGCTTATCAAAATAGCTGGATATCCGACTGTCATAACTGCTGGACAGAAAACAAACAAGAGGCAAAACAAACTCATTTGGCTAAAATAATCCAACTTTGTTTGGGTTAAAATGGAATTAAAGCCTAAAACAGTTCTGGCCTTCTTAAACTCCAGCTCATGCAAATTAAAGCCCCTTATTAATTATAAATAAATTCTTCATCAGAAGTCAGAACAAATCCATCGAGAACATTTCTCTTCATTGTTTGCTCTTCTTCTCATCGTTTTTTTTGCTCTTTCTCCAAATCGTCATCGTCTATGGAACCGATTGCCATCGTCGTAGCCACCGGGACGGTGCTTGCACAGATCGCCCTCGTCATGTGCCGTTTCTTTACCCGCCTCGTCGACTGTCTCCAGCATCCCCGCCCTCCGCCAGCCCGTCCCGTCACCAAGGACGTCCTCGTCGAGTCCGTGATCGGGCAGCGCAAGGCCCGGGACTGAGCTGAGCTATGTAAATTTAAGCCTCATTTGACACCCTCCTTCAATTCCTCCTCCACATGCACAGAAGAAGATGCAAAGTATATCACAACATGCACATATATAGATTATTGTTTGTTATGACTGAAACCATCATGTATATATGTATCATGAGCTCAAGAAGTAAGGGAGTCACAATTCGTATAGCTTATCTTGAATTATTTAGATATGCAGCAACTTTGTCTCTAAATAAAAAAAAAAAGAAAAAGAAAACATGAATACACAACAAATAAATAAAAAAATAAAGAAAATAAAAGTGAAGGTCATGCTAGCTGTTACTAGCTTTTAGCTAATGGCTCATACAAGTATCTTGGTTTGTTTAACAAAAAGATAATTGCCAATAGTCGGTTGCGTGAGATAAGGTTGCAGAGAGCTGCAATGCCCGAGCTCACTCATCTGGTCATAGAAGACCGCCAGTACTTGTTACATGTATATGGGTTCTAGCTTCTCGCTAGCCTTCAAGAATCAACGGAAAACAACCACCGCAATTGTCGAGTTCACCGGAGTATAGGCTAAGGAGGGTTGACGGAGAACTCGCCGGACAGTGGCACCTGTAGTTCCTATTCGGTGTTTATTTTTGCTAGAAGTGTTGAAGTCTTATCGGGGTTGGTATTTATGGAGAACGGTAATGACTTCGGGTTGCAATTATTTTATTTTATTTCTCGTCAAAACCAAACAATAGAAAACATTATTTCTTATCATTGAATGGTCCTTCAATTACGGAAAAAAAAGAGAAAAGAATCGTTGCTGCGAGTGAAAATGCTTTCTAAGTATTTGATACAGAAAAACAGTTAATGAACCGCATCAAAAGCGAAAAATATCACTGCAATCGAATAACAGAACCTTCACCAATTTTTTGACATGTAAGATACAATATATTGATGATTGAAAATACAAGATAATACAAGCTTTGAAGTTCTTATTCCCTGAAACTATTCTTATAATAATAAAGGCATATACATCCGTCCATAAGGCAAGGTCAGGTCATCACGCTCGCCTCAACCATGCAATTGAACACATTCAACATGCACCTAAATAACTATTTACATAAAAGCACCAGAGGCTTTTATTTGTAACTTCACCATTTCTCTACATCTATAAGGGCGCTCAGAAACCTGCGGCTCTATCTCTCCTACTCAAAACTGGCAGGAAGTACCTAGCCTCTGCCTCTGGCCTGTGGCCCGGCCACAGAATGCGCTGGGCAGCAACTCCTGGAACTTCTCGAGGAACAAGCCCCACTCGTCATCGCCCATATCTGCCAACTTCACAAAGCTAGGGCTTACAGGAAGCTGCTCACTTGCACTCTGGTTTCCACCCCGGAGACCATTGCCACCACCACTACCATTGTTAGCTCTAACGCTAGTGTCATCTGCTTTTGCAACATTACTCTGATATCTCCAATTATTGTCAGAAAGTCTGCAATTCTTCAAAGAAAAGGATAGCTTAGAAGCATTTGTGATCTGCTCAGCAAGATGCGGGACGCAAACAGCTTCTGCAATGCTGCTTTCTTCATTGTCATCCTCATCTTCCACCTCCACCTCCTCCAAACATTCTAATTTCGAAAATGGGTTTCTAGCATTCTCATTCCCAGGCCCAAAATGGAAGGATGGTGATTCGTTAGCCATTAGTGTTTCATCTTCTTCACCACAGTCAATTTCAAACAGAACTTCATCTTCAGCACCTGATCCAAAGCCTGAAGGGAATACTTCATTTTCAGCCACCATCCTTCTGGCTTCAATGCACAAAATCTCCAAGGCACTCGGCTCTTCTTCCACTCCTCTAAACTCTCGGCTCATCATCTCACCAATCTCTGCAAGGCAAAGTCCGAATGCTGCTGCTTCCTTGAGGAAAATTGTGCAGAGGACCAGAACACGAAGGCACGACTCACGGATCATTGGCAGCTGCATCCTTAGCATGTCAGCATCCCTGAATGGATCGAGGTTAGCAATGTACTTCAGCTCCTCCTCAGAAAAAGGGATTGATGCCTGTGGCCAGTGAATCCACTCAAAATAGGGGTCCTCTAAGGTCTCCGGAAGGCAGAGGCCATGATCAATGGGAGTGAGCTCCATCTGACCCCCAAAACTACCATCTCCATTATCAAGCTTCCTTACCAAAAGATTCCCGGCATGCCGATCTGTGTTGAAGATTCTAATATCAAGCATCCCAATTCTGTGCACAGCTGCAACAGGAAAGCTCGAGGTCCCATGGTCGCTAGCATCAAAGTCATGGGGAATGAACTGCTGGAACGATGCAATCTTACTCCTAGCTCGCAGCTTCCTGTCATGCTCCTTATTTTTCAGGCAATGAACCTCCTCATTAACATGGAAGACAGAGTGAGTGATCTTAACAAGGACTGTTGGTGGAACATTTGCAAAGTGATCATAATCCAGAAGATATGCAGCAACCTCCCTAAAACCAGTCTCGCCAACCCTCACAGACCCTTTGAGCCCCGGTTGGCCAAGAGCTTTTCCAACAAAACCTTTGGGATTGTTCGGTGCAAATGGCTCCTCATCGGTTGGTTTTACAATAGCAACACGCTCACCTTTGGAGTTCCTGAAGTAATATGCACCCCCAAGCCCACTGGGAACAGGCAGAGGATCCACACCATTTTTTATTGCCTTCACAACATCCTTAACAAGCTGTTTCATTCGAGAACAGCAGTTGGAGCAACCTAAGATCTCGATTGGACCACTCCAATCTCTCTGCTGGAAATCCTTTCCGGTGGGAGAGAGACATGGGGTGGATGAACTCCTATGCATAAGGTTCCTCCTAAGGAGCAGTGGAGAATCATTCCGAATAGCACTCAAATCATTCTTCAACTCAAGATCACCATAAATGAGTGAGCTCTCCTCAGTAGGGACATTAAGAGCCAGCTGCAATCTCCGTTTAACTGTGTGTGCATTGTCTCCACGGTCCAACTCAATGCCCAACACACAACCAGTCTCTGTCTGGACAAACACCCGCCTTCTTGCAACAGGTTTCCCTTCACTACTACTTCTCCCATGATAGTCAGCACCAAGAGTGTGGTTTAGGACTGCAATAGCCATTTGCGTCTGCACGGGGCTATCCACGTTACGAGACATATAAATGTGAGACAAGAACAAACTTGACAGGGAGGTTGTCGCACTTTCCTCTCACCCACACGCCAAACACAGAGGCTGACGTGTTCGTGGAGAGAGGAGGCTCCAGAGCAGGAACAATCATAAGACGCCAACCGAAGACTAGAAAAGGTCGTTATTGTCGAGTAGTAATGAGAGAGATGGTGAGGGAAATGGAGTGGTCTACATTGGAGGAGACATTTCATCTGAAATGTGTATATGTAGGAGATGATCCAGGACCTGTAAGACAAAGGATTTACCATTTACGCAGAAGCTAAAATTTGGTAATAAGGATTGCAATACAGCTTCCAATTTAAGTTACAAGATTTAATTGGAGATGTATACACTCACAAGATACACATCACTTGCATGAATCAAATTAATTGGCCTTAATGATATCATCAAAAAGGACGCAAAACATATGAAAATTTGAACCAAAAAAACTCAAGCTCACTTAAACAAGATCCAAGTACACACATACTAATTGGCGTTAATGGCAACATAAAAGGTAGAAAACGCGTGAACAACTGAACTAATACCAGTAAGCTCATTTTCACTGAGAAAAAAAAAACTGAGAGCAAACTTTCGTAAGCATTAACAATATCTAACGAATAAGAACTATCCATTCAAATCAATGATAACTTGCAAAAAGAAAAAAATCAGACAAAAAAGTAAAATTTCGTAGGGTATTGCATGTAGCATTTCTAGATCCCACTGGAAATCACACGCATTCCCTAAATCGGAAGAACTGACCAAATTCTTGTGGAAATTTGAGAAAAAAAAAAGGCATTTTCCCCTCAATCAAGCAACTTTGAACAGAAAACACCAGATCGGGCAGTGAATTCGAGAATTCGGCGAAGATGACTGACCAAAGGCCTAGATCCGGCGAGAAAGCGGGGCAAGGTCCAGCGCCTCTGCAACCGCCGCCGGTACCGCGATCCGCCACCGACGGTGGGGATCCGATCACGTCCGCGATCGAACGGCAAGAATCCCAGCTCTTCTCGCTCTCTCGCTCTCTCCTCCCTTCTTCGTATCCGCGCTTGGAAAACTTGCCAGAATCCGGAACCGATGTCTGGTTAAAATACTAACCATGGTTACGAGACTTCTTAATTTATTGTTGCATATAAACCCCATAAATTTTTTGTTGGGATGAGAGATAAAGCCCGCCCGTCAGATGTGCCAGCAGGGTTACTCGGATGGCTGGATAAGGGCCACGTTGTCTCAAGAGAATAGTCGAAGGAAAATGACGGAATTAACCCCCCAGCCGTCTTTGTTTTGGTCATTTGATTTCAGATTTAGTGTAACTGAACGCGGCTCTAGAGACCGCTGGCTTGACCGTCGAATTGACCTCTCTGAAGAAGTCAGATGGCAAGGCGGCAACCGAGGGCAATTTCACAAATTCACGTAATCCCGAGATTCTTTAGAAGTTTCGTGATTTTGGAAGGGTGTTTATGCAAAAAGAAAACAGTTTAGCAAAGTAAGCTAATGCGGGTCCCTAATAACGGTTTAGCGACGTCTGTCTCCAGAGTGTTTTGCTTTAAATCCAAGGAAGCGTCGCCGGGGCATGAAAAAAAATGGTTAATGATGGGATTAGCCAAATTCATTGGATTGATTAGCCGGCAGAGTTTTCTCCTCCGCATCGAAATGCGGGCCGGCGTTCGACCGGTCGGTCGCTTGGTCGGTGCGTCCCATCTGGACTACGACAGGCTCGAACTGCTCGCCCAAGTCTGTTTCTAACGACCTTGCCCAGCAACAGTTGCCTTAAGTGAGTCGCGTCAAAAAAAAAAAAACTTTTACATTTCAATTTTGAGATCAATTTCAGCCTTTTTGTTTCCACCAATTTCGCCATTTCAATGACTTTAGATATTTCGCAATTTTTTAAAAAATTAAAATTTTAAAACCATTGCGCTACAACTTTGACAGGTCATTTGGTTTGAGATCAAGGTCAAGATCAAGTTCAAGATCAAGACCAGTGAATCATTTTTATAAATTAATATTTTTTTATCAAAATTAAGACTTTAATAATTTAAATTTCAAAAAATTATTTAATTTTTTACAATAATTTAATTTAATAATAGTATAAAATAATAAATATTAATTTTACAAGAAAAAAATAATTCTGAAATAAATTAATTCGGATCATAATCCCAAAACAAACACAAACGAGGCCATTGATTTCGATCACAACTTAAAAAAAGAACATTTCCTATAATTTACTAGTAGAATATTATAACATAATTAATAAAAATAGAAAAATATTGGAAGTTTCAACGGGTTTTTCCAGATAATTTTTGTGTCAAGACGCAAGTACAAGTAACACTCTTCTGACTAGGCCTCAAGCTTAACTATTGTTAATTGTTATTTAATTTGCATGAAAATGAGTTAAGACCAGAGGCTACTTGTAAATATGACGTATTGTAAGGGTATATATAGAAAACAAAATTCCTGATGCAAAATTTCCCTTGACAAAGACCATTATCACTCAGAAAAAAATTACAAAAACTTTAGGAAGACCTTTTTGTTTTTAGAATACAATTGAAATGCAAGGTTCTCATTAATTTCCAAAAACGAATTCTAAAATATTTCCTATGTAATAAAATAAATAACAAGAAAATTATAAGGGTGCTCCTGGTAGATGCCATATGCAATTCAATGCAAGCAGCAGGCAATCCATACATGACAACAAAAAGCTTCTTCCCAAACTCTCCAATTAATACTTGTTTTATCTAATTGTAATACAAGGTTACACAAACCAATGTGCAGTCACTTTTGTAAAAGCCAGTTGACCATTCAAAACAATGGGCCTCTATAGAAAAAAAAAATAACATTAATAGTAAAATAATAAATAAATCTCAGTTAAAATAACAATTATGAGTGACACAATTGCTGACCTGCCACAAACAAGGTTTGCTTGGTAGCATTACAAATAACATAAGTGACATCATTGTCCTTCTTGTGATTAGTTTGAATTGTAGATATCAAAATAAATTATATGTGGGTTTGTGTGTTTGTTTATCAACTAACAAGGTGATCTTATTTACCTGTTCAAATATAGATAGTCTCTAAACAAATAGCTCATCTTTGTCCCTTTGTTATTTGTTTAAGGCTAGTTCAGATACTCGAGGATCTTCTCTGTATATATCTTTGGGAAAAAAAAACCTCCCACTTGAACAACCTGGCTAAAAGGTCAAAAATGCCCACCACTCCGTAGTTTACTTACATGCAAGGTCATTATCTTGTTCATGTTCCTGGCATATGCTACAAGGTTTAAACCTTCATCCTTGAAGTATTTTTGCAACCACAAGTTGGACACTGAAGTAGAAAATTAGTAACGATATTTATAGCTCAAACAATTAAATTAACATATAGAAAACATAGTGTCCTTGTATGATGATATAATCCCAAAAATTTCAACCAGTAACCCTCTTAATATGTCAAAATCTGACCATTTCACCCCAATGCTGCATAGGCTATAACCGTTCGAGATGATTCTAAATAGATATACACTAAATGTCATTGTAATGCTCCATAACAATCAAACCAGATGCCAACAAAAAAAATAGTGAAAATGAAATTTACACTTTATCACTTGGTCACGATGATTGCTGCTCTGAGAGTCAAAATACAAGTTCAAACTCCTATTTCACGGTGGACAAAGTCTATATCAAGCATAATATTTTCCTAACTGTAACTCTGCCATTTGCTGGGCATATGAGATCAAGACAATGATGGCTGGCAAAAAATAGGATTTTTGCCTGTAAAAAATCACTGTAAAATCATGAAAATTGCACATATAGCCCACTATAGTTCAAAATCATGCAGATCCCTCTACAGAACACTTTGCATGTATACCTCTGACATTATTTTCCTATGACTTATTTTCCTATGACTGGACAAATAAAAAGTTCAGAAAAGGAAAACATTGATCCTGCATATGCCCCTAAAATTTGTATAATGCAGGGGTATATATAGCTTTTTCATTCTATGTTAACTTTCAGTTACAGAAAAGTTTCCCAACTATGCAATTATTGGTGTATTGTAGGGTATACATGCACTTGCAAAGTTCAAAGTATTATGTCCGCAATTTCACAATTGTGTAGGGCCATATATGCAAAAAAAAAAAGAATCCCAAACAAGGTCATCGATAATAATTTATAATGGTGATAATCACAGAGACCATGCTGATGGTGATTGAAGAAGATGTTAGAGATGAACTCGATGATTACATAGACTTTTGTATCAGATAAGATAATGATGACACCAGAGGATGGGGATTGATTAACCAAAAATTTTCCTCTTCTCCCTATCATCTATAGTATCCAACACAAAAATAAAATAAAGGAAGAGTGAAAGAAGGACATCCATATGATGTCAAAACCGTGAATTATCTGAAAAAAAATACTCCTTGTAAAAGCATACTTGCACGAGATGGCCTCAAATTTTTGACAGATCAATAGCACTTGTAATTATTGCTCTAATATTTGGTTATTGTTAAATCCACCAATTCTTAGGAACTCAAACTAAGAAGTTGCCACAAGATCAACTATATTTATCATTTAAGTTGGCTTCATAGTAATTAGAGTTAACACATCTCCAATTGCTGTGAGTTGTTTGTCACTTTGCAGTCTGTAATTAGATATGCATGAGGTGAACTAATTATGTATTGTTTATGCAAGCAACATGGAAAAAAATAATTTAAAAAAATATCGTTATTTATATTGAAAAATATCATGGAAAGAGTTGCTTTTTATGCAATAAATTGCTAATATATATTCATTATATATATGTCATGATAAAAAAAAATAATAATAACATCATTACTTTGTTGATGTTGCTAAATTAAAGTGGCATGTTAATATGAAACTTTAATAATATTAGTTCACAAACTAGTCAGGTAAATTATGTTGAAAGAACTGGCTAGTAGGTGATGATCTGAAATTCAATGACACGTATACCAATTTGTGTGGTCACAGCTATTTTCTTCACAATTAACTGCAAACAAGCATGGTATGGCATAAGACTTGTATAATTCCCATTCTTGGTTCACTTTCAAACACACCTGAAACCAAACCAGAGAACCCAACAATCAGAAAAATCGACACCAAATATATTAGACAGAAATCAGAAAAACCCAACTGATAATCATATATGGAGCTATAATTCCTTATGATGATGAATATCAATACCAGCTTCATAACTTCCAAAAACAAAATACTCAAACTGTTGAGGATACTAACTCCTTTATGCTGGTGATGTTGGTCAACTCTACATGCTGATGTTCAATCCTCTTTAGGACAGCAAAAGTATCACTACCTATTGAAGCCATGGTATCCATCCGACGAAGGTTCTGCTGCCTTATCTTCGAAATAGCTAAAGTCACATCTGCTATCAAGGGACGCTTTCTAGGGATCTTGTTCAAACACTTGTAGGCAATGTCAGCCAGAAGTTGGACCTCTTCAGGATTGCTTTTCCCCACTAGATTCTTGTCTAGTATCTCTTGCCAATCAGCTTTTCCCTCACCACCAAGTGCCGCCTGAAAAAGTTCATTAAATAGTGGCTTATAAGCAAAAAGATACTTGCCTGTATTGATAGCCTGTAGGATGCCCAATGACGAAAGAACTCAAAAGTTATAAATTCATCTAGGTAATTGTACTCCTCAGATTGAATTTACACACAAATTTCTGAAGTTATGAAGAAACTTACAAGATTAATGTATTCCATCAGACCTTGTTGTGGATTTATAGCTGTTATGAGTTCAAATAAGATAATACCAAAACTATATATGTCACTCTTCTTTGTGAACTTGCTTGTTGACATATAGTCAGGATCCATATAACCATAGGTACCCTTGAGACCTGACTTCCTTCCATCATAAATATCTTCTTTGGACAGTCCAAAATCAGCAACCTGATAAGATTTTATTGATGAACTTGGTTCGAGAATAAAGGCAGAACACATATGAATCATATTTATCATTAAATTCTACTATCTATCTAGCACCACAAAATACGTCCAAAATTAATCAGGATTTTGCACAACATGCTCACAAATTATATTTAGCTTGAAACTAATAATGTGAGAAAAACAGAGTGATTTTAGTCCAAAAATCATATTGCAAAAGAAAAAAAAATACACATATTGGCTAGGTTATTGGATGTAAGAGAGAAAATAATACTATACGAGATAATCAATAAAACAACAAATAGTAGACACATAATGCCCTGAAGTGTGAGGAGAGCAAGTCAAACACTCCCTAAGATTACTAATAAAGAGGTAATAATATCAAGTGTTCTGCACAAATCACCCGTTTCAACTAACTAAACACTAGAATAGTCAACTTCTCTTCAGATTCCGGAACTAGACTATTGCTGACAAGGCAAGAAAAGACAATTACAATATACCTGTGTATGACCCTAGATTCATATCTGGCAGACATTTGGCCACCATTCAAACTTGAAAATCAACATTTTGTTATATTCTCAAGTAAGAGTTATATAGTTCGAGTCTGTCACAAACTTGGCACCAATTTAGATATAACATGCAGGTAATGTGTATTATAGAACGGAAATTACATTAGATTAGTTAAAATTTACATTTCCATAACAACGGTCTGGTCCTTCCTATCTTCCCATCAGCTCAGAAAATAAAAAATAGAAAAAGGGACAATTTCTGAACTATGATTTCACCTTGGCCCTCATTGACTGATCCAAGAGTATGTTAGCAGATTTCAGATCACGATGAACAACAGGTGGGTTTGCCTGTTTCAAGAAGTACATGAGCTAAGGGGCAGGGATACATGACAATCGAAACTGATAGTAAACAAGGTGATATATTCAGCATACTCCTTCATGAAGATACTCGACTCCATGTGAAACATCATGTGCAACTTGTAACCTCTCTTCCCAGGTCAAGATACGTTGACCACCTCCTGTTTTACATTTGACAGAAAATTTTCTTAGTTCAAGGCTGAGCGTGCATAGAAATAGAACATAATTCAACAATATAGCAAGCGTTGCTTTTCACAAAGGTTCATATGATGATGGAAAGTTCACCTCCAAAACAAAAAATTATATTAAATCACCTTTACAGAAGCTTCTTGCCATCGAGAGTAACTCAAAACATCACCTGAACTTCTAATAAATGGATCAAGACAATTAGATAAAATGTATATATGCTCCAAGGGTTTTACTCCCACATCTGTTTGTCCATAAGCTTTGTTCTTTCTCTACACACATCAGGCAATAACCTTAATGAACAATTTCAGGAAACAATTGTGTCCCATTTTTTGGTAAAGTCTGGAAGTAGAGGGAAAAATAGGAGCCTAGGGACTGCTTTGAAAGAGCTTTAAAAAGATTCCTTTACCAAGCTTTGCAGTAAAGAGAAAAAATTACAGTATCATGAAAAATAAGTAATGAACTCCAGGCCAATTTTTTCTTTTTTACATATGTTTCTCGTAAACTGTACCAGATAGTAGAGAGAATGTGATCACCCTTTTGAATTTGAAAACACTCTGAAGGGTGAAAAAGTTGTGGGAGGAAGAAGGTAGTGATCCTCTTTTTGGTGTATTCTGCCAAATACATTCTAGCCAAAGCTTTTTATTACAAAAATCATACCTAAATGCCTATGATATAGTTACCATCCAAAATGCAACATCAAGAACCACCCTTCTTCAGAAGCATTGCTTAATTAATTTTTCTTTCTTACTCTAACCATCAAATAGAATGATCATATCCAAGCCACAGACAAAGGTTTACAAATATGTCAGAGAAAACTAGAAGCATACCATACAGTAGGCTTTCCAAACTACCATTACTCATGAATTCATAGATGAGCATGCGCTGGCCTTTATCAATACAATATCCAAGCAAATTCACAAGATTCCTGTGATGCAACCTACCAAGCAAAAGTACCTACACAAGGGGATAAACTGTAAATAGAAGGCTAATATAAACATCACAAATCAACATTGCAAGAATCTTTTTATACATTATTTTCAAGCTACAATACATAGTTATATGTTCATATTACCAAAAACATATTTAGCACAAGACAGCAGTAAAAAAGTCTTCTTGGAATAAAATTTCAACCAAAACACGCACTAGCAAATAACTAGATTTTAAAAAAGCAAAGCAGAAAGTTTTCTTAATGAAAATGGCTTTGTAATCAACATTATAGTGCAATTTGTGGGGGAAAAGAGAAAAGCCTTGGATGCAGCAGATCAAAGACAGGCATTCACCTCTGTTTGAAACTCTCTCTCACCCTGACTTGAATTATTTGCGAGCACTTTTACAGCTATGACTTCATTTGAGAGCATTGTAGCCTTGTAGACAGGACCAAAAGATCCCTGCCCTAAAATAGTTGTAAAATTCTGTGTTGCTTTTTGAATATCCCTGAAAAATAAAGCAGAACTTACTGATGCAGCATATCATAGAATACGTGTTGCTTTAGTGACAACTAACAAACATGCATGTGCATGTCGTGAGAAAAAGACAACAATAATTTATTCGAAATATAGTGATACTTGTCTCATATACTTTTCTGAGTATAATATGCATGTATCTATAACATCGTTTTGGACTTATATTAAACCAAACAATCAGAGTTGTTATCATGCCCAAAGAAAATAGGAAATCAAAACAAGTTAAAGTCCAAGACATACTTGTAAAAGTATCTTGGTATGCCTGATTTGGAAAGATCTTTGTCATGGAGTCCTTTCCGTGCCCAATAAGGACCCCTCTGCAGTCGATATTGAGAGCTCTGAGCAACCTCAGAATATGAGAGTGATGCACTACAATCAATACTCGTATGATGGCCATTTGCACGTATAGGAAGAGTTGCTGCACGATCAGTTGAATGGTGTTGGACTTGAGAATGCTTTCTGTAGAGCCTCACAAAAACAAATGCACAAGATGCCACCACAATCCCAACAGCTACACCAACAGAGACTCCAATGATAGTTATTTTAGTCTGATTTCCCATCATGAGATCTTTTTTGACACCTAATAGAAGAGAACATCTTGAAGGCCAGATAGAAGAAGGGAGGGAGATCTGTGAAAAATATTTAGTACCATCAGCTGAACCCATACAAGTATTCTTGTGCGCCTTCCAAATCCGAGCAGTAACCCTATTCTAGATTTTACTTAGCAATAGCTACTAGGTAGCTAAGAAAATGTCATATGCTGGTCAGCTATTTTGTGTAGCAACAAACCTTGCTATTTTTGAAACTTTAAGCCTGATCCCAAATTCTAAGGGTTCTTCAGATGTCCACATTGGATGCAATTATGGGCATCAGAGACTAGGCAAATTATGAGAAGCTAATTTATAACATTTAGGGATGTCGGACAACAAACATCATTTTGTGAGGATTAGAAAAACCTTTGAGAATGAAGATTGCATCATTAAATTAAGAATAATCTGTCCAAATATATGCATTTTCTGACTACTTGACTATTATCATAATCAATTTCTATCTATGATCTTGACTTGTCTAAGATGCCATATTTATATCCTATATGAGAATCACAATGGTCGCGCAAGTACAAGTTGAACATCCCTACTAATGTCAACATTGAAGAAATAAAGATATAACATTAAGGTAAAAACATAAATGAACAGAACTCAATTTTGAAAACATACTCTCATCCATAACAAACACAATCAAACACACAAGGCATAATCAAGAAGATATCTGTCAAATTAGACAAAAATCTCCTAATGATCATGACTGAATACTGCTTGGTCTCATCTAACCTTGCCTTACAACAAGTTAAACAAATTGATACAACAGTGAGCTTCGTGAAACGTCGTGTCCAAACAAAAAACTATCCCTATCCTCCAAAAGAAGGCACAAGTAAATGCAAGGATGTGCCATACTTGCAAAGAATTTCTTATCCCTTTATAATCTCAGGAGTTACAATTACGTTTTGTTTAGGAATATCAGGTCAAGAAATATCATGTCATACAGGTACTTTGTGAAGCAGCAGAAGTTTGTTGTGAATGAAGAAAAAACTGGGGATGCCGGCCAATAAATTGATATTCAGAAATAAAGATACAAACTTGTTACCGAGAACAGATTCTGAATCAAGCTTATGAATAAATAATTCGTGGAAGCGAAAAAAAGAAAAAACAAGTGAGAACACAACAGGAACCGAAGAAAACTCTATTTATCCATAAAATAATCCTCCCTATCACTCAATTCAGAAGAAAAATCGCACCATTTTACAAATTAAGGGCGAGAAATAGCGGGATATATAGACTGAACAAGGCTGCTATCTCAAGCAGGAGACCAAGAACAAAAATCAAAGATCGTAAACAAGCAGAATAAATCACAATGCTCGGATTAATTCTTCTATTGCCACAAGAAAAATTCAAAAAAATCAAGAAAATTCACCTACTTCTTGAGATTTCAGCCGATGATCCTGATCTCTATTCTCTTCCTTCTTCGACGAATGGGAGAAAGAGAAGAAGAATTGAAGAAAAGAGAGAAGCCGTCGACTCGGCTGGGCAAATAGACTAAGAGAAAGACGTGGGAAACAACCGAAGACCACAAGTTCAACTTCTTAATCGACGACAACCCTAGACTTGCGAACCTATATGCCGGCTATCGTGGCATAAGACAATTACTTACATACCCCTGTTGCTAATGCGGCATATTATGTTTGGGGAATTGGTCGATTAGAGGTTAATGGAGTGGTTAGAACTAACGCAAAGTAAAGATACTTCATTATTATCAATGGGTAAAACTGGGTTTGGTTTTTTTTTTTTCTATTATTTTTAAATTTTGTTTATTAGGTTTTGATTCGGCTTTTGCTTTGGTTGTTTATATCTGCCATTGTTGTTGAAATGAAGAGAAACATGGATTAAGAACGTTACGGTTTGTCTCCTCTGACTTTATTTATTTATTTATTTTTTCTTTTTTTGTGTTTTGATTGTAACTATATTTTGATTCTTTTTTCTGTAATTTAAAATAAAATTTTAAGCTAAAAAATATTTGAAATAATCAAAAACAAAATGACAGATAAAATAATTTCGGCGGATTACCTTAAAACTTTCGCTTAAACCGATATTTGACTCGGTGTATAAATTATTGAAGTCAAACTGATGTCAATTGCTTGGTCGTATTTGGAGAAGGAAAGATTTTTATTTTTATTTTTATTTTTTGCTGATATAGACTAACAGATGGTCCTCCGACATTAGCAGTCGACTGCACTATGCTCGGCCAGCATGCTAGCAGGTCAGGTCGAGTCACAATTCGAGCCTGGTTTAGACCATGTATTCTAACGGTAGGATGGAATCCAATGCACAGGCAACACGGTGTAAACCGCGCCACGTGGCGCACAGGGTTCGGTGCGGGACATGGGACCGACTTGCGACCAGTTTGGACACGCTTCTCGAAAGGCTCCCACTTTCGGGCTCGGGTGCCACGACCTCGTGTTCTAAAACTTCACTAACCCCAAACCTCAATTAACCTTGTTAATTAATTCACCCTCTGCTGCTAATTACTTTTTAATGATTTCGTTAAATGCCCTCTTGGCTTGCTTGATTTCATACTGCCCGCAGCTGAAGAGATGCTGAGACTACGCACATATTTCCATAATGTTTTTTCTCTGAATCAAAACCACAATCGAATCTACGACCAAATATTGAAGACCACGCATACATCCCAATTGCCTGGGAAATAAGGAATTGCGCTTGACCGTGCATGCCCGCATCACCAAATCGGTCAAACGCAAAATATATAACATGAACTTCTTTTTTTAATATATTTATTGAAATTAATTACATAGTAGATGAAGGATCTTTTACGATTTACTGACCCATTCATATTCAAATATCACAAAGGTACGTTTGGTACACAAAAGTGTCTACTCTTTGACCATTGAAGAAGATGGGGCAGCCTTCAGGGTATCCTCCACTAGCATACATAAGAACCTGCGTCAAGAACAATAGTAAAATCCGTACTCCAAAACCCTAGAAATGGTGAGTTGGCAAAGGTCCATTCAAATTGCATGCATGGAAGAGGACAGGCTCTAAATTCCCAAAGAGGCAGACCCATTTTTTTACTCCGTGTCCACGCTATGAAGTTCGAACACTCGCCCTGATGTGTTTTCTTCCTGCTTTTTAGCCCTCCAAAGCAACAAGTAGGATCAAGGACATTGAAAAAGAGTAGGAGAACATGTTAGGGAAAGGTTGGAAGGACAGTGAGGTATTAGAAAATGGCAAGCGTCGGAATCCTGGCCTTTGACCTCTTGTTGGCTTGGACTAGGGCTCTCCATAAAACCCTAGCTGCCTCCTCGCTTCTCTCCTCTTCCCTTTCGGCTTCTATTGCCCTAGAAACTTAACCCCAAGCTCAGTAAAAAAAAAGCCATGGTGACTATGAAGTTCACTAGCCTGCTGCTAGGGCTTTTCCTGTCCTTAGCTTATGCTCACCAAGGTACAATACACTTCTAGCTTCACTATGTATCAAGCTAAAAGTTAATTTTGTGCAGCATACACCAAACACACTAACCTCTACCTCCTGTTACTATGCAGTAATCTGTATTCACGTTAGCAATGGTCGAGCCGTCATCACTGTCGATAAGGTCAGTCTTGTTTGCAATGTTATTATAGTCCTTATCTGCTTGGAGAGCTAGTTTTCATGATCAACATGAACTTCTGAAACAGGAGCTTCGGCAAGGGGATACGATGAGTGTTTCTGAAAACAGAAACAAGTTGTTTGGTGGAAGGAAGATGGTGGTGAAGGAGGAGAAGCTGGAAGTGCGAGGCACTATGAACACAGGTGCAAACCCTAATGTTGGGAAATGTGGTCATGAAGGGAAGGGGAAGTTGAATATAAAGTGTGGGTTGAGGAATAGTGGCCTTCCATCCAGCGTCAAATTGGTTGGTCTTGTGCCTTTGAATTCTGATTACCATGCACCCAAAACCCACCCTCCCAAGAACAACTAGGGCAAAGGCTTTTATTCCAATTTGAGCTAGTGTTAGGCCTTCTTTGTCGCTCCTCCTCTACATATGTCACAGTGAAAAGAAAAGAGAAGCCTCTCAGTGTTTTTGTATCAGTTTGGCTTGATGTTCGAGAGGATCTCTTTGTATACAAAGCTTTTTGAAGTTTGATTTATATGCATGGTAGAATATATATTTGTTAGAAATATCCCAATTTGCAAATGATCAGTTGTAACTTCTGTGATTTTTGGTGCCGCTTGTTGCACACAATGGACTTCTGAGTAAATGGCTATAAAAACTCGGTGTTTAGGGTGTCAGATGCATGGAAAGTGGAAGAGTCATGAATTATTTTTACCATTTGAATGCTTCATGGTTGCAGGTAAGGCCAAGAGCACTTTAGTGACGCCATCTGGATCGTTGAGCTCGAACACAAATTACAAGGTCTCTCTCTTTGTCTCAACCTTGTCCACTTATTTCACACTCGAATAAAGTTGCAGAATTATATTTGTTGCAGTGAAGCCATACTTAGAAAATATCATTTACTTAGACTTTCATTCTACGAGTGTTTTTTGCATTTTTCCCGACTATGGAAACTCATGTATTTATTTGACATGTTCTAGAATGACAAGAACAAAAAGGTGAAGACAAGTCCACCAAATGCTTCCTCAAGTCATGGCAGTGCAACTCCACCGAAGGTCTTCAGTGAATGTTCTGAAACATCTAATGCAATGGGCACAGAAAAGCTCCTAGAAGCCACCAAAGAGATCTACAACATGCTGAACAAGGATTACCAAGCAAGAGCGCGCCGCCGACCTCCAATCAACAACCATGCACCATTAGATGAACCCTAAGAAGACAGCAGCTAGCAAAGTAGAAGCCTAGCTCTTTCCACACAATTTTGGCTTGGGATTTCACTTCCCTTATAAATATCAACTATGCTGTCAGATATAGCTACTAGTTTAGGTGTGTTAATTTCTTACATATATGATAGGTATACTTAATTTGGGATTAGATTGTGTCATAATAGTTCCAATCATCGTTTGTGGTCGTATAGCACATAACAGAGTTTGGGGAGTTCGTCTTCATCCTTTGTAGAAATAGAAGTGTTTGTTTCTGGTCTAATTGATTTTCAGGGAAGTTGCATGTAAAACCAGTGTTTCGTTAATTTCATTCCGATGCAGAATCAATGGAAATCCAATAGAGATGACAGTAACAGGATCATTTTCTAAAATTTCATGCAACGATCTGGCTACTTGGATATTATAACGAGACAACAACAATGGAAAGACCAACAAGACTTGATCTTAAGGTAAAAGACAGTAAAATATATTTTTAAGTGTTTTGGAAAATATGAAAGTGCCCAATAATATTTAGATGTGTGAATACCGCCGAGTATAATTGTCATTTATTACTGTACTAATTACTCTCAATTGCATTGAGAAGTTATTTATTAATGTGACCAGACTATTGATCTTCTTCGTAAGTTGGTCTTCTTCGTAACAACTAAAACCTAGAACCAAAACCAGTAAAGAAAACATAATTTTTAGGTCAATTAGAGTCCAACTGGGTTCAAATAAATTTTTTGCAATAAAAATACAAAGAATGTGGTTTCATTAAAAAAAAAAAAAAAACCTTTTTAGTAAGGTTTGGTGGTTCTTATGAGATCTATACCTTCGACTTCAAACATTAATTGCGGTCGTGAAATTTTCTCTAAACAATATTATTTTTTCCACAAATAATGCTTCAAATTTTGCCTAATTTACTCAATCCATAATTTAATTGTTTGGTATCTACATGCAATTATTTAGTTGCTAAATTTTTATTTTTCTAAAATTTTATCAAGAGATTTATGTGATTGGAATTTTATCACATGAATTTTAAGTCCGAATTTCCGCCTCTAGCAAGACCATGCAATGGTAAATCCCAGAGTTATGCTCAAAGAATAGTTGAAAGTTATATTCGCTGCCGGTGCATTTGTCATTTTGTCTACTCCACAACAAGAGCAACATTCCCTGCGAGCTAACTAGCAAGTAATTTAGCAGTCGTTCGATATCAAAGTTGAGCCCTCAAGTGTCATCTTTTCAGGCAAACATATTCATGGCTTCCTGCAAACCCCATCAGCATTGTTCGTGGGCTTTAAAAAGCCAGAGAATGAACGAGTGTGTATTAGGAATAAGCCTTGCTCTCATGAAAAATAGTTCCAGTGAAAGCCAGGCTCCTGAGTTTCAAGTCCTTTACCTTCCAACACCCCCAAGAGCATTTCAAGACGCCCGAGCAACAAATACAAGATTTTTATTTCTTTCCCCAGGTTTATTTATTTAAATCTGTCAGTAAAATTTTTGCCCTTCTCATTCCTGGATGTGAAACTGTAGCGGTCATTTGCTATATTCTTTGCTTGCATCTGCGGCATTTTTATGCGTAGCTCCTGGCATTTGCAAGTTATGACTTTTTTTTGCAACATTTCAGTAAGCTATTGAGGAAATCTTAATTGCTATGCTAAATTTTATTTTCTCAAAACTGTGAGGTCAATATGCGGATCGCACAAGTCTCCTTTGTTAATGGTTCAATCAATTTGTGTTCCATTCAAATTTATTTTTGAAATTATGATTTGGGGATTGGGTTCGGGCTGTGTTTGTGCCTTTGCATTCTTGCAGCTTGGGACCAAACCGCTCTCCCAGAGGATGAGGGTATAAAGGAGGGCACCTCCTACTTGCTTGTAGGACCATGTCTCAACCAGATTTCAAATCCAACGACAAGACTCTACGGAAGGCAGACAAGGACGAGATCGTGAGTGGAAATCAGATGCAAAATGTTATTGCATCAGTTGAATGATGCAGTTGTATGAACGAAACCTGTAGTTATTGTGAGACAACACCAGAACTACTTACTTTAGTGCAGTCCTTGTGCTGTGGTAATTCTATAGACATCCCAAATCTCGCCAATTACTCTTCATCCGTTAGATTTAGTACTGTCATCTTTAAATGAGAGTTTGATTTATGAATGACACAAGCACGTAGGCTATATATATATATGATGGATTATGACTCATTACCCGCTCCCATAATCTCCCGTAATCAATATTGGCCATGAGTTTGTGCTACATACATATATGAGGTTGGATGACTTAGTTGTGGTGATGTTATGTGCCCTAAATTTCTCAATTCATGCACCTACAATAGATGGGCCGTCATGCCATGAAATTTAGGGACCTTTACAGCTCACAGTAGCCTTTCTGAACGAGGAGAAAAAGAGCAAGTCTTTAGATCCAAACAAGTTAATGAAAGCAACAAACTTTATGATAAAAAAAGTGTGTTCCAAGGATGAGTTTGAGGTAAAGCATCAAAACAAGTGGTTAACAAGCTTTATCATAATTTATGATGAAAAGTAAGTTCTAAGGATGGGTCTGAGTTAAAAGTATGTTGAAGATGAGTTACAAGAGCATGCTGCTAAATATCCAATTCCATATCATCAAGTAGGCTGGGGCATGTATGGGTATTTAGTAATCTGTTCTTGTGATTCAGTCGGGGTTAACAGGTCCAATCCAATCCAATCCAATCAGCCACTTTTGGGCCCATGTACTCCAAGTCCTCCCAGTTAGCAATTACTTCGCCCATTGTCCTCAATGTCTAAGTGAGTCTAGTTGTTTTAAAAAAAGAGTTTTTTTAAAAAAATTATTTTTACCCCTCTAAAATCATAAAATTTCATACATATACTCTTGAAATTTGAAATTTGCATACATACCCTAATAAAAACTAGGTCATTTGCTTAGATATCCCCCAAAACTATGGTGTTTGCATAAAAGTGTTCAAATGTAAAGGGGTAAATCCAATAATGGAGATCAACTTTAGAGGTATTCAAGTAGGTCCTTGTGCGCAAAGAAAAGCCAAGTTAAATAAACAATGGAGCAGAACACAAATCATTTTTTTAATCTATGTATAGATTTTCACAACAGCAGTGCCGGTGGTCAATCATTCAAATCTCTCTCTCTCCCTCATGCAGGCGTGGGCATGAATGCAAGCAACCTTTCCTCCATTAAAGCCAACCTTCACTGAACATATCTACAACCAATTGTTCTATCTCTCCCTTGGATTTTGATATCTCGTGTGTTTTGACGACAGTGTGTTAATTGAAAGTGGTGTATTCAATGAAGCCAATGCAACAGCTCGCCTTTCATTCTTTTTTTGGTAAAGTTTGATGAATACACACCTTTTGCATTTGCTACGAGTTCTTGTGCTCTTTAGGGCATGTTCCTAGGTTTTGGATTGTCTTGGCACTTGAGCCATTGGAAACAGTATGGACATCCACTACTCTTTTGCTTTTCTTAGATTCATCGTATCTAGAGTTTGGAATAAGAGTTCATATTCGTCATTTGAGAAATTTCTACCGTGAATTGGCTTTTGGAGTTTGATCCTCTTGTTCTCTTCTTTTACTGGTCCATTGGGGTCTTAAACTTGCTCATTGATTGTTCAGATTTCTGTACTGTGTAGAGGTGTTAATATAGTGATTTTGTTGTCTCAAAGAGCACATGGGTTTGGGTGAGAAGGAAAACTTTGGATTGGAGAAGTGCAGAGGGGATCGAATGAGCTACAATCCTTATGGTGCTTGGCAAAATGTCAATCCAGTTTCTATGGTAGAATCGTCTCCTAGCTTCTGGAACAACTCAATCTATTCGCAGAACTTCAGCATTAGCACCTCTGGTGCTGCAGCCATTGGCAAGGTAGCTCCAATGGGGCCAGGGCCGGACACGAGTTGTGGTTTCTCGCAGCTTGGTGCCGGAATTTCCTCGCCAAGCTTGTCTGCTGTTGCAGTTAATTCAATTCCTGTTGATCCAGTTTTGAAGATTTCATGTTCCAATGCATTTGATGCATCTTCTTCCCATAGTCTGGAAACCGCTCCTAAGAATCAACCGCACAAGGGGATCTCGAGCAACGCATCGGGCGGCAAAGAGGAGACGTCTTGTTCAGGGGAAGCGGCTGGGGGTTCTTCGTCAAAAGATATTGGTTTGAAAAGGAAAAGAACCAACCAGGTGACTTCTCTTCCTAATTCGTAAATCGTTCTAGCGCTTAATCATGTTGAAACTTGAGGAGTTTTGGCAAAGTATGCATATAGATATGTAGAATCAGAGGGAAATCCTCGCACATAAAACATAAGAGTAAGTTGTAGATGAGAATAAAAGATGTTCAACAATTTCATGGTAGAAGGATATGGAATTGGATCAAGGGCAAGTTAGATCCCAACTGTCTGCTGGAAAAGATAGCTCGGAGGCACCCAAAAAGGATTATGTTCACGTCAGACAGCGGCGTGGCCATGCGACTAATAGCCACAGTCTTGCAGAAAGAGTAAGCTTTTGAAGCTG
The DNA here is from genome assembly GCA_005019695.1 of Trichopus zeylanicus subsp. travancoricus. NCBI lineage: Eukaryota > Viridiplantae > Streptophyta > Magnoliopsida > Dioscoreales > Dioscoreaceae > Trichopus > Trichopus zeylanicus. The sequence continues at coordinate 785,955 of RXID01014496.1, forward strand.
CAGAATTGAATATTTTATGTATTATCTACCAAAGAAGATTTATCGAAACTACGTGCATTGCTGTGCGCTGCAGCTGAGAAGGGAAAAGATCAGTGAAAGGATGAAGCTTCTTCAAGAACTTGTGCCTGGTTGCAGTAAGGTAGGTCTTTGTTTTTGAGATTAAAATACCTGAATCAATGAAAGTTAAGTATCAAATGCGACCAGTTTTTCATGTTTGAACTATAGGTCACCGGAAAAGCAGTAATGCTTGATGAAATAATCAACTATGTCCAATCGCTGCAACGGCAAGTTGAGGTATGTTTCTTCTTTGAAATTAGTTTTAATTATACTGTTCTATGAGAGAATGGCAACATAGTGTGTTTGTGTTCCAGTTTCTTTCTATGATGCTTGCTGCGGGAAAGCCAAGGTTTGGCTTCAACACAGAAGGGATTCTTTCTTCCAAGGATGTATGTGATTTATCGAGCTATTTCTCTTGGCTATAATTCAGGTCTTAGAAGATGAATAGTGCTTGTTTATGTGGTCGCTAACATTTTTTTTTAATTGTCAGTTGAACCAATGGCAAGGTGGTGCGGCATCTGCTATTGGTTTCTCACCGGATACGATTCATCCTCAGTTTCATCCATCCCAACAGACTTTGATACCAACTGGGATTCCTGCCATCTTGAATCCTTCTGATACACTTAGAAGAGCAATGAGTTCTCAGTTTACCTCCATGAATCAGTCAGCATCTCAGGTTTCTCCGTTTGACTTTGATCTAGTCCAAGTCAGAGATTGGAAATCCATATGAACGTGACCCTGTCATAACACAAATTTACACACAATATATAGTCCACATTTAGGAGCAAGTTGGTCATCTTAATTTTGTAAGATTTAGTGAATGATACAGCTATATATGCAAATAATGTATCAACCCATTAATACAAGAGTATAAATCTCATTAAAGTTGTTGAGGTGTTGTTGGTGTAATAAAGTCGTTTACCCCAAAACTTTCAAAAGAAATTGCGAACAATGTGGCTTTGTTTGTGTATGTATTCTTGCGTCTTTTTTACAGGAGCATATGAACAATTTTTTACATTGTAGAGATATATGAACAAAATCCTCAGCAAGTTCTCTGTATGTTCACGAGGTTTTGGATACGTGTGCAAGATCACTCTTTCAACAAAAACAGAGCAAAAACCATTTTTTGACAAAAACAAAAAAGCAACTGTGTTTGAGGGTTTTCGTAAGGCCAACTCATTTATACGTCATTGTTTTCCTGATCACGAGTTTTTCTTTCATGTGCTTGAGACATGTTAATATTGCTCTACTTTCCGATTTCCTTCTCTTGCATTCAATCCATATTTACGCATACTTTGATCAATTTCTGTAGATGGCAAACACATGGGACGATGAGCTCCACAATGTTGTTCAAATGACATTTGGTATCAACCCCCCTGCCAACCAAGGATCAAACAGAAAACCTCCTGATGGCTTCTCAAACTAAGCCACGTTTCCAGAATTCAAATTGCGAGTTTGGGGGTCTGACCTTTGATAATCGCTCCACACTCAAATTGGATCTCTCTTCATGTCCTTGTGCTGATCTAAATAATGCATGGTTGAAGCCACTCGCATTCCTCCGAAGCCGGCTTAATGGTTGTGCAACGAATCAAGGCAGGTTTTGGTTTGCCAAATCTGGAGGATATATTACAACTTCTTTATTTCTGTCTCCGAATAACAATGGGTGGAGAAGAAGGTTATGTAACTGCAGATAAAGCTTTACAGATGAGCAGTCAAAACCGGAATATGAGGAGCTTCAGAAGAATGTCAGCTGCTAAAAATTTTTGAAGCGATCCTGCAGTTTGGTTTTGTTCTTGTCCGCTCTCAATTAAAACATTGATGATTGTGGATTCGTTGCTATACTACTACTACTGAATGAATAAATGCATTTTTGCAACCTCCATCTTTCTACTGCGTTCTTGTTTTTTCATTCTATTTAACCAAAATGTTAAAAATGAGTTATAATCAAATAAAAAAGAGAGGACAAAAAGTTTGAAGGAATTGGAAATGTGGCTTGGATAGTTGGATGTACCATGAAAGCACATTATAGGTGGATTACGAGATGAGGAACCATCCTTCATGGTCACTTTCTTATTCATGATAGTAAACTAGTCAATGATCTGAGTCTATGTTCATGATACAGTTTCCGATATGACATAAATTTATAAGTATTAAGAACAATTTGGCCCATTCATAGGCACAATATGCTATCCTAGAGTGGATCAAAATTTTAGAATTTCACATTTTGTAATATTTTTGTTGCCTTGCAATTGTAGGAATATATGAGGCAGTAAATGGAGACTTTCTTGATGCACAAAGTTTTGAGTTCGCTAAACCCATACTTGGTTTGTTTTCCTGCCATTTTTCCTTCAAAAATCTTTGTTATATTGGCCTGAAGCATGAGGCTTTTGTTGCTGCAGCCAAATTTAAGCGCTTCTCAGATGTTTCAAAGAGCAATGTCAGCAAAGCAAAAAGCTGATGTTTCAGCGACCTTTATCAATTTTCAGGCTATGAATGTATATAACACCCCTTCTCTAAATATCCTCTTGGGAATTGTTTTCCTAATCATCTCTGGTTACATTTTCCTGAAATTAATTTGTATGTATCATCAGAAGCTTGGAGATTCAGTACTCAGGCCCTTTCTTCAGGTTTTGCTTGGTTCATGTAATTTTTGTTCCATTATTTGAATGAAAGTTTTGCTCCTGCAGTGTGCTGCAGCAGGGACTCCTCGTATTTTCTTAGTTCTCCAGACTATCATTGAGTCAGTCGACAAGGGATTGATATTTTCTTCTGGGCCGATGCGATGTTGTACAATTCTGGCGTCTTCTGAAGACATGAGTTTGGTTATGCTAACACATCCTAAGCTTTTGCAGTCAATATTTAAACAGCTGAAAATATTTTCAGATTATTCATATCTGCGATAGATTTTCGAGTACAAATATTGATGGGCGATGAGTGCGGAGAAGAGTTTATTATTTGAATCTGGCAGTGCCAACAGGATCTGAAACCCTAGATCTTTGTACTATGACTCACCAGATGTCTCAAATCTTTCAGACATGGATATCCATAATCGGAAGGAAAATTATGTCTAGATGATTAGATCATTCTTCTAAGAATCAGCATAGACATCTGAATAGGCACCAATGTTTACCCTGACTTAGCCGTGTGGATCCTGTAGGATAAGTTAATCACTCTTGTAATCACAGTATTGCTAACTATAATTATAAATAAACATTTTGTTTAGAAGAGATTTGAAAATGCAGTGATTTTAAAAATAAAGAAAATACCTTTTTCTTGTATTATCGGTTCCGCCCTCGAATTCTTTTTTCTTTTCTTTTTTTTTTTTATAATGTAAAAATTATATGTAACAGCAGATCAAATGGGAGGTATTAGCGGCGGCCCAAAAAACACTACAAATTTCTTTGAAATTTTATATATTCTAAAAATTTGTTTAGTTGATATTTGATTTTTCAAAAGTGAAAAAAAAATTTTAATTTTTTTTTTTCATTTTCAACCTACTTTTAAAATTAATTAAAAATAATTAACTGTCAATGTTTGATTAAACAAAATATATTTTTAAAATATAACTGTTAATATATAAAATATTATTTTATTTAAATTTTTTCTCCAAATATTTTTTTTTAAATATATCATTATTATATTAAAATTATTATAAATTAAAAAATTATTATATTTACTTACAAAAATTAGGAAAATTACTTCAGATCTAAAAAAAAAGAAGTAAAACTTAATTTATTTTTTATTTGAGAACTAAAAATAGACAGAAGTTAATAAATTTTTCAAAAATCACATTTATAAAATCAAAAGTGAACAGAAATTATTTCGCTTTCGATTTTTTTTACTCGCTCAACCAAACAATTCCCTAATCGTGGAGATAATCGCAATAAGCCCAAGATCTATTCTGATCTGCCGTCGGATCAAAGGACACGATACTTGATGCCAGCAGCGAGCAAAACCATCGAACGGGGTTTCGGTTCACAACCAAAACTGTTCGGGTTTCTAATGGCGCGCAGTATTGTTTTTATAAAAAAAAACATACAAACTGATATATGATGCGCATGTGGTGTGACCCATCTAAAAATAATAAGTAATTGAATTGGTTTTATTGACTAATCAACCGCAAGCTAGTTAAACAAAAGAAATCTAGGAAATATTTTTTTTCACGTAAAGGAAAGACAAAAAACTGCAAATATCCGTACGCCTAAAAGTTGCTAGGCGCATCGATGCCTCTGTCAAAGCATGATGTCAGCATAAATTTATTATCTTATTTTCTTGGTTGAACCATGAAATAAAATCAAAAATGGAAAAATAAGACATCAAACTGAACAATAACTATAAACCCAACATGTGTAATAGAAACCGTGCAATCACATGACTGAATGAATACAAACCCAAAGGGGCAGTAAATAGTTGAGGCCAAGGAGACTTAACAACATATGTTAAAGGTAGATGATAACCTACTTGCTCTGGATGACCATATCAAGAATAGTGTAAAGTCATGGTAGAAAAAAGATGCAGGAATTAAAATTACAGCATTTAAACCAGAGACATAATAAATAAACCAAATAAATCATTTTGGTGTCTAACAATACATTGAGGCATAAAAGCTATGGATGTGTAGTAACTCATTCTCACCATGGGAACAACCTGATAAGAATTCCTTGGATAAGAATAAGTAGTTTGAGATGAGCCATTGTAACATGATCATAAGCAAATTGATTGCTTGCCAAGAAGCCCATACAGTTGTAGTAGCTAGATCATATGAATAATGGAACATTAAACAATTAAAGATAAGCAAAATGAAAAAGGACATGCCAACCTTCCTCTGTCAAAACAAGATGGAGGTGATTTTTTTAAATTTGAAATGAACAATTCAAGGAAGTGATCGTCAGCCAAAAAATACAGAAAAGATGATGCAAAGAAAGGTTCCTTACAGAGAATATTTTGGTGCAACATTTGCCCAAGTATCTCAGACAAGGGGGGTTTTTGCCAAGAACCTTCAGTTGATAAATGAATTTGACATATATAAATAAATTTGAGCTATGCTCCAGTAACAATGAAATGGGCTCAATTCTCAATATAATGCATTTAGGGGGAAAAACAGAGTTCATCTAGGCATACCATGTCTTGGTACCAAATAATACGGTGTCTGCAAATGAATGTATATATTCAATAACAACCACTTCTTACATAGGAACACCAAATGGAACTGATCACTGCAAATGGGTTCCAAATGCACCACACACTATGTATAGAAGTGTTCTATCATAAATAAACAAATTTTGTCACCAATCATAGTTCATACCAAACCTAGGTGAGAATGCCTGCTAATGTTAAATAGTGGTAACATAAGTTATCACGTTCAACATCAAAGTATCATGAACTAATCCATAACAAAAGCTTCAATAAAAGCATTTGGCATTGCAAAACTTCATGTACCAATTAAATCAAAATTCTCCATGAAGCACAAAATGTTCCACCAATAGTTATTAGTTCAACCAAATAAACCTAATATACACATGATTGAAATCAAACACAAAGAGAGCATCCACGTAAACATAGATCATGAAAGCAAACATCATGCAAGTCCCAAGCTTCTGGCACTTGAACTATGGGTTAATTTGCAGGAGGTTGGCAATCTCAGTGTTGGCTTGATCAAGATGTTTGGCTTTGTAAAATCGTGTAAACCAATGAGATCAAGATGCACAAATAGTTTGACAAACATTTGTCAATTCCTACCAACAATAAGGTCATTATGTAAAGCCTAAAGCAACTCCAGCACTGAAATTACCAAATTCCAATAAATCTACCCTAATATGCGCATGATTAGGATCTACTACAAAACCAGAACCCACATAGAGGAAAATGCAGATCATGAAAGTACACATCATGAAAATCCCAAGCTCCTGGCACTTGAAATATGGGTTAATTTGCCAGAAATTAGTGATCTCAGTGTTAGCTTTGATCAAGATGTTCAGCATTACAAAACTGTATGCACTAATTAAATCAAGAGGCTCCATGGAGCACAAAAAGCTCCTCGTTGTCCACAAATGTTTATCAATCTTTACCAACTATATGGTGATCGTGTACTCTAAGCTTATAGCAGCTCCAGCACAGAGATCACCAAATCCAACAAAGCTAGCCTAACACAAATGACCAAATTTCACCAGTGTTCTGCTTGAAAAATTGGGGGTTAACTTGGAAAACTTAGGCATATGCGGTTCATTAATGGGGTGACCCAGGTTACATAAGTTTTTCATATCTTGAGAAACACCAAAGAGAAGAAGATTAAGCATTGAACTCAGCGAGAAACATAAATCCCAAAGATCTAGAGGAGCACTATCAATGCCTTGACTATATGGCTAACCTACCCATAATGAATAAGAAACTAGCACCAATCAAAACCTACCAGCTAGTGAACAAGAAGTCCAAGTTCCTCATGATCAGCATTTGTGGTAGGCAACCAAATACTTACACTAATCTGACATAAAGGATAATGTCTGCAATATTAACTTACATCAATCCAGGACTCAAATTACACTCACAAAACGAAGTCTTGACAAAGTTCCAACAATCTCGTGGGATTAGATACCAATTTTGTACAGGCAGTGGCAAATAAGATGCAGAATGCGATCTAGATATCGTAGGAAAGACAAGAACAAACAGAAAAACAAGGAAGGGAAACAGAGAGATAAAGCACCAGGAAGGCAGATCAGAGACGTAGCATGGTGCTTTGGAACTCATCCTCCTCGTCAATTGGCGGCGGAGCGTTGAGATCAAACGCCAGCGGCTGCCTGCGATAGCCGGAGACAACAACGTCACCATCATCATCAACTGCCGTCGACGAGGAACCACAGCCGCTGGCGCAGTCCTGGAGATCTCTTGGCGGAGGCGGCGGAGGCGGCCGATGGGACGATCTAGGGGGCCTGGGGGCAGAAACCCTAGGACCGCTGAAGGACTCGACGGTGCTGGAGTGGCTGCTTGTGGACTGGATCGGGTCCGGCTGCACGGGCCGGCGGGGAGCGGCGGAGAGGAGGTGGGGGGAGGGAGCAGGGGGGAAGTTGGTGCGGGCTTTGGGGCCGTGGAGAGCGAGGGCGGCGGAGTCGTAGGCTCGGGCGGCGTCCTCGGCGGAGTCAAAGGTGCCAAGCCAGACGCGGGCGCGCTTCCAGGGGTCGCGGATCTCGGCGGCGAAGCGACCCCAGGGTCGGCGACGGACTCCGCGGAACCGCCGTTCCCGGGATCCGGGAGAGGGGAAGGTGGCAGTGGCCGGGGTGGCCTTGGCCCTGCGCATCGCCGCCGGTGGTGATCTGGATCCGGGAGGAGAGGAAGAAGGGAAGGTGGAGGCGTTGAAATAGGGCTGATCCCTTCGTCCTCTTCCTTGTTCGTTTTTTTTTTTTTTTTTTTTTTTTTTTTTTTTGTTGGGATGGGGATGATCAGGAGAAATTAAAAAAGATTTGTTTTCTACTTTCCCTTTTTTTTTAATTAATCTACATCAGCATGTGCTGCACACGTGAATTCAACTCGAACAATTCAACTACCGTGTGCGAAGGTTCGGTAAACCGCACCGGTTCATTAATTTTAAAATTCACCGCTACCGAACCAAAACCAAACCTTAACAGGACCTGAATATGAACAGAAGTTAAACCTAAACCTAAAGTTAAACTGAACCAAAGCCAGACCGAACGAGTTTGTGGTTCCGGGTGTTAACTGGTTCCAAAGTAGCACAGCATCTGGTGTCACCGATTTTTATACCAAGACTAACGAATTCGCGATCACGGTAACCATGCTCTAATACAATAGAATAAGAATTAGGTTTTTAATTTAAAAAATAGAATTTCTATCGAATGAAATATGACAATTTTTACTTGAGGTATTAAAAGAAAAAAAAGAGATATTTTACTAGTTGGATTTTTAAATAACTTAGAAAAAGAGCTTTAATATTCCTTGTACGAGAACCGAAACCTGATTGTGAACCAGAATCAAACTTCAGAACTAAATCCCGAACACGAACCGGCCCGTTCCGGTTCATTTGGTCACCCATGGTATCATACAGCCAGATTATTTGTAAGTAACTCCCTGAAATATTGTCAATTTATAGGTACTTGGCTGATTTTTACACGAGTTTTATGTTTCATTGCAAAATCCCCACCAATAATTTAAAGTCAAACATTCTCATATATAATCCTCGACGAAAAACCAATCCATTCTTGGATCAATTTGGAATGATCATTCGAAGAGCATGACAACTGTTTCTCGAAAAAAAAGGCATTCAAGAGGAGAACCCGCTCGTTCATCTGTAAATCTAACACTTGCTATGAAAAAGAATGAAGAAATCAGTCAGGACCTTGGCCAGTAGTAGGCATACACGCTATAGAACGTCTTCTCGAAGGTGAGCAGCAGCAGCACGACGGCGGCGACGAGGGAGATGATGGCCCAAGGGTTGTTGAAGTACTTGTGCTTCAGTGCCGCCCGCCAAGTGTTCCATCGGTGCTCGTAATACCTGTTCACCTGCTCCGACAGCCCCCAGAGATAGCTGTCGTTGATGTCGAACACCACCTCCTGGCAGAGCCGGTTGAACAGCTGCGCCACCTCGTCGTCGTTCCCCAGCCAGTGCTCCACGACGCCGCAATAATGCAGGTAGCCGACGTCCTCCGCTGAGTTGATTAGGTTGTCCATGAACACGACGTACGACGTAATCTCGTCGCCGCAGTCGACGAGACACTGCTCGAACGCTATCTGATTCAGGAACAGGGACTTGGTGCCGTCGTGGATCAGCAGCCGCGGGATCTTCAACACGCCATGCTCGAACTTCACGTCCCAGAAACGGTCCGTTTTCCTCCGCCGGAACTTCACGCCGGCCTCCCGGAGCTCCGTCACGCAGTGTATAAGCTGCTGCCGCCGCTTATCGGGCACTGTGCAGGCGTGAGACCGCCGCCGCCTCTTGCTCCACACGCGTGGGGCCTGTTCTAGCCCTGTTCGCAGAGGCTGGGCCGGAAGACGTCGAGGCAGTGGAGGCCAGTGTCGGCGAGCGGGTCGAAGGCGGCGGTGCTGGATTCGATTTTGTTGCGGTCGGCTTTGCGGAGGGGCTCATCAGTGGGTACGAGGGGGTCGAAGAAACGGAGGGCGAGGCAGACGACGAGGCTGGTCTGGTCCAGTTGCCCGGTCTGCAGGCCGAGCAGCCGGTCGAGGACGAAGAGCGGGAGCTGGTTTTCGAGCATGATCATATCCCGCTGCACGGAGTGCACGGTGCTGCGCATGGCGAACACCGGGTCGTGCCGGGAGTAGCCGAGGTTCTTGAATCCTTCTCCGGCGCCACCACGGAAGAGCTCGAGCATGAAGCAGCTATCCAGGCCCAGCATCTCCACGAACTCGTTGCTCGTCAGGCTAATGTTTCCGTCGTAGAAAGCCCGGGCTTTTTCCTCGAGGCTGTGCATGGCGTCGAGGTAGAGCTCGACGCTGTGGCCGGTGCGGTGGAGGACGTGGTGGAGCGCACGCCACTTGTGCTGCTCCATTTCGAGGAGCCGTCGCTTACCGTGGTGGTAGGGGCCAATGGAGACCACCTTCGACAGTAGCTTACTCAATCAGACAAGGCCATTGGAAAAATCTCTCTCACGACAAAGTGGCACTACCTGGGGGACATAGGCCTTCTCGTCGCCCTCACGGAGCGACTTGGGAACGCGGTAGATGGAGAGCTTGGCTCATAGACAGGACTCCTCGTCCTGGCCGGCCTTGTTGAGGCGATCGCGGATCGATATCACCCACTCGGAGTCTGCCGGCGGCGGCCTGGGGCCGTCTCCTTCCTCTTCTTTCCCCGGAGCGAGGATGGGGGAATTGGGCTGTGGAGCAGCTGAGGTGGGTGTTGTGGGATTGGATTTGGGCAGGCCGGCTTCAACTGTTTCTGTGAGCTTGAGGGTGATGAGATACCAGCTGAGAAGCTCTTTATTGAAGACTGCAACCATTTCATCGGAGATCAGATTGCGGACTTGTTTTGGAATTTGGATTGGACGAGAGCTACAATCATAGAGATCTAAATGGAAGAGGATTTGTCGTGTGTTTAATTTTTGGTATTATGATTGCTGCTGTGTCATGCTGTCATAATTTTTATGGTCGTCGAGACATTTTTTTAAAATAGTAATTAGATGATTTTAAACGAGTTAGCTGCAGCTTTGGGTTGTGAAATGGAGATCAGTAACTGAGATTTAATTAAAGAGCATCGAATAGTTCCCTGCGAACAATGGATATCATTTTGAAGAATTTTGTGCATGGGATGATGATGGTTAAGGATAGCTGCGTGCGTCTATGAACAGGAAGCTTCAATATGAACTGAGCACCAATTCATTCCGTATTAAAATTAAATTGAAGTTAAAAATTAAAATTAAAATATAAAAAAATAAATTAAATTTAATATTTAAATATTAGTCTGATAAGCGAATTGTTAATTTATTTTAGACCATATTTATTGATATTTAAATAAATAAATATAAAATTAATATGATAATTTTTTTAAAAAATAATATTAAAAAAATCTGATTATTTTTTTTATATTTAAACGATTATTTGGGTATGTCGGAATAATTTCTGTAATTTGTCTTAATTACCCACAATCCCCTAATTTTCGGAATTACCAACACCCCTCATTTTCGAAAATATTTACCCACAAACTCCTAATTGTTATTTAATCAATTTTTTCCCAAAAAATTCCGATTTTACCCCTGTTATTTTTACAATTAAACTCTTAAAAACTTATTTTTTTATATTTAAGGTCCCGAAGTTCGGTTTTTTATAAATAACACCTCGAAATTACTACATTTACAGACAAGTCCCCGAAATTCGGATTTGTAAATAACACCCCAAAATTATTTCGATTTACAGAAAAGTCCCCGAAATTCAACAGCAACCGAAGTGGCGGCGAGCGGGTGGCGACGTCGGAGCCGGCAGCGGGAGCGGAGGCCGAGGCCGTTCGCGCCCGTGTGCCGGGGACGAAGGTTGAGGCCGGCGCGCCAGCACGAGGGCGCGGACGGCCTCGACATGCGGGACGGACGCCGAGGCCGGCGCGGTGGCAGCAAGCATGAACGGCCTCAACCTCGCCCTTCGTCCTCGTCCTCCGTCCTTGTCCAAGGCCTCGGCTTCCGTCCGCGCCGGGGACAAAGGTCGAGGACAGAGGCCTCGCCGGTGCGCGACCTCTGTCCCCGACACGTGGGGGCCTCCATCCCCATCCAAGGCCTCGGCCTCTGTCCCCGGCACGCGGGCGCGGACAGAGGCTGAGGCCTTGGACGGGGACGGAGGTCGAGGCCGAGGCCATCCGCGTCCGCTGCCGGCACGCCAGTCTTGGTGTCCGTCCCGCATGCTGAGGCCGTCCGCGTCCTCATGCCGGCGCGCCGGCCTTCGCCTTTGCTCCCACCGCCGGTTCCGACGTCGCCACCCGCTCGCCGCCACTCTGACCGCCGTCGAATTTCAGAGACTTTTCTGTAAATCGAAATAATTTCGGGATGTTATTTGTAAAAATCTGAATTTCGGAGACTCGTCTGTAAATCGTAGTAATTTCGGATAAAAAACCAAATTTCGGGACCTTAAATATAAAAAAATAAGTTTTTAAGGGTTTAATTGTAAAAATAACGGGATAAAATCGGAATTTTTTGAGAAAAATTTAATTAAATAACAATAAGGGGTGTGAATAATTTCAAAAATTACGATGGGTCGTGAGTAATTAAGGCTAATTATGTAGACTTATAGATAATTATTCCTAATTTTAATTCTAATTTTAAATTAAGCGCATCTTGAAAATGCTTGGGGCCCTTGCGTCCCTGGGCGAGGAAAGAGTCCCTTCAACGGCGCGTGCCATGGTTCCCGGAGCTGGCAAGCAAATAGCGCTATAAACGGGCCATGGTACATTGGTCTAGCTCATTAAAATTCATTTAAAATAAATTTAAAATAGCCAACGAGATTTAATAAAATAATTATTAAATTTTAAAAAATTTTAAAAACTTATTAAAGACCGGTTGAAAACTTGGTTGGGATTTTTAAATATAAAATAATTTGGTTTTATCACAGAAGCAGACATACGCATGGCCCTCCTTATCACCCAATAATAAGTTGACACGCCATCTGCCAAAATCGGAATAAAAAAAAAAGAAACGCAATTTTCAAATAACCCCTTGAATTTTGTAATATTTTTAGATAGATAGACATTTTTATGTTAAAGAATTCCAAAGGAGCAATTTGCAAGCGAAAAAAAAAAAATTATTAAAATTGGTTTTCCTTTGGATGCAAGAAATGAAGAAAAGCAGAGGCGCCACAATTAAACCGTAACCGTCGGTCCAAACGGACGCCCTCCGCTGTCTTTGCGCCAGGAATTTCCCGCGCAACTGGGAGCTCTCGGCGGTTGAGGATGGCAACCGCTCCGCCAATAGACAACCGCCTACTCGAGCTGGATGAAGAATCCAAATCCCGATGCACGAGTAGATCCCGGAAAAAGCAGCCGAATGTAGGCACAGCATCGCTAGTGCCCAACCTGCCTAGTGCCAGGCCCGCTCTCATCACGCCTCACGACACCCAATTAAATTATTCATTAATGTGAATTATTTCATGTTTTTCATTTTCAGTTTCTAGCGAATAAATTTATCGTTAATTTTTTTTATAAAAAAATACTTATCAGCAAAAAAAAATCACATATATTATATTTAAAAATTTTAAACAATCAACTCCTAATCAACAATCTTTTTTTTATTTATTTTATAATATTTAAATTAATATAAAAAAGTCATTGTATTTTAACCATTTAAATTTAATTATAAAACTTTTGTTCTTAATTTTCTTCTTTTTATTACTATAAAAGAATTTTGAATATTATTTTTATCATGACTAGCTGATAAAATTGGAAAGACAATAATAAATAAATAAAAACTACAAATAATAAATTTTTAGACCAAAGTTTAAATAATTAAAGCTATTATGATTTTTTAAATTAAAAAAGAATAAAAATTATTTAAAGATAATATTAATTAGAAAATAACTCTATAAATAATTTTTTACTAATAAAGATGAAAAGTATGTTTTCAGTATTTAAAAAATACGGAATGCTTGGTTGCTAAAATTTCTTTTATTTATTATTGAATAAGAATATCGAAATATGGGTGGAAAACCGAAGACGCGAATCGGCCATTCACCGGACGGTCAGGTCAAACCGGTCGTGCCGGCCTCCTGCTCCGTCCCTTCCGCCACCGTTCCACCCACCGGGCCTCACCGATTTTCCCGCCCTCTCGTCTTTTGTCCTCTTCCCCATCCCTCCGGGCTGACCCGACCCATTCCGTCAAATCTCTTCCAATTCCCCGCTCGGACCGACCCATTTCCACCCATTATTATTCTGCTAACGATAACACAAAAACCCAATAATTCTCCCAAATTATTTTCCTTGACCATTATTATCCCAATTCCCCTTCAATTCTATATATATACTCATCTCCCCCACCCATACGGACCATTCCCGCTCTCTCCTTCTCCCTCCCTGTCTTCCTAGAATTCTCGGCCACACAAAGATGGGCACCACGACGCCGATGCTGCTGGCCTGCCTCGCCCTCGCGGCCGTCGTCGCCTCGGGGGAGGAGGCGGACAAGTCGATCATCGCTTACGACGAGACGCATAACGTGAAGGGAGCCCCTCGCAGCGAGACGGAGATCAGGGATCTGTACGAGGGGTGGATTGCGAAGCACGGCAGCGCATACAACGCGCTCGGCGAGCGGGAGAGGAGGTTTGAAGTGTTTAAGGATAATCTCCGGTTTGTCGACGAGCACAACGCCGGCGACCATAGGTTCCGGTTGGGGCTCAACCGGTTCGCGGATCTCACGAATGAGGAGTTCCGGCAGAGGTATCTCGGGGCTAGGGTTGATCGGGGGAGGCGCGAGGGGAGGACGGCGAGCGATCGGTACCGGGCCGGCGCCGGAGATAGCTTGCCGGGGAGCGTTGATTGGCGGAAGAAGGGCGCCATCGCGCCCATCAAGGATCAGGGAAGCTGCGGTATAGTCTCTCTCTCTCACTCTCACTTGGAGTTTGGATTTTGAATTTTTGGCTACCTATTATTTTGCATTTTTTTGCTAAATCAGAGTTTGTTTTCGTATTTCACCCTGAAAGATTGGAAATTCTTTTTTTACTACCATAATAAATTCAAATATTTTTACTCGTATTCTTTCCCTACAATAGTTTGGACTCGTTTTCTGCTTCAAATATTTTTATCAATTCAGCTTTTTTTCAGATGAATAATTAGTTCATCTTTTAATTGAAAAAACCAGTTTCATCTTGTAATTGTGAGGAAGGGGAACAGATTTTGCAGTTGATCTTAATGATTCTGGTTTTCATTTTCTCTATTCAATATGTTGATATCATTGTTGATTGTGGGGGCGGCGTTGGCTTTTTCTTCAGGGAGCTGCTGGGCGTTCTCGACAGTGGCCGCGGTGGAGGGGATAAACAAGATTGTGACGGGGGAGATGATAGCGCTATCGGAGCAGGAATTGGTGGACTGTGACACAGCCTTCAACCAGGGTTGCAACGGCGGCCTCATGGACTACGCCTTCCAGTTCATCATCAACAATGGCGGCATCGACACCGAAGACGACTACCCCTACAAGGCCAAGGGGGGCACCTGCAACAAATACAGGGTCCGCCTCGTCTTTCTTTCAGATTTGTTTCCCCTTGAGCATGTAGAGAGATGCAGAAGGTTCCCTCTTTGTTATTATGTTTTCATTGTCATCGTTCTATTCATAAGCAGAAGAATGCCAAGGTTGTCACAATCGATGGTTATGAGGATGTTCCTGCGAACGATGAGAAGGCTTTGAAGAAGGCCCTAGCACACCAGCCTGTTAGTGTCGCCATTGAGGCTGGTGGTAGGGAGTTTCAGTTCTACAAGTCGGTGAGTTTTCTTCAGAAATGTTTTGATCAATAATTGATTATGCGGCTACTTTATTTCTTGGGTACAAACTGTTTTCCTGCTAAGATGTTTCCTTTCTCACATATCTGACCAATAGTGGGTACAACCATTTCATAATATCATGTCTTGTTTATATATATATATATATATATATGCCTTTCTTTGAAGAGTTTGGAAAGTGATTTGTACTGTATTCAAATTTCATCATCCACTAGACAAGGATGTTCACTTTCTCGTTGAACCTTATGTCCATGAAGATTCACTGGTATCATGATTTCTTCTCCTCTCTAACATTGTTTTGATCTCTTGGATTATGGATGGTTTGTATATGCTTGTCATGTTTTACATGCATGACTTGTGGTCAGGTATAGTCATACATGAAATGCTCAATGAAGTGATCATTCTGATTAATTATCCCCTTTTATAACATGTTAAGCTTCTATGATTGAGTAACAATAATCGAAAAGCATCTCCTGTGTTCAATGCGATGTTCATTTTGATTGGTTGCGTATTGTGCATCAGGTTTTCATATTACTGACATGTTACAGGTACGGAAAGCTGCAAATTTTCAATCTATGATGAATGTCTAATGCAACATCTCTTGATTAAAAACAATGTTATATATTTCAGGGAGTATTTACCGGAAAATGTGGGACCGAGCTGGATCATGGTGTGACGACGGTGGGCTATGGCACGGACAACGGCACCGATTACTGGATTGTTAAGAACTCGTGGGGCAGCGACTGGGGGGAGGATGGCTACGTGAGGATAGAACGCAACATCAAGGCGAACACAGGTAAATGCGGGATTGCGACGGAGGCATCCTATCCAGTAAAGAAGAGCGGGAACCCTCCCAAACCTAGCCCGTCCCCGCCTACTCCAGTGAAGCCACCGACAGTTTGCGACAGCTACTACTCGTGCCCCCGGAGCACCACCTGCTGCTGCGTCTACGAGTACGGCCGCTACTGCTTTGCCTGGGGCTGTTGCCCTCTTGAGTCTGCTACCTGCTGCGAAGACCATTCCAGCTGCTGCCCACATGAATACCCCGTCTGCAATATCAAGGCTGCTACTTGTTTAATGGTGAGTACACGCTTCCGCCGTTTGCCGAAGAACATGATGCATTCTCTTATTTATTGTAGAACGAATTTGTGTGATGGTGGACAGAGCAAGGACAATCCGATTGGTGTGAAGGCTCTTCAACGGACTCCGGCGAAACCCTACCGGGCGGACACTAATATTGAAAGGGACCGAGCTTTGAAGCATCAACCTACACGAAAGTGCTAGCGACAACAGTTCGTTTTCATTGACCATTGAGAGAGACGGCACACTCTACTCGGCTTTGGGCAACAGTTTATTGCTTATCTGCTTATTATCATTCTCAGTCTTGTGTACATAGGTCTGATTTCTCAGTCCAAATGGACGAAGTTTTCTTATTATTTATCAGTTCTCAGAATAATGTACAATATATAGTCAGTTTCGTGATTACTAATATCATGTTTGTGTTGGTGCATTAATATATCATATATGACAACGGGGGCTCAAATCAGTGCAGACGTACCTTTTTGGATTAGCGGTAACTTGTGTTCCAAAGTTAACCTAAAGTTATGAAAAGGTAGGTTTAACTTTTCACTTAGAACGTGTTTGTTTCGATTTTAAGTCGGGGGGAGAGCCAATTTCCTCTGTTTCCGCGTTTATTTCGATTCTCAGCCGGAATCGAGGGAATCCCCCGATTCCAGCCGCTCTCAATCTCGTTTTTTTTTTGGGTAATTACCGGTGATCCCCTCTAATTTGGGGTAATTACCGCTAACCCCGTAATTTCCGTAATTACCCTCACCCCTCAAATTCGCCCTTATTTACCCACAGCCCCTGATTGTTATTTAATCAAAATTTTACCCAAAAATTCCGATTTTACCCCGTTATTTTTACACATACACCCCTAAAAACTTATTTTTTTTATATTTAACCCCCGGATTTCGGATTTTTTAAATAACACCCCGAAAGAACTCCGATTTACAAAAAAATCCTCGAAATTCGAATTTTTGCAAATAAACCCCCGAAATTATTCTGATTTACAGAAAAGTCCCCAAAATTCGGATTTTTGCAAATAACACCCCGTCGCGCGGGCGGGAGCGGATGAGGAGGCCGGCCAGCCGGAGGCGGAGCGGAGGCAGCGGCAGGCGGCGGGAGCGGAGCCGGAGGCCGGGGCGCCGGCGCGCCGAAACGCGGGCGCGGACGGCCACGGCCGAGGCCGTTCCGCCCCCGCGTGCCCGGGACGGAGGCCGAGACCGGCGCGCCCGCACGCGGAGGCCGAGGCCGAGGCCGTTCCGCCCCCGCGTGCCGGGGACGGAGGCAGAGGCCGGCGCGCCCCGGCGCGCCCGCACGCGGGGGCGGAACGCTCTCGGCCTTGGCCTTCCGCGCCCGCGTTTCGGCGCGCCGGCCTCGGCCTCCGTCCCCGGCACGCGGGGGCGGAACGGCCTCGGCGTCCGCCTCCGCTCCCGCCGCCGGCTCGCCGGCGCCCCGGCCTCCGCCTCCTTCTCCGGCACGCGGGGGCGGATTTTTGCAAATAACACCC
>RXID01014497.1:0-75000 GCA_005019695.1 Trichopus zeylanicus subsp. travancoricus
TAGTAGTAGTAGATAGTAGTAGTAGTAGTAGTAGTAGTAGTAGTAGTAGTAGTAGTAGTAGTAGTAGTAGTAGTAGTAGTAGTAGTCGTAGGGGTAGTAGTAGTAGTAGTAGAAGTAGTAGTAGTAGTAGTAGTAGTAGTAGTAGTAGTAGTAGTAGTAGTAGTAGTAGTAGTAGTAGTAGTAGTAATAGTAGTAGTGGTAGTAGTAGTAGTAGTGGGAGTAGTAGCAATGTTAGTAATGATAGTAGCAGTGTAGTAGTTGTAGTTGTTGTAATAATAGTAGTAGTAGCAACACTAGAAGTTGTGTGTGAAGCAGTAGTCGGCGTGCTAGCAATAGTAATAGTAGTAGTAGTACTACTATTAATAGCTATAACAGTAGTAAAAGTAGTAGCAGTAATAGTAGTTATAGTAGTTGTAGTCACAATAGCAATAGTGGCTGTAGCAATACTAGTAGAAGTAGTAGTTGTAGTAGTAGTAGTATTAGCTTTAGTAGGAGTAGTAATAATAGTAGTAGTGGTAGTAGTAGAAACAGTTGTAGTTGTTGTAGTAGTAGTAGAATTATTAGGAATAGTAGCATTTGTAGTAGTAGTCATATTTGTTGTTGGAAAAGCTGTAGTAGCTGTAGTGGCAATTGTAGTTGTTATTGTAGTAGTAGTACCAGTGGCAGCAATAGCAGTAGTGGCTGTAGTAAAAGTAGTAGTAGTAATAATAGTAGAAGTAGTAGTAGTTATTGTCATAGTAGTAGGAGTCGTAGTAGGTGTAGTAACAGTAGTAGTTACAGAAGTAATAATGGCAACAGCAACAATAGAAATAGTTGTAGTAGTTGTAGTTACGGTAATAGTGGTAGTAGTAGTAGCCATAGTAGTGGTAGTCGTAGTAGCAGTAGTAGCAATAGCATTAGTAGTAGTAGTCATTGCAGAAGTAGTGATCAAAGTACAAGTAGTCGAAGAAGTTGTAATAGATGTAGTAGTACTAGAAGTATTACTAGTAATAGAGATAGCAACAACAATAGTAGTAGTTGTAGTATTAGTAGCAGGAGCAGTGGTAGTGGTAGTAGTAGTAGTGCTAGTAATAGTAAAACTTGTAGTAGGAGTAGTAGTAGCAGTAGTAGTCAGAGTAGTAGTTGTAGTATCGACAGCTGCAGTAGCAATAGTTGTAGGAGTAATAGTAGCAGCAGTAATAGTTATTGTTGCAGTATTAGTAGTAGCAGTAGCAGCAACAATAGCAACAGTAGTAGCAGTTTTAGTACGAGTACAAGTAGTAGTAGTAGTAGTAGTAGTAGTAGTAGTAGGATTAGTGGTAGTAGTAGCAGTAGTAGTTGTTGCAGTAGTAGTAGTAGCAGCAGTAGTAGTAAAAGTAGTAGTAGTAGTAGCAGCAACAACAACAGCAGTAGTAGTAGTAGTAGTAGCAATAGTAGTAGTAGTAGTAGCAGTAGTAGTAGAAGTGGTGGCAGCAATAGCAGCAGCAGCAGCAGTAGTAGTAGTAGTAGTAGTATTTGTAGTAATAGTTGTAGTTGTAGCAGTTGCGGCAGTTGTAGTAGTAGTGGTAGTGGTAGTAGTAGGAAGGGTAGTAGTAGTAGTTACCGTTGCGACCGTTGCAAAAGCAGAAGTAGTAGCCGTAGTAGTAGTAGTTTTAGTGGTAGTAGTAGGAAGGGTAGTAGTAGTAGTTACAGTTGCGACCGTTGCAAAAGTAGAAGTAGTAGCCGTAGTAGTAGTAGTTGAAGCAGTAGTAGCAACAACAGTTGTAGCAATAGTTGTAGTAACAGCGGTGGTTGTATTTGTATTAGTAGTAGTAGTAGCAACAACAACAACAACAAGAACAACAATAATAGTTGTAGTAGTAGTAGTACTAGTAGAAGTAGTAGCAGCAGTAGTAGTAATAGCAGTTGTAGTCGCAGTAGTAGCAATAGTAGTAGCAGTAGTTGCAGCAGCAACAGGAGGTGGAGGAGGAGGAGGAGTAGTAGTAGCAGTAGCAATAGTAGCAAAAGTTGCCATAGTAGTTGTTGCAACGGTTGTGGCAATAGTAGTAGTAAGAGTAGTAGTATTGGTAGTACTCCTAGCTTCCTAGTTATAGTAGTTGTAGAAGTAGTAATAATAGTAGTAGTAGTAGTAGTAGTAGTGGAATTTATAGTAGTGATACTTGTAGTAGCAGAAGTAGTAGTAGTTGTAGTGGTTGTACTAGTAATAGTTGTAGCAGAAGTTGTAGCAGTAGAAGTTGTAGTAGTAGTAGTAGTAGTTCTTGTTATTGTAGTAGTATTGGTAGTAGAAGTAGTAGTAGTAGTGGAAGCAGTTATAGCAGTAGTTGTAGTAATAGTAGTAGTCCCATTAATAGTAGTAGTAGTAACTATAGCAGTAGTGATAGTAGTAATTGCTATAGCAGTGTTAGCAGTAGTAGCAGTAGAAGTCAAAATAGTAGTAGCAGTAGTAGTAGTAGCCACTGTTGTAGCAGCAGTAGTAATTATAGTAGTGGCAATAGTAGTAGTAGTAGCAGTAGCAGTAGTAGCAGTAGAAGTCAAAATAGTAGTAGCAGTAGTAGTAGTAGCCACTGTTGTAGCAGCAGTAGTAATTATAGTAGTGGCAATAGTAGTAGTAGTAGCAGTAGCAGCAGCAACAACAGAAGTAGTAGCCGTCGTTGTAGTAGTAGTAGAAGTTGTAGTAGTAGTAGCCGTAGTTGTAGTAGTAGTAGTAGTGGAAGAAGAAGTAGTAGTAAGGTTTATAGTTGTAGTAGCAGTAGTAGCATTGTTGCGATTGTAGCCATAGTAGTAGTCGTTGTTGTAGTAGCAGTAGTAGCTGTTGTTGTTATAGTAGCAGTAGCAGTACTAGAAGTAGTATTAGTAGCGGTAATGGCATTCGGAATAGTAGTAGTCATAGTACTATTCATTGTAGTAGCAGTATTATTAGCAGTAGTTGTTGTTGTTGTAGTTGAAGTTGCAACATTTTTAGTAGTATCAAAAGAAGCAGAAGTAGTAGTACTAGTAGTGGTACCAGTAGTAGCAGTCGTAGTAGTAGTGGTCGTAGTAGTAGTAGTGGGAGTTGCATCAGTAGCAGTAGTTGGAGTAGTAGTAGTGGTTGAAGTATGTGTAGTAGTAGTAGCAGTAGTAGCAATAATAGTAGTAGTAGTAGCTGGATTTGTAGAAGCAGGAGTAATTTAATTAGTAGATGCAATATTATTAGGAGTAGTAATTGTAGCAGTAGTAGTAGCAATTGTAGAAGTCTGAGAAGTAGTCATAGTAGCGGTAGTAGCAATAGCAATTGTAGGAGTAGTCGTAGCTATAGTAGTAGTCGAAGTAGTAATAGTGGTGGCAACAGTAGTGGTAGTAGTTATTTTTGTAGGAGAAGTTGTTGTAGTAGTAGTAGTAGTAGCAGTAGAAGTAATAGCAGTAGCAATAGTAGCAGTAGTCGGAGAAGTGGTAGTAATAATATTAGTAGCATTAACAATGGTAGTAGCAATTATAGTAGAAGTACTACTAGTTGCGAAAGTAGTAGCAGTAGTAGTGGCAATAGTCGTAGTCGAAGTAGTAGTAGTAGTTATAGCAGCGATATTGGTAGTAGTAGTACTACTAATAGTAATATTAGTAGTAGTAGTAGTAGTAATAGTTTGAGTAGTAGTAGTAGAATCAACAGTAGTACTACCAATAGTAGTTAGTGTAGTTGTAGCAATAATAGTAATTGTTGTTGCAGTATTAGCATGAGTAGTAGCAACAACAACAGTAGTAGTAATACTAGTAGTAGTACTAGTAGTAGTAGTAGTAGAAGTAGTAGTAGAAGTAGTAGCAATTGTAACAGTAGCAGTTGTAGTAGTATGGTAGTAGTAGTAGTAGTGGCCAGAATAGTAGTCGTAGTAGTGGTCGGGGTTGTATTAGTAGGAAAAGTAGTGGTAGTGCTAGTAGTAATTATAGCAATAGCAGCAGCCATAGCAATAGTATCGAAAGCAGTAGTCGTAGTAGTAGCAATAATAGTAGTAGAAGTAGCAATAGTAGTCAGAGTAGTAGTAATAGGATTTTTTAGTAGCAGTACCAGCAGTCATTGCAGTAGTATCGAAAGTAATAGTAGTAGAAGTAGCAGTAGTGGTCAGAGTAGTAGTAGTAGTAGTAATAGTAGTAGTAGTAGTAGTATTAGCAATTGTATTAGCAGGACTGGCAATAGTTGTAGTAACAGAAGTAGTCATAGTAGTAATTGTAGTGGGAAAAGTAGCAGTAGTAGTAGCAGAAGTAGTAGTACAACTAGTAGTAGTAGCAGTAGTAGCAACCATTGTAGCAATAGTAGCAGTAGCAGTAATGGCAGCAGTAGTGGTAGTGTAGAAGTTGTAGTAGTAGCACTAGGAGCAGTAGTAGTTGCAATAGTAGCAGTAGTCATTGTAGTTGTAGTAGTAGCAGAAGTACTAGTAGGATAAGAAGTAGTAGCAATAGTTGCAGCTGTAGTCATATTGCTAGTAGCAGTCATAGTAGAAGTATATGTAGAAGTTGTAGTAGTTGGTATTGTAGTAATAACAATATTAGCAGTTCTAGCAGTAGCAGCAGAAGTAGTAGTCGTAGTAGCAATTGTTGAAGTTGTAGCTATAGCAGTAGTAGCTATGTTTGAAGTACTTGAAATAGTTGCGGTAGCTGTTGTAACAATAATAGCAGCAACAATAATAGTAGTAGTAGTCATAGTAGCCGCAGTAGTAGTTCTAGAATTAGATGTAGCAGTAGTACCAGCAATTGTAGTAGTAGCAGTGGTAGTTTAGCAGTAATAGTACTAGCTATAGTAGCAGTAGCAGTAGTAGTTGTAGTAGCTATTGTACTAGCAATAGTAGTAGCAATAGCAGTAGTCGTTTTAGCAGTAGTATTAGTAGTAGTAATAGTAGTAGCGAAAGTAGTTGTAGTTGGAGAACAAGTAGTAATAATAGTTGTAGTAGTAGTAGTAGCAGTAGTAGTGGTAGTATTTGTAGTTGTAATACTAGTAGTAGTGGTAGTAGTAATAGTAGTAGTAGCAGTTGTTGTAGTAGTAGAAGTAGTTGTAGTAGTAGTAGTAGTAGTAGTGGTAGTAGAAGTAGCAGTAGTAGTAGAAATAGTTACAGTCGTAGTAGTAGTGGAAACAGTAGCAGCAGTAGCAATGGTAGTAGTAGTAGATGTAGTGGTACTAGCAGTAGTAGTAGCAGTAGTTGTAGTGGTACTAGCAGTAGTAGCTGTAGTAGTAGAAGTAGTAGCAGTTGTAGCAGTTGTAGTACTAGAAGCATTAGTAGTAGTAGTTGTAGTAGTAGTTGTAGTAGTAAAAGTAATGGTAGCAACAGTCATAGCAGTAGTATCAAAGGTAGTAGTCGTAATAGTAGAAGTAGTAGTAGTTGTCATAGTACTAGTAGTACTACTTGTAATAGTAGTGGTAGTTGTAGCAGTTGTAGTACTAGTTGGAGTAGTAGTAGTTACAGTGACAAACGTAGTCGCCGTAGGAATAGTAGTAGGAAAAGTAGTACTAGTTGTAGTAGTAGCAGTAGGAGTAGTAGCAAAAGTAGTGGTACTATTATTTGTAGTGGCAGTGGTAGCCGCAATTGCAGCAATTGTAGTAGTGGCAGCAATGGCAATAGTAGTGGTTGTGTAGCAGTCGTAGTACTAGCTGTAGTAGTAGTAGCAGTAGTAGCAATAGTAGTAGTCATTATAGCAGTGGTAGGAGTTGTAGTAATAGTAGTTATAGTAGTAGTAGTAGTAGTAGCAGAAGTAGTAGCATTAAGAGAAGAAGTAGTAGCAGTAGTAGCAGTAGTAGTCATAGTGGTAGAAGCAGCAGTAGTAGTAGTTGTTGGGGTAGTAGTAGTAGTAGTGGTAGTACTAGCTGTAAAAGCTGAAGTAGTAATGTAGTAGCGATTGCGGCAGTTGTAGCTGTAGAAGTATTAGCTGCAGCTATGGTAGTAGAAGTAGTTGCAGTAGAAACAGTAGTAGAAGGAGCAGTAGTCATAGCAGCAACATTAGTTGTTATAGGAGAATTAATAGTAGTAGTGGCAGCAACAACATTAGTAGTAGTAGTAATAATAGTGGTAGTGGTACTTATAGTAGTAGTAGACACAGCAGAAGTAGTAGCAGTATAAGTATTAGTAGCAATAGTAGTAGCAGTAGCTGTAGTAGTAGTAGTAGTAACAGAAGCAGTAGTAGTAGAAGTGCTGGTGGTGGTGGTGGTAATAGTAGTAGTAGCAAGAGGAGGAGGAGGAGGAGGAGGAGGAGGAGTAATGGCAGTAGCATAAGTTATAGTAGTGGTAGTAGTCCTAGTAGAAGTAGCAACAGTTATAGCAGTAGTAGCAAACGTTGCAATCCTAGTAGTATCAGTAATCGTAGTAGATATAGTAGTAGTAGTCATAGCAGCAGTAGTAGTAATACTAGTAGTAGCAGTAGTGGTAGTAGTAGTAGTAGTATTAGTACGAGTAGCAGTAGTTGTAGTAACAGAAATAGTCACAGTTGTAATAGGAGTAGGAAAAGTAGTAGTAGTAGCAATAGTAGTAGCAGTAGTTGTAGTTGTTGTTATTGTAGCAGTAGCAGAAGTAGCAGCAATTGTAGTAGAAGTAGTAGTTGTCTAGCAGTCGTAGTGGTAGCAGTAGTAGCAATTGTACAAGTAATAGTAGTAGCAGTAGTAGTTGTCGTTCTAGCAATAATATCACTAGTAGTAATATTAGTCGAAGTAGTTGTAGCTGAAGCAGTTGTACTAGGAGAAGAAGTAGTAGTAGCAGTAGCTGCAGTAGTCATAGAAGTAGTAGAAGTAGCAGTAGTAGCATTCTAAGTGTTAATAGTAGTTTGGGTAGTCGTAGTGACAACAATAGTAATAGTACTAGCAGTAGTAGTAGACGTAGTAGTAGTAAGAGTAGTAGTTGCGGCAGTTGCAGCAGTAATAGAAGTAGTTACAGTAGTAGTAGTTATAGCAATAGTAGAAATGGCAGTCATAGTAGTAGTTATTGTTGTTGTTGTTGTTGTCGAAGAAGAAGTAGTAGTAGAAGTAGTAGTAATAGAAATATTAGTAATAGTAGTAGAAGTAGTAGTAGTAGTAGTAGTAATAGTAGTAGTAGGGGTAGCAGTAGTAGTGGTAGTAATAGATATAGCAGTAATTATAGTAGTAGCTGTAGTAGAAGAAATATTAGTAGCGGAAGTAGTAGTAGTTGTGGCAGTAGTAGTAGTGGTAGTAGTAGTAGTAGCAGCAGGAGCAGCAACAGCAGCAGTAGTAGTAGTCGTAATAGTAATAGTACTAGGAGTAGCAGCAACAGCAGCAGTTGTAGTATTGGTAATAGTACCAGCAGTAGTAGCCATAGTAGTAATGGTAGTAGTAGTAGCAATTATATCTGTGGTACAAGACATAATAGTTGTTGTTGTAGTAGCTGTAGTAGCAATAGTAGTTATTGTATTTGTAGTAGTAGTAGGAGCAATAGTTGTAGTAGTCGTATTAGTTCAAGCAGCAGTAGTATTAGCAGCAGTAGGAGCAGTAGTTATAGTTGTAGTAGTAGTTGTTGTAGCAGTTGTAGCAGTAGTAGTAGTTGTGGTAGTAGTAGTAGTAGTAGTAGTAGTAGTGGTAGTAGTAGTTGTATTACAAGTAGTAGTACTGGTAGAAGAAGAAGTAGTAGTAGTAGTAGTAGTGGTAATAACAGTAGTAGTTACAGCTGCAGCAGCAGCAGTTGTTGTTGTAGTTGGAGGAGAAGTAGTTGTACCGTAAGTAGTTGTTGTTGTTTTAGTAGTAGTACAAGTAGCAGTAGCAGTAGTAGCAGTAGTTTTAGCCATAGCAATAGTAGTAGTAGTTGTTGTTGTAGCCTTATCAATAGTAGTAGTAGTAGCAGTTGTAGCAGAAATAGTAGTAGTAGTAGCAGTAGTTTTAACCATAGCAATAGTAGTAGTAGTTGTTGTTGTAGCCTAATCAATAGTAGTAGTAGTAGCAGTTGTAGCAGGAATAGTAGTAGTAGTAGCAGCAGTTGTAGCGTAAATAGTAGTAGTTATTGTAGTAGTAGTTGTTGTAGTAGCTGTAGCAGTTGTGGTTGCAGTAGCTTCAATAGTAGCAGTTGTGGTGGTAGTGTTAGTTGTACTAGTCGGAGCAATAGTAGCAGTAGAAGTAGCAGTAGTAGTAGTCATAGTAGTAGTAGTATTAGTAGTAGTAATTTTCGCAGTAGTAGCAGCAACAGCAGCAGTAGTAGTAGTCGCATATATTATTGTAGGTGTAGTAGAAGTAGCAGCAGCACTCATAGCCAAAGTAGTATTTGCAGCAGTAGTCGTAGCCACAGTAGTGGTTGTAATAGTAGTTGTAGTAGCATGAACAGCAGTAGCAACCACAATAGTACTAGTAGAGTTAGAAGTTGTAGTTGTAGTTGTAGTCGTAGCAGTAATTGTAGCAGTTGTAGTCATAGTCGTAACAATAGTAGGACTATGAGTACTGGTACTTATAGTTGTAGTAGTTGCAGTAGTGGAAGTAATAGTACATTGCAGTAATAGTACAAGTTGAAGTAACAGTAGTAGTAGACATAGTAGTGGTAGTAGCAATAGTAATAATTGTAGTAGTTGCAGTGCCAGTAGCAGCAATAGTGGTAGTTGTAGTAGTGGGAGTGCTAGTAGAAGCAGTAGTAGTAGAAGTTGTAGTAGTAGTAGCAATAGTAGTGGTAGTAGTACCAGTATTAGCAGTAGCAATAGTAGCAGTGGTTGTAGTACTAGTAGTAGTAATAGTAGCAAAAGTAGTTGTAGTATATTAGCAGCAGTAGTAGGAGAAGAAGTGGTAGTAGCAGAAGTAGTGGTAATATGAGAAGTAATAGTAATAGGTGTAGTATTAGAAGCAATAGCAGCAGTTGTAGTAGTAGTAGAGGTATTAGTAGCAATAGTAGTTGTAGCAGAAGTAGAAGTAGTAGTCATAGCAATAGTAGTCATAGTTGTGGTCTTAGCAATAATTGTAGCAGTACGAAAAGGGGCAGTAGTAGCAGAACTAGGAATAGTAGTAGTACTACCACGAGTAGTTGCAGTAGTAATGGTTGTAGCAGAAGTTATAATAGTAATAGTAGTAGTTGTAACAGCAGTAGCAATAGCAACAGTGGTGGTAATGGAAGTGGTAGCGCAAAAGTAGTAGTCGTAGCGGCTGTAGGCGCAGTAGCGGTAGTGATAGTAGTAGTAGTAATACTAGTAGTTGTAGTAGTAGTTATAGTAGAAGTAGTAGCTATAGTTATTGTAGTAGTAATAGTAGTTGTTTTAATAGGTGGAGGAGGAGGAGTGGTAGTTATAGCAATGGTAGAAACAGTAGCAGTAGTAGTAGCAGTAGTTGTAGTAGTAGTAGTAGGAGGAGGAGGAGGAGGAGGAGTAGATACGAAAGGTAGACGTACCTTAGCAGTTCGTAGCCGCCGCCCCAATATTTAGTAGTTGTTGTAGCTGGTGGAGAAGTATTCGTACTAGAATGTTGTAGTTAGTAGTATAAGTAGTTGTAGTAGTAGTACTATTAGGGGCAACATTAGTAATATTAGTGGCAAATAACGTAGTATCGTAGTAGTAGTAGGTATAGTAGTAGTAGTAGTAGTAGTAGTTAGTAGTAGTAGTAGTGAGTAGTAGCTAGTAGCCAGTACCAAGTAGTAGTCGTAAGTTTGTTGTTTGGTTAGCCGTAGTACGTAGTAGTTGTATTAGTAATAATAGTAGCAGTAGTAGTCAGTTAAGTAGATCGGGAGAGTAGTAGTAGTTTTAGTTAGCGAGTAGTAGTCGTAGATTGGGTTAGTAGTTGTTGTAGCAATAGTAGTTGTAGTTGCACTAGCAGTAGCAGCAATAGTAGCAGCTGTAGTGGTAGTATTAATTGTAGTAGACAGAGCAATAGTAGTTGTTGAAGTATCAGTAGTAGTAGTCACAGTTGTAGTAGTAGTATTAGTAGTAGTTGTTGTAGTAGTCGCAGTAGCAACAGCAGAAGTAGTATTAATAGTAGTAGCAGCGGTTGCAGCTTCAAGTAGTAGTAGTAGCAGTCGCGAAAGTTAATGTAGGAGTAGAACAATTAGCAACAACACTCGTAGCCATAGTAGTAGTCACAGCAGCAATTGTTGCTGTAGTAGTTGTAGTGATAGTAGTTGCAGCAACATCAGTAGCAATAGCAGTGGTAGTAGTACTAGTAGAAGTAGAAGTAGTAGTTGTAGCAGTAGTAGTACTAGTAATAGTAGTAGCAGTAGTCATAGTAGTAATTGTAGTAGGACTCGAAATAGTTGTACTAGTAGTTGTAGTAGTTGCAGTAGTGGAAGTAATAGTACATTAGCAGCAATAGTGGCCATAGTACTAGTAGCAGTAGTTGCAGTAGTAATAATTGTAGTAGTGGGAGTACCAGTAGCAAAAGTAGTAGTAGAAGTTGTAGTAGTAGTAGTAGTAACGTGCAACAATTGCAGCAGCAACAGTAGTAGTACTAGTAGTAGTAGTAGTAGTAGCATAAGTAGTAGTAGTATATTAGCAGTAGTAATAGTAGAAATAGTTGTAGCAGAAGTAGTAGCAGTAGTAGCAATAGTAGTCGTAGTTGTGGTCTTAGCAGTACTAGTAGTTGTATGAAAAGTGGCAGTAGTAGCAGAAGTAGCAATAGTTGTAGTAGTGGTATGAGTAGTTGCGGTGGTAACGGTTGTAGCAGAAGTAATAATAGTAGTAGTAGTGGTAGTAGAAATAGTAGCAGTAGTAGCAGTAGTGTTAATAGAAGTTGTAGTGCAGAACGAGTAGTCGTAGGGGCCGTAGTCACAGTTATAGTAGTAGCAGTTGTAGTAGTAGTAATACAAGTAGTTGTAGTAGTAGTTATAGTAGAAGTAGTAGTAGTAATAGCAATTTTAGTGGTAGGGGGAGGAGGAGGAGTGATAGTTATGGTAGTGGTAGAAACTGTAGCAGTTGTAGTAGCAATAGTTATTGTAGTAGTAGCAGTAGTAGTAGGAGCAGAAGTAGTAGTAGTAGCAGTAGCACTAGGAGTAGTAGTAGTAATAGTAGTAGTCGTGATGGTGGTGGTGGTGGTGGTGGTGGTCATAGTGGTAGCAGAACTAGTAGAAGTTGTTGTAGTAGTGGTAGAAGTTGTAGAAGTAGTTGCAGTGGTAGTAGCAAGTAGTAGTAATAGTAGCAGTTGGGGCTGTAGTAGCTATCGTAGTAATAGCTGGTGAAGTAGTTGCAGCAGTGGTGAAGGTAGCAGTAGCAGCAGTAGAAGTATTAATAATTGTAGTACTACTAGTAGTAGTAGCAGCAGTAATAGCAGTAGCCGTAATAGTAGTATTGTCTGCTGGAGTAGTAGTAAAAGTAGTAATAGAAGTAGTAATAGATGTAGTAGTTGTAGGAGATGTAGTACTAGTAGAACCCGTAAGAGTAGCACCAGTTGTAGTAGAAGCAAAATAAGTTGCAGTATCAGAAGTAGTATGAGAAGTTGTACTTTTAGTAGTAGCAGTAGTAGTAGAAGTAGTAGTAGTTGTAATAGTAATAGAAGTATTTGGCATTTTAGTAGTAGTGATACAAGCAGTAGCAGTAGTAGAGGTAGTAGTAGTAGTAGTAGTAGTAGCTATAGTTGTAATAGTAATGGTAGTAGATACCGCTATTGTAGTAGTAGTAGTAGTAGCAGCAGCAGTAGTATTAGTAGTAGTAGTAGTAGTAGCAGTAGTGGCAGTAGCAGCAGCAATAGTAGTCATAGTAGCAGAAGTAGGAGAAGTAATAGTAATAGTAGTTAGTAGCAACCGCAGGAGTAGCAGTAGTAGTGGTAATAGTAGAAGTAGTAGTTAGTAGTAGTCATAGTGTAGATGTAGTAGTAGCAGTAGTGGTAGTAGTAGCAGTAGCAGTAGTAGAGGTGGTAGTAGTAGTAGTTAGTATCAATCGCAGAAGTAGCAGTAGTAGTGGTAATAATAGTAGTAGTAGTTAGTAGTAGAAGTAGTTGTTAGTAGTAGTTGTGTTGCAGTAGTAGTAGTAGTAGCAGTAGTAGCAAATGTAGTAGTAGTAGAAGTTGTAGGAGTAGTACTTGTACTAGTCGTAGCAGTAGTAGTAGTAATGGTAGCAGCAGTTGCAGTAGTAGCAGCAACAACAGTAGTGGTTGTAGTAGTAATAGTAGTAGTAGTTGCAGTAGGAGTAGCAGTAGTAAGAGTAGTAGTAGTAGTAGTAGTAGTCGTAGTAGTAGTAGCAGTAGTAGTAGCAGTAGTAGGAGCAGTAGTAGTCGTAGTTGTTGTTGTTGTTGTGGTAGCAATAGTTATTGTTGGAGTGGTAGAGTAGCAGCAACACTCATAATCTCTATATTAGTTGCAGTAGTGGTAGTAATAGTAGCAGTAGCAGTAGCAGCAGTAGGAGTAGTACTAGTAGTAGTAGTAATAGTAGCAACTATAATAGTACTAGTAGTAGTACTAGCAGTACTTGTAGTTGTAAAAGTAATAGTAGCCATAGTAGTAGCTACAGTAGTAGTAGTACTAGTCGTCACTGTAGGAATATCACTAGCATTAGTAGCAGTAGCAATAGTAGTAGCACTAGTAGTAAAAGTAGTAGCAAAAGTAGCGGCCCTTGTAGGTATAGTAGTACTAGTAGTCATAGTTGTAGTAGTAATGATAGTAGTAGTTGTAGCAGCTACAGCAGAAGGAGTAGCAGTAGTAGTAGTAGTAGTAGCAATAGTGTCCGCCGCAGCAGTAGCACTAGTAGTAGAAGTATTAGCAGAAGTAGTAATATTTGTAATCGTAGTGGTAATGGTAGTAGTAGTAGTAGAATTAGTATTAGTTGTAGTCATAGTGGAAGTTGTAGCAGCAGTAGCAAAAGTAGTAGTAGTAGTTGTTGTTGTAGTGCTAGTAATAGTAATAGTAGTAACAGTAGTAGTGATAGTTGTATTAGCAGCAGTTGCCATAGTAGCTGTGGTAGTAGTAGTAGCAATTGTAGCAATAGTAGGAGAAGTAGTAGTAGTTGTCATAGTAGCGATAGCAGCAATAGTAGTAGTAGGAGCAATAGTAGTAGTTGTAGTAATATTAGTTCGAGCAGTAGCCGTATTAGCAGTGGTAGGCGCAACAATTGTAGTTGTAGTAGTAGTTGTTGTTGCAATAGTAGTAGCAGCAACAACAGTAGTAGTAGTAGTAGCAGCAACAACAGGAGTAGTAGTAGTAGCAGTAGAAGTATGAGAACAAGTTTGTGGAATAGCAGCAGTAGTAGTAGTGGTGGTAGCTGTCGTATGAGTAGTAGTGGTGGTAGTAGTAGTAGTAGTAGTAGCGATAATAGCAACAGCAGTAGCAGTTGTAGTCGTAGTATTAGTTGTAGTCGCCGGAGCAATAGTAGTAGTAGAAGTAGCAGCAGCAGTAGTAGTAGTCATGGTGGTAGTAGTGGTTGTTGTTGTAGCCACAGTTGTAGTAGTGGATGTAGTAGTAGTAGTAGAAGTACAAGCTGCAGCAGCAACAGTAGTAGTAGTAGTCGCAATTGTTATTATAGCAGTATTAGAAGTAGCAGCAACACTCGTAGTCGTAGTAGTATTCACTGCAGCAGTTGTAGCCGCTGTTGTGCAAGTGATAGTAGTAGTAGCAGCAGCAATAGCAGCAGTACTAGTAGAAGTACAAGTAGTAGTTGTAATAGTGGTAGAGTAGTATTAGTAGTTGTAGTAGTCATAGTAGTAAAAGTTGTAGGACTAGGAGTAGTAGAACTAGTAGTTGTAGTTGTTGTAGTAATGGAGGTAACAGTATGTTAGCAGCCATAGTAGCAGTAATAGTACTAGTTGGATTAGTAGTAGTTTTAGTTGTAGTAGTAGCAGCCGTAGTAGTAGTAGTAGTGGGAGTGCTAGTAGCAGCAGTAGTAGTAGAAGTTGTAGTAGTATTAGTAGTACCCATAGTAGCAGTTGTAGCAGCAGCAGTAGTAGTAGTACTAGTAGTAGTTGTAGTAGCAGAAGTAGTAGTATTATGTTAGCAGGAGGAGCAATAGTAGAAGTAGTAGCGAAAGTAATGGTAATATGAGAAGTAATAGTAATAGTTGTAGTAGTAGAAGCAGTGGTAGCAGTTGTAGTAATAGTAGAAGTATAAGCAACAATAATTGTTATTGTAGTAGTAGTGGTAGCAGAAATAATAGTCATAGTTGTGGTCTTTGTTGTAGTAGTAATAGTGTGAAAAGTGGCAGTTGTAGCAGAAGAAGAAGAAATAGTAGTAGTGGTAGTAGTTGCGGTAGTAACAATTATTGCAGAAGTAATAATAGTAGTAGTAGTAGCAGTAGTAGCAGTAGCAGCAGTAGTCGTAATAGAAGTAATAGTGCAGAAAGGGAAGCCGTAGTAGTTGTTGTAATACTAGAAGTTGAAGTAGTAGTTATAGAAGAAGTAGTAGTAGTAGTTGTAGTAGTAGTAAAAGTAGTTGTAGTAGTAGGTGGAGGAGGAGGAGTGGTAGTTATAGTAGTGGTAGAAATAGTAGCAGTTGTTGTTGTTGTAGTAGTAGTAGTCGTAGGAGGCGGAGGAGGAGTAGTAGTGATAGTACAACAAGTAGTAGGTGTTGCAGCAGTAGAAGTACTATTAGTTATATTAGTAGTTGTAATAGTAGTAATAGCTGTAGTAGTAGTGGCAGTAGTAGTAATAGTAGTAGCAGTAGAAAAAGTAGTAGTAGTTGTAGAAGTAGCAATAGTGGTAGTAGTGGCAATAGTAGTAATAGTAGCAGTTGAAGTAGTAATAGTAGTAATGGTAGTAGTAATAGTTGTAGCAGTAGTAGTACTAATAGTCGTAATCGCAGTAGTGGTAGTAATAGTTATAACAGCAGTAGCAAATATAGTAATAACAGTAGAGGTAGTAGTAGCAATAGTAGTAATAGTAGTAGCAGTCGTAGTTGTAGTAATAACAGCAGTAGCAGTAGCAGCGATAGCAGCAGTACTAGTCATAGTAGCGTTAGTAGTACCAGCAGTAATGGCCATAGTAGCAGTAGTAGTAGTAGTAGCTATCGTTGCTGTAGTAGCAGTAGTAGTAGTAGGTGTAGTAGCCGTAGCATAGTAGTAGTTATTGTTGAATCTGCAGTAGTAGTAGCAGTAGTAGCAGCAGTAGTAGTTGTTGTAGTAGTAACGGTCGTTGTAGTAGCAATAGTAGTAGTAGTAGTAGTAGCAGCAGCAGCAGCAGTAGTAGTAGTTGTTATAGTAGAAGTAGTAGTACTAGCAGTAGTAGTATGAGAAGTAGTAGGAGTAGAAGTAGCAGTACTAGTAGTAGTAGTAGCTATGGAAGTAGTAGTTATTGAGGCAACTGTAGCGGTCGTAGTAGCAGCAACAACAACAGTAGTAGAAGTAGTTGTAGAAGTATTACTATTAGTAGCAGTAGTAGTAATAGTAGTAGTAATAGTAGAAGTAGTAGTAGTGGTAGTAGTAGTGGTAGCCATAGCAGCAGTAGTAGTGGTTGAAGTTGTAGTAGTGGTAGTAGTAGGAGAAGTAGTAGTAGTAGCAATACTAGTAGCAACAGTAGTAGTTGTTGTTGAAGTAGCATTAGTAGTAGTAGGTGTAGTTGCAGCAATAGTGGAAGTTGTATTAGCCAGAGCAATAGTACTTGTAGAAGTAGTAGTTGTTGTAGTACTTGTTGCTGTAATAGTAGTAGCAGCAATAGTAGTAGTAGCAGTTGTATTAGTGGTCGCAGTAATAGCCATAGTTGTAGTAGTATTAGAAGAAGTAGTAATCATAGCAGTCATAGCAGTAGCAGTGATAGTAGTGTTAATAGTAGTAAGTGTCAGAATAGTAGTAGTTGTAATGGTAGTAGTAGTAGTAAGAGCAGTATTAGTAGCTGTAGCAGCATTAGTTGTAGCGAAAGTAGTTGTATTTGGAGAATTAGTAGTAGTAGAATTAGGAGTAACAGTAAAAGTAGTAGTAGTAATAGTACTTGCTATAGTACTGGTAGAAGTAGCTATTGTAGTAGTAGTAGTAGCAGTAGGAGCTATAGTAGGTGTAGCAGCAGCAGCAACAGTGGTAGCAATTGTAGTAGGTATAGTAGTAGTAGCATTAGTAGTAGTATTAGTAGGAGTGGTAGTTGTTGTAGTAGTAGTAGTAGGAGAAGTAGTGGAAGTAGTAGTTGTAGTAGTAGTAGTTATTGTCTTAGAAGTAGTAGTTGTAGTAGTAGTAGTTATTGTCTTAGTAGTAGCAGTTGTAGTAGAAGTGGTAGTAATAGCAGTAGCAGTCGAGCAATAGTAGAAGCAATAGTAGTTGTAGTAGTAGTAGAAGTAGTAGTAGTAGTAGTAGAGCAGCAGTAGTAGTAGTGGTAGTCACAGTAGGAGTAGTTATAGTAGCACTAGTAGAAGATGTAGTTGTAGCTATTGTAGCTGTTGCAGTAGTAGTAGTAGTAAGAAAAGTAATGCTAGTAGTAGTAGTGGTAATAGTACCAATAGTAGTGGTAGTTGTTGTTGTTGTTGTAGTAGTAGTAGAAGTAGTTATTGTAGTTGTCATGGTAGTAGTGGTAGTGGTTATAGTAGTTGAAGTAGTAGTGGTAGTGGTTATAGTAGTTGAAGTAGTGGTAGCCGTAATAGTAGCAATTATTGTAGAAAGAGTAGTAGTAGTAGTAGTACTAGAAGCAAAGGAATAGTAGAAGAAGTTGTAGTAGCAATAATAGCAGTAATAGTAGTAGTAGTAGTCGTTGTTGTTGTTGTTGTTGTTTTTATTGTTGTGCTAGTTGTGTTGGTAGTAGCAAGAGTACCGATTGCATCACTAATAGCAATAAGAGTAGTAGTAGCAGTAGCAGCAATAGTAGTAGTAGAAGGAGCAGCTGTAGTAATAGCAATCGTAGTAGTAGTAGTAGTGACTGTAGTCACAGTGGTCGCAGCAGTGGCAGTAGTAGCGAAAGTAGAGCAGTAGTAGTAGTAATAGTAGTAGTAGTGTTAGTTGTAGTGGTAGTAGATGTAGTCATAGTAGTAGAAGGAGTAGTAGTTGTAGTAGTAGTAGAGTAATAGTTGTAGTAGTAGTAGTATGCAGCTGTAGCATTAGTAGAAGTAGTAGTAGTCGTAATAATAGAAGTAGGAGTTGTAATAGTTGTGGTGGTGCTAGTAGTAGTAGTAGTAGTACCAGTTGTAGTAGTGCTAGTAGTAGTAGTAGTAGGAGGAGTAGTGGTAGTAGTAGTAACAATAGTAGTAGTAGTAGTCGTAGTGATACCTGTAGTAGAGTTAGTAGTAATAGTAGCTGTAGTAGCAGTAGGAGCAGTAATAGTAGTAGTTGTATTAGTTGCAATAGCGATAGTTGTAGCAGAAGTAGTGGAAGTACTAGCTGTAGTTGTAGCAATAGCAGTGGTAGTAGCAGTAGCAGTTGTAGTAGGTGAAGTGGTAGATGTAGTTGTAGAAGCAGTAGTAGCAATAGCGGTAGTTGTGATGGTAATAATAGTAGAAGTAGCAGTAGTAGTAATAGTAACAGTAGTAGTAGTATTAGTTGTAGTATTAGTAGATGTAGTCATACTAGTAGAAGTAGTAGTAGTAGGAGGAGAAGTAGAGTTGTAGTTGTAGTAGAAGTACTAGAAGTAGTAGCATTAGTAGAAGTAGTAGTAGTCATAATAATCGCAGTAGGAGT
The DNA here is from genome assembly GCA_005019695.1 of Trichopus zeylanicus subsp. travancoricus. Classification (NCBI taxonomy): domain Eukaryota; kingdom Viridiplantae; phylum Streptophyta; class Magnoliopsida; order Dioscoreales; family Dioscoreaceae; genus Trichopus; species Trichopus zeylanicus. The sequence continues at coordinate 17,410 of RXID01014497.1, forward strand.
AGTAGTGGTGGTGGTAGTGCTAGCAATAGTAGTAGTAGTAGCAATTGTTGTAGTGCTAGTAGTTGTTGGAGTAGTAGAAGTAGTAGTAATAATAGTGGCCGTAGTAGTAGTAGTGGTAGCTATCATAGGAGTAGTAGTTGTTGTGGTAGCAATAGTAGCTATAGTGGCAGTAGTAGCAGTAAAATTAGTTGTTGTATTGGTGGCAATCGCAACAGTGGTAGTAGAAATACTGGAAGTACTAGCTGCAGTAATTGCAGTAGTAGCAGCAGTAGGCGAAGTAGTAGAAGTAGTTGTAGAAGTAGTAGTAGCAGTAGTTGTTGTTGTGTTGGTAATAATAGTAGAGGTAGCTGTAGTAGCAGTAGTAGTAATTGCAGTGGTAGCGGTAGTGGCAGTATAAGTAGCTTTAGTAGTAATAGTAGTAGTTATAGTTGTAGTAGTAGTTGTTGTTGTTGTAGATGTGGTTTTAGTAGCAATAAAAGTAGTAGCGATTGCAGTTCTATCGGAAGTAGTAGCTTTAGTAGGAGGAGTAGTAGTAGTTTTAGTAGTAGTAGCAACAGCCGCTTAAGTAGTAGTACTAGTCACTGTAATAGCAGTAGTTGTAGTAGTATTACCTATAGTAGTTGCGGTAGTAGTAGTGGCGAGAGAAATAGTCATAGTAGTAGCAGTAGCAGTAGTAGCAGCAGCAGTTATAGTAGTCGTTGTAGTCATAGTAGTAGCAGTAGCAGTTGGGGTAGTGGTAGTAGAAATAGCGGTAGTAGTAGTGGTTGGTATAGTAGTAGAAGTCATAGTAGTATTGGTAGTAATAATAGTAGTTGTAGCAATAGTAGTAGTATTAGCAGTAGTAGCACTAGCTGTAGAACTAGCAATAGTAGTAGGTATCATAGTAGTAGCACTAGTAGTAGTTGTAGTAGTAGTAGCTGTAATAGCAGCAGCAAAAGTAGCAGTAGCAGTAGCAGTAGTAGGCGTTGTAGCAAAAGTCACAGTAATAATAGTAGTAGAAGTGGTAGCTATGGTAGTAGTAGCAGTTATAGTAGTAGTAGCAGCTGTAGTAGTTGTAGTATTTGTAGTTGTCGTAGTAGTAGTAGTCGTATTAGTAATAGCAAAATCAGTAGACCAGCAATAGAAGCCGTATTAGTTGTAGTAGTGATAAAAGTAGTACTTGAAGCAGTTGAGCCGTAGTAGCAGTAGGAGCAGTTGTATTAGTAGCAATTGAAGATGTAGTTGTAGCAGCAGTAGTTGTTGTAGTAGAAGTTGTAGTAGTGGTAGTAGTAATAGAAGTAATCGAAGTAGTAGTAGTAATAGTAGTAGGAGTAGTAGTAGGAGTAATAGTAGTAGTGTAGTGGTAGTTGTTGTTGTTGTTGCCATAGAAGTAGCAGTTGTTGTTGTAGTTATTATAGTAGTAGTTGTTATTATTGTAGTAGTAGTAGTAGTAGTATTAGTTATAGTAGTTGTAGCAATAGTAGTAGTTATTGTACAAAAGAAGCAATAGTAGTAGTAGTTGAACAAAAATAAGAAGTAGTAGTTGTAGTTGTAGTAGTAGTATAGTAGTAGCGGTAATAGCAGTAGTAGGAGTACTAGTAGTGGTAGTAGCAGTACTAGTAGTAGTAGTAGTCATTGTTGTACTAGTTGTGTTGGTAGTAGCAGTAGTAGCAGTTGCAGCAGTAGTAGTAATAGTAGCAGTAGCAGCAGGAGCAGGAACAGTAGTAGTTGTCGCAGCAGCAACAGTATTTGTAGTAGTAGCAGCAGTAGCAATAGCTATAATCACAGTAGTCTCAGTTGTAGCAGGTGTAGTGGTTGTCGCAATAGTAGTAGTAGTAATTGCAGTAGTGGTATTAGTAGTGGTAGTAATACTGTAGTCATGGTAGTATAAGTATTGGTAGTTGGAGGAGAAGTAGAGTATTAGTAGTCATAATAGTAGCAGTAGTAGTAGGAGAAATAGTGTACCAGTAGTAGCAATAATCATAGTAGACGTAGTAGTATTAGTAGTAGTGGTGGTGCTAGCAGTAGTAGCAGTAGCAGCAGTAGTAGTATTAGTAGTAATAGTAGTAGTATCAGAAATAGTAGTAGATGTTGTTGTTTTTGTAGTAGTAGTACTAGTTGTTGTTGTAGTAGTAGTAGTTGCAGTAATAGTAGTGGTAGTATTTGTGGCAATAGTAGCAGTAGTAGCAGTAATAGTAGTAGTAGCTGTAGGAGTAATAGTAGTTGTAGTAGTAGCAGGCAAAGTAGTAGAAGTTGTAGGAGAAGCAGTAGTAGCAGTAGTAGTAGTTGTGGTGGTAAGAGTAGGAATAGTAGAAATAGTACCAGTAGTCGAAGTAATAGCACCAACAAAAGCAGACGTGACCGTATATGCAGCAGCAACAATACTAGTAATAGTTGTAGTAGTAAAACTAGTAGTATTAGTAGTAGCAGCAGTAGTTGTAGCAGAAGTAGTTACTGCTATCGTAGCAGCAACCGCAGCAGCAGTAGCAGTAGTGGCAGCCGAAGCAGCAAAAGTTGTAGTAGCAATAATTGTAGTAGTATTAGTAGTCCCAATAGTAGTAGTAGTACAAGTTGTACTTGTAGTAGTAGTAGTAGCAGAAATAGCAGTAGTAGCAGTAGTAGTAGTTTTAGTGGTCATAGTAGTGGTTGTAGTAGATGTCATAGTAGTAGTAGTTGTTGTTGTCATAGTAGTAGGAGTAGTAGTAGTTGTAGTAATAGTAGCAGTAGTAGCTATAGTAGCAACAATAGTAGTAGTCGTAGTAGTAGTTGTAGTAGTGGTAGTAGCTAATGCAATAGTAGCAGTAGTAGTACTTGTTGTTGTAATAGTAGTAGAAGTAGTAGTAGCGGTAGCAATAGTAGTAGTAGTAGCAATAGTCGTAGCAGCAACAGCAGTAGTAGTAATAAAAGTAGTAGTAATCGGAATAGTAGTAGTTGTTGTACTAGTAGTAGTAGTAAGAGTAGTAACAGTACCAATAGCAGCATTATTAGTAGCAAAACTAGTTGTAGTAGGAGAATTAGTTATAGTAGATATAGGATTGGTCGTAATAATAGCAGTAGTGGTAGCTGCATTTGTAGCAGTAGTAGCAGTAATAGTAGTAGCTATAGTAATTATCGCAGTAGCTATTGTTGTAGTAGTAGTAGCAGTAGGCGCTATAATTGTAGTAGCTGTAGCAGTAGCAATAGTTGAAGGTATAGTAGTCGTAGCGTTAGTAGGAATATTATTAGCAATGGTAGTACTAGTAGCAGTAGTATGATTCGTAGAAGTAGTAGTTGTTGTAGTAGTAGTTGTTGTCATCTCAGTGGTAGCAGTTGTAGCAGTAGTAGCAGTAATTGTAGTAGCAATAGAGCAGCAGTAGAAGCAGTCATAATTGTGGTAGTAGTAGATGTAGTCCTAGTAGCAGTAGAGACGTAGTACTAGTAATCGTAGTCACAGTAGGAGCAGTTGTAGTGGTAGTAGTAGAAGATGTTGTAGTAGTAGTGGTAGTAGCTGTAGTGGCTATTGTTGTAGTAGTAGTAGTAAGAGAAGTAATAGTAGTAGTAGCAGTACAAGGAGTAGTAGTAGTAGTAGTAGTAATAGTACTAGTAGTTGCGGTAATTGTTGTTGTTACTGTTGTAGAAGTAGAAGTAGTTATTATTGTTATTGTAGTAGTAGTAGTGGTAGTAGTTATGGTAGTAGTAGGAGTAGTAGTAGCAATCATTGCAGTGGTGGTGGTAGTAGTAGAAGCAAAAGCAGTAGTAGTAGTAGTTGTGGTGGTGGTAGTAGTAGTAGTAGTAGTGGTAGTAGTAGCAGTAATAGTCGCAGTCCTTGTTGTACTAGTTGTGTTTGTACTAGCAGTCGCAGCAGTAGTAGAAATAGTAGCTATCGCAGCAATAGCCACCATTGCAGCAGTCGTAGTAGCAGTAATAGCAGTACCTGTAGTGCTAGTAGTAGTTGTAGTAGTGCCTGTAATCGCAGTAGTACCAATAGTAGATATGATCATAGTAGTAGAACTAGTACTAGTAGTAGGACAAGTAGAGTAGTAATAGTAGTAGTAGCAGTAATAGCAGTAATTGTGGTAGTAGAAGTATTAGTAGTCTTAAAAATGGTAGTAGTTGTTGTAGGACAAATAGAGTAGTATCAGTAGCAATAGTCGCTGTAGCAGTAGTACTATGGGTAGTAGTCGTAGTGCTAGCAGCAGTAGTAGTAGCAGAAGAAGTAGTAGCAGTAGTAGTAGTGATAGTAGCAATAATTGTAGCAGTAGCAATAGTAGTACTAGTAATAATCGTAGTAGTTGTTCTTGTTATTATTATGGTTATAGCAGTAGCAGTAATAGTAATAATAGTAGTAGTATTAGTGGCAATAGCAGCAGTAGCAACAGAAATAGTGGTAGTAGTAGTAGCAGTAGAAATTGCAATAGTATTAGTAGCAGTAGTAACAGTAGTTGGCGAAGTAGTAAAAGTAGTAGTAGAGGTAATTATAGTAGTAGTAGTAGTGATCGTAATAGTAGTAGTCGTAGCAGTAGTAGCAGTAGTGATAGTGTAAGTAGCCATAGTAGTAATAGTAGTAGTTGTAATAGTAAAGGTAGTAGTAGCTTTTGTAGTTGTAGGTATACTAGCAAAAGGAGTAGTAGCAGTACTAGTTCGAGTAGAAGTAGTAACTATAGTAGGAGTTGTAGTAGTGGGAGTAGTAGTAGTTGTTGTAGCAGTAGTAGTAGTCCAAGTAGTAGTAGTAGTAGTTGCGGTAGTTGTAGTAGTTGTAAAAATAGTAGTAGTAGCAGTAGTACCCTTACTAGTAGTAGAAGTTGTAGCAGTCGTAGTAGTAACAGTAGTGGTAGTAGTAGCAGTAGCAATAGGAGGAGGAGGAGTAGTAGTAGTAGCAGTTGTAGTAATAGTAGTAGCAGCAATAGTATCAGTAGTAGTACTAATAGTAGTAGTTATAGTAACAATACTAGTGGGAATCATAGTAGTAGCATTAGTAGTAGTATAAATAGTAGCAGCAGTAGCAATAGTAATAGTAGTAGCAGCAGTAATTATAGTAGTAGCAGTAGCAGCAGTATCAGTGGTGGTAGTAGCTGTAGTAGATGGAGTAGCAGCTAAAGCTGTAGCAATAGAAGTAGGTATAGTAGTTGTAGCATTAGTAGTAGTAGTAGTAGGATTGGTAGTTGTAGTAGCTGTAGTCGGAGTACTAGTAGTAGTCGTAGTAGTTGTTGTATTAGTAGTTGTTGTTGTAGTAATAGCAGTAGTAGCAGTAATAGTAGAAGCAATAGACCTGTAGTGGAAGCCATATTAGTTATAGTAGTGCTAGAAGCATTACTAGTAGTAGTTGAGGCATAGTAGCAGTAGTGGTAGTTGTAGTAGTAGGAGTAGAAGATGTAGTAGTAGAAGTAATAGTAGTAGCTATAGTAGCAGTTGTTGTAGTAGTAGTAGTAATAGAAGTAGTAATAGTACTAGGATTAGTAGCATTAGTAATAGTAGTAGTGTAATGGCAGTTGTTGCTATTGTTGCTATTGTAGTAGAAATAGTTGTTGTAGTTGTAGTAGTAGTAGAAGTAGTTGTTGTTGTAATTGTAGTAGAAGTAGTGGTAGTGATAGGAGTAGTAGGAGTAGTAGTGGCAGTAGTACTAGTAGTAGAAGCAGAAGTAGTAGTTGTAGTAGTTGTAGTAGTTGGTGTACTAATAGTGGTAGTAGCTGTTGTAGTAGTCAATGTTGTGCTAGTTGTGTTGGTAGTAGTAGTTGTAGCTGTTGTCGTTATAGTAGCAGTCGTGGTAGTAGTAATAGTAGTAGTTTTATTTGTTGTTGTAGTAGTAGCTATAGTTGTAGCAGTAGAAGTAGTAGTAATAGTAGGAGAACCAGAGTAGTAGTCTGGTAGCAGTAGTTGTAGTAGTATTAGCAGCAGTCATAACAGTAGCAGTAGTAGTAGTTGTAGAAGAAATAGAGCAGTCACAGTAGCAATAGTCGCAGTAGCTACAGTAGATTATTAGTAGTGGTGGTGCTAGTAGTATTTGTAGCAGCAATGGTAGTAGTACTAGTAGGAGTAGTTGTAGTGCTAGTAGTAGTAAAAGTTGTAGTAAAATAGTATAGTAGTAGTAGTTATTGGTGGTGGTGGTGTTATTGTAGTAGTAGTAGTAGTAGTAGTAGTAGTAGTAGTAGTAGCAATAGTAGCAGCATAAGTAGTTGTATTATTAGTGGTAATAGTAGCAGCAGCAACAGGAGTAGTAGTAGTAGTAGTACTAGTAGTAGTAGTAGAAGAAAAAGAAGAAGAAGAAGATGAAGAAGATGTAGTAGTAGTAACAGTATGGGTAGTAGTTTGAATAGGTGTAGGAAGAGTAGTAGTAGGAGTAGTTGTAGTAGTAGCAGTAGCAGTAGTATAATTAATAGCAGTAGTGGTAGTTGTAATAGTAGTAGTAGTAGTGGTAGTTGTCGTTATAGTAGTAGTAGAAGCTCTATTACTTGTAGTAGCTATAGTAATAGTAGTATTAGTAGTAATAGCAATAGTTACAGTAGCAGTAGGAGTAGTTGTTGTAGTAGTAGTCATAGTAGTAGTAGTCATCGTACTAGTGGTAGTAGTATAGTAGTAATAGTGCTAGGAGTAGTTGTTGTTGTAGTTGAAGTTGTAGTAGTAGTTGCAGTAGAAGTAATAGTAGTAGTAGTGGAAGTTATTGTAGTACTAGTAGTTGTTATTGGGGTATCAGACGTAGTAGTGGTAGTTTTCGCGGTAGTAAAATTAGAAATTGTAGTAATTATAGTAGAAGTAGTAGCAGTAGTAATAGTATAATAGTTGTAGTAGCAGGAGGAGTGCTAGTAGTAATGGTAGTAGTAAGAGTATTAGGAGGAGGAGGAGGAGTAGTAGTAGTAGTAGGAGTAGGAGTTGTGGTAATAGTCGTAGTAGTTGTAGTAGTACTAGTAGTAGCAATAATAGTAGTAGTAGTAGTAGGAGGAGGAGGAGGAGGAGGAGGAGGAGGAGTTGGAGTAGGAGTAGGAGTTGGCATAGTAGTAGTTGTAGTAGAAGTTGTAGTTGTAGGAATAGGAGTAGTAGTGGTGGTAGTAGTGGAAGTAGTGGTAGTATTAGTGGTAGTATTAGTGGTAGTAGTAGTATGAGTAGTAGTGGTAGTAGTAGTAGTAGTAGTAGTAGTACTCATTGGAGTAGGAGTAGGTGTAGCTGTAGTAGTAGTAGTAGTGGAAGTTGGAGTAGTAGTAGGAGTAGGAGTACTAGTGGTAGTGGTAGTGGTAGTAGTGGTAGTAGTAGTATGAGTAGTGCCAGTAGTAGTGGTTGTAATAGTTTTAGCAATAGTAGTTGTTGTTGTAGTAGTAGTAGTCTCAATAGCAGGAGTAGATGCACTACTAGTTATAGTAGCAAGAGTAGGAGCAGTAGTAGTTGTTGTTGTTGTAGTAGTAGTAGCAGAAGTAGAAGCAGCAGCAGTGGTAGTAGTAGTAGTAGTAGTAGTGCTAATAGTAATTTTAGGAGTAGTAGCAGCTTCAGCTATACAAGTAATAGAAGTAGTAGAAGTTGTAGTTGCAACAGTAGCAGAACTAGTAGTAGTTATAATAGGAGTAGTATTAGTTATAGTGGTAATAATAGTAATTGTAGTAGCAGTAGTAGTCATAGAAGCAATTATAATAGTAATAGTAATAATAGTAGTAGTAGTAGCAGCAGTAGTAGTAATCACAGTAGCAATAGCAATTGTGGAGTAGTAGTTGGGGTAAAAGTTGTAATAGTAGTAATAGTAGTTGTAGCGGTCGAAGTAGTAGTTGGAGTTTGAGTTGGGGTGGTAGTAGTAGTAGTACTAGTAGGAGTATTCATAGTAGCAATAGTAGGAGTTGGAGTAGTAGTAGTTGTTGTAGTTGCACTAGGTATCGGTGTACGAGTGGTACAAGGAGGAGTAGTAGTAGTTGTTGTTGCTGTTGTTGTAGTAGTAGTAGTAGCAGTAGTAGTTGTGGTAGTTGTTATTGTAGTAGTAGTTGCAATAGTAGCTGTAGTAGCAGTAATAGTAGCAGCAGTATTTGTGGCAATAGTAACAGTAGTACTAGAAATAGTGGTAGTACTAGTTGTAGTAGTAGTAGTAGCAGTAGTAGCAATTGCGGTTGTAGTAGGGGAAGTAGTAAAAGTTGTAGTAGAAGCAGTAGTAGCAGTCGTAGTAGTTGTGGTGGTAGTAGAAGTAGTAGTATCAGTATTAGCAGTAGCAGTAGTAGCAGAAGTGGTAGCCGTGGTGATAGTATAAGCAGCTATCATAGTAATAGTAGTAGCTGTAGTTGTAGAAGTAAAAGTAGTAGTCGTAGTTATACTTGTAGTTATAGTAGGAGTATATGTATATCAGTAGTAGTTCTAGTAGAAGTTGTAACTGTAGTAGGAGTGGGAGTAGTAGTAGCACTAGTGGTAGTAACAGTAGCAGTAGCACAAGTAGTAGCGGTAGTCCTTGTAGTAGTAGTAACAGTAGAAGTAGTATTACCAGTACCTGTAGTCAGAGAAATAGTAGTAGTAGAAGTAGTAGCGGTAGTAGTAATAGCAGATATAGAAGTCGTAGTTGTCGTAGTTGTCGTAGCAGTAGCAGCACAGTGGTAGTAGTAGTAGTAGGAGGAGGAGTAGTAGTAGTAGTAGCAGTGGTGGTGGTGGTGGTGCTAGTATTAGTTGCAGTAGTACAAGTATTAGTAGGAGTTGTAGTAGTAGCAATTGTACTAGTCATAGAAGTAGTAGTAGTAGTAGTAGTAGTAGTAGTCGTAGTAGCAGTATCACTAGCAGTAGTAGTAACAATCATAGTAGGTTTCGTAGTAGTAGCATTAGTATTTGTAGCAGTAGCAGTAGCAGTAGCAGTAGCAGTAGTAGAAGTAGCAATAGTAGTAGTAGCAGTAGCAGTAGTAATTGCAGTAGTAGCAGCAGTAGCAGTGGTAGTAGTAGTAGCCGTTACCACAGCAATAGGAGTAGTAGTGACAGTATAAGCAGTAGCAGTAGTAGTAGTAGTAGTAGTAGCAGTAGTATCAGTAGTTGTAGTTGTAGTAGTAGCTATAGCTGTAGTAGTTGCGGTGGTAGAGGTAGTAGTAGTAGTAGTAACTGCAGTGACAGTAGTAGTTGTAGTGGTGGAAGTAGCGATCGTAGTGGAGGTAGCAATAGTAGCCGTAGCAGCAGCAGCAGCAGTAGTAGCTATCATAGCAATTGTAGCAGTACTAGTAGTTGTTGTTGTTGTCATACCTGTAGTAAGAATAGATTAGTAGTATTTGTAGAAGTAGTAGTAGTAGTAGGAGTAGACATAGTAGCAATATCAACGGTTCCATTAGAAGGAGTTGTAGTTGTGGTAGTAGCAGAAGTAGTAGCAGTAGTGATTGCAGTAGGAAAAGTAGTAGTAGTTATTGTAGTAGTAGGAGTGTTGGGAGTAGTAGTAGTAGGAGGAGCAAAAGTAGTAGTAATAGTTATTGTTGTAGTAGTAATAAAAGCATTTGTAACAGTTGTAAAATAGTAGTAGGAGTTGTAATACTAGTAGTCATAGTAGTAGTAGTACTAGAAATAGTATTAGTAGTTGTGGTAGTAGTAGCTTCATAAGAAATCATAGCAGTAGCAGTAGAAGTTGTACATATAGTTGGACTTGCAGCAACAGCAAGAGAAGGACGAGTACATGTAGTAGTAGTAGTTTTAGAAGTAGTAGTTGTTGTTGTTGTTGAAGTAGTAGTAATAGTAGTAGTAGTCATTATTGTCATAGTAGTACTTGTAGTTATAGTTATAGTAGTAGTAGTAGTAGTAGTAGTAGTAGAAGTAGTAGTTGCAATAGCAGTAGTAGTAGCAGTAGTAGTAATTGTAGTAGTAGTTGTAGTAGTAGTAGGAGCAGTAGTAGTAGGGGTAGTAGTATGAATAGGTGTAGGAGGAGTAGTAGTAGGACTGGTAGTAGTAGTAGCAGGAGTAGCAATAGCAGTAGTATAATTAATAGTTGTAGTAGTGGTAGTAGTAGGAGTAGTAGGAGTAGTATTTGTTGTTGTTGTTGTAGTAGAAGCTATATTAGTTGGAGTAGCTATAGTAAGGTTGTATTAGTATTAGTAGTAGTAGCTATAGTAGCGGTAGAAGTAGTTGTCGTAGTAGTAGTTGTTTTTGTAGCAGTAGTAGTAGTAACAGTACCAGGAGTAATTGTAGTTGTAGTGGAAGTTGCAGTAGTAGTCATAGTACTAGTAATAATGGTAGTAGTAGTGGCAGTAGTGGTAGTAATAGAAGTAGTAGTAATTGTTGTTGGAGTAGTGGTAATAGTAGTAATAGTAGAATAGTTGTAATCATAGTAAAAGTTGTGATCGTAGTAGTTATAGTAGCAGTAGCAGTAGTAGTAGTAGCAGTAGTAATAGCAAAATAGTTGTAGCAGTAGTAGGAGTACTACTACTAGTAGTAGTAGTAGTAAGAGTATTAGGAGGTGGAGGAGTAGTAGTAGTGGTAATATTATTTGTTGTAGTCATAGTAGTAGCAGTTGTAGTAGAAGGAGTAGAAGTGGTTGTAGTAATAGTAGTAGTAGTAGCAGTAGTAGTAGTAATAGTAGTAGTTGTTGTTGTTGTTGTAGTAGTAGTAGGAAAAGGAGTAGAAGTAGGTCTAGTAGTAGTAGAAGTTGGAGTAGTAGTATGAGTAGGAGTAGGAGTAGTGGTTGTAGTAATAGTAGTGGTAGTAGTTATAGTAGTAGGAGTAGTAGTAGGAGTAGTGGTAGTAGTAGTTGTAGTAGTTGTAGCAATAGTGGTAGTAGTAGTTGTTGTAGTAGTTGTAGCAGTAGATGTTGTTTTTATGGTAGTAGTAGTCGTATAGCCGTAGCAGAAGCAGCACTAATTATAGTAGCTGGTGTAGTAGCAGCAGTAGTAGTTGTTGTTGTAGCTATAACAGAAGTAGCAGCAGCAATAGTGGTACTAGTAGTAGTTGTTGTTGTTGTAGTAGTAGTAGTAGTGGCGGTGGTGGTAGTAGTAATTTTTGGAATAGTAGTTGTACAAGTAATAGAGGTAGTAGTAGTAGTAGTCACAGCAGTAGCAGCAACAACAACAGTAATAGTAGTAATAGTAGTAGTAGCAGTAGACGCAGGAGTGGTAACAGTAGTAGTAGTAATAGGAGCTGTAGTAGTTATAATAGTAATAGAAATAATAGTAGCAGTAGTAGTAGTAGTCGTAGTAGTAGTAGCAATAGTAGTTGTAGTACCAGTTGGACTAGTAGTTGTACTGGTCAAAGTAATAGTAGGAGTCAGAGTTGGGGTGGTAGTAGTAGTACTAGTAGGAGTATTCATAGCAACAGTAGTAGGAGTTGGAGTAGTTGTAGTAGTAGTAGGAATAGGAGTACGAGTGGTACTAGGAGTAGTAGTTTCAGTAGTAGTAGTAGTAGTAGTAGTAGGTGTAGGGATAGGAGTATGGGTGGTACTAGGAGCAGTAGTCATAGTAGTAGTAGTACTAGGAGTAGCAGAAGTAGTAGTAGTCATAGTTTGCGTTGTAGCCATTGTCGTAATAGCAGCAGTAGTAGTAGTAGTCGTAGTAGTGGTGGTGGTAGTAGTGGTTGTAGTAGTAGTAGTAATAGGAGTAGTTGCATTAGCAAGAGCAGTAGTTGTAATAGGAGTAATAGAAGTTAGAGTAGTAGCAGAAGTAGTATTAGTAGTAGTAGCAGTAGCAGAAGTAGTATTAGTAGTAGTAGCAGTAGCAGTAATAGGAGTAGTAATAGTAGTAGTAGTAGTAGTAGTCGTAGTAGAAGCAGCAGTAGTTGTAGTAGTAGTAGGTGTAGCAGCAGGAGCAATTGTAGTACTAGTAGGTGTGGTAGCGGTAGTAGCAATAGTAGAAGTAGTAGTAGTAATGGTAGTGGTAGTAGTAGTCTTAGTAGCAGCAGTAGTTGTAGAAGTTGTACTAGCATAGTAGTAGTTGCAACAGTCGTAGTAGTTGTAGCAGTAATATTAGCAGCGACAGAAGTAGTAGCAGTAATAGTAGTAGTTGGTGTAGTAGTGGTGGGAGTAGCTATAGGAGTAGTAGTAGTAGCAATAGTAGTAGTACTAGCCATAGTAATAGAAGTTGTAGTAGTAGTATTAGTAGTACTAGTAGGAGTACCAATAGAAGTAGTAGCAATAGTATTAGAAATAGTAGAAGTAGTAGTGGAAGTTGTAGTAGTAGTAGTAGTAGAAGTACCAACAGCAGCAGCAGTAGTAGTTATCGTAGTAATAGAAGTAGTTGGAGTAGTAGTTGTAGTAGTAGTAGCAACAGTAGTTGTTGTAATAGTTGTAGTAGTTATTGTTGTAGTAGTAGAAAAAGCAGTAGTAGTAGGAGGAGAAGTAGTAGTTTTAGTAGTAATAGTAGTAGTAGTAGTAGTAGTAGTAGCAGCAGCAGCAGTAATAGGTGTAGTAGTAATAGTACTTACAACAGTAGTAGTTGTTGTAGTAGTAGTGGTAGGAGTAGCAATAAGAGTAGTGGGAGCTATAATAGGAGGAGGAGGAGGAGTAGTAGTAGTTGCACGAGTAGTGGTAATAGCAGTAGTAGTAGTAATAGTTGTACCAACTGTAGCACTAGTTGTACTTGTAGCAATAGTAGTAGTTACAGTAGTAGTACTAGTTGTAGTAGGAGTAGTAGTAGTAGTAGTACTTGTAGTAGTAGTTATTGCAGTAGAAGTAGTAGTTGGAGTAGGAGTAGTAGTAGCAGTAGTAGTAGTTGTTTTAGTAGTTGTTGTAGAAGTAGTAGTAGTAGTAGTATTAGTAGTAACAATAGTAGCAGTAGTAGTAGTGGTAGTAATAGGAGGAGTACTAGTAGTAGTGGCAGTAGTTGCAATAGTAGTAGTAATAGTATTATTAGTGGTGGTAGTAGTAGTAGTAATATGTATAGAAGTAGTAGAAGGATTTGCTATTGTAGTAGTAGTAGAAGAAGTAGTAATATTAGTAGTAGTACTAGCAGTAGTTGTAGGTTGAGTAGTAGTAGAAGTTGGAGTAGTAGTAGCAGTAACAGGAGCAGGAGTGGTAGTAGTATTAGTAGGAGCAGGAATAGGAGTATAGTAGTAGTTGTGGTAGTAGTTGGAGTAGTGGTAGGAGTAGGAGTTGGAGTGGTAGTAGCAATAGTAGTAGTTGGAGTAGTTGTTGTAGTAGTAGTAGCTATAGGAGTTGGAGTAGGGGTGGTAGTTGTAGTAGCAGCAGCAATAGTAGCACTAGTTGTTGTTGTAGTAGTGGCAGTGGTAGGAGTGGAAGTAAGAGTAGTAGTAGTAGTAGTAGTAGCAGTTGTAGCAAAAGTTACCATAGTACTAGTAGTACTAGCAGGAGAAGTGGAAGGAGTAGTTATACTAGTAATAGAAATAGTAGCAGTAGTAGCGGCAACAATAGCAGCAGTAGCAGAAGTAGCAGTAGCAATAGTAGTACCTATAGTTGTTGGATTAGTAGTGATAGTATTTCTAGTTGTAGTGGCAATAGTAGTAGTAATAGCAATATTAGTAGTAGTAGTGGTATTAGCAACAACAGCAATAGCAGTTGTAGCAGTAGTAGTACTAGAAGTAGTAGTAGTAGTAGAAATAGTTGTAGTAGCTAAAGCTGTAATAGCAGTAGAAGTACCAAAAGTAGTACCAGTTATAGTAGTAATGGTAGTAGATGACGTAGCAGCATTGTAGTGGTCGCTATAGCATCAGCAGTAGGAGTAGTAGTCGGAGAAGTAATAGTTGTAGCAGTAGCAACCATAGTAGTAACGTAGTAACAGAATCATTAGTAGCATTATTAGCAACATCAGCAACAAAAGAAGTAGTAGTAGTAGTAATAGTAGTAGTAGCTGTAGCAACAACAACAGCAGTAGTAGTAGTAGTATTAGTAGTAGAAGCAGGAGTAGTAACAGTAGTAGTTGTAGTAGCAGCAGCAGTAGTAGTTGTACGAGAAGTAATATGAGTAGTAGTAGTTGTAGTAGCAATCATAGTAGTAGTAATAGTAGTAGTAGGTGTAGTAGGAGGAGTTGGTGTAGTAGTAGGAGACATAGTAGGGGTTGTAGTCGGAGAAGGTGTAGGAGTTGTGGTAGTTGTTGTTGTTTTAGTAGTAGTAGGAGTAGTAGTAGGATTACGAGTTGGGGGAGAAGTAGTAGTAGAAGTTATCTTAGTAGTAGTAGTGCTAGTTGGAGTAGCAGTTCTAGTAGTACTAGTAGTAGTAGGATTAGTAGTAGTTGTGGTAGTAGTAGTAGGTGTAGTTATAGTAGCATTCATTGTAGTTCTAGTAACAGTAGTAGACATAGTAGCAATAATACTAGTAGCAATTGTAGTAGTAATAGTGGTAGCAGAAGTAGTAGTAGTAATAGTTGTAGTAGTTGTTGTAGTTGCAGTTGTAGTGGTGGTAGTAGTAGTACTAGTAGTACTACTTGTAGTATTAGTACTAGTTGTAGTAGTTGTACTAGTAGCAGTAGTACTAGTAGAAATAGTAGTAGTAGTAGTAGTAGTAGTAGTAGTAATAATAATAGTAGTAGTAATAGTAGTAGTAGTAGTAGTAGTAGTAATAGTAATAGTGGTAGTACTAATGGTAGTAGTTATAGTAGTAATAACAGCAGCATCAGCACTAGTTGCAGTAGTAATTGGTACTGTAGTTGTAGTAGTAATAGTCTTACTAGTAATACTAGTATTAGTAGTACTAGTAGCTGCAACAGTAGTAGTAGTAATAGAAGCAGCAGTAGCTGTAGTGGCAACGGCAGTTGGAGCAATAGTTGTTGTTGTAGCAGCAGTAGTAGTAATAGTAGTATTAGTTATAGTAGTTGTAGTATTGGGAGCAACAGTAGTAGCAGTAGCAATAGTAGTAGTATAAGTAGTATTAGTAGTAGCAGTAGTAGTTGTTGTTGTAGTAGTTTTAGTAATAGTACTATTAGGAGTAGTAGTAGGAGTAGTAGAAGGAGTAGCAATAGAAGTAGTAGCTGTAGTACCAGTAATAGTAGAAGTAGTAGTAGCAGTAGTAGTAATAGTTGTAGTAGGAATAGTTGGTATAGTAGTAGTACTAGCAGTACTTGTTGTGGTAGTAGCAGTTATAGTTGTAATAGTAGTAGTAATAGTAATTATAGTAGTTGTAGTAGCAGTAGTAGTAATAGTAGTGGTGGTGGTGGGAGTAGGGGTAGGAGTAGGAGTGGTAGTAGTAGTAGTAGCAAGAGTAGTCGTAGTAACAGGAGTAATAGTAGTAGTAGTAGGAGAAGTAGTACCAATAGAAGTAGTAGCAGTAGTTGCAAAAATAGTAGAAGTAGTAGTAACATTAGTATTAACAACAATAGTAGCAGTAGTTATCATTGTAGTAGTAGTTGTAGTGGTAGTAGGAGTAATGGCAATAGTAGTTGTGATAAAAGTAGTGTTAGTGATAGTAGTATTTATGGTAGTAACATCGGTAATAGGTGTAGTAATAGTGATAGTGCTTGCAAAATTAGTAGTAGTAGTAGTAGTAGTAGTCGGAGTAGCAGTAGTAGTTATTGTTGTAGTAGTAGTAGTTGTCATAGTAATAGTAATAGTAAGAGTAGTAGTAGCAGCAGTAGTACTAGTTGTACCAGTAGTGGTAGTTGTAGTAGTGGTAACAGTAGTAGTTGTAATAGTAGTAGTAGTAATAGTAATATTAGAAGTAGTAGTAGTAGTTGTAGTAGCAGCTGTAATAAGTGTAGTAGTAGAAATAGTGGGAGCATCAGTAGTAGTAGTAGTAATAGTGGCAGTAATTGTAGTTGTAGTTGTAGTAGTAGTACCAGTACTAGTAGTAGTAGGAGTAGAAGTACTACTTGTAGTAGTAGTTATAGCAGTAGAAGTAGCAGCTGGAGTTTACTAAACCTAGTAGTACATGTAGTAGTAGCAGTGTGATTGTTGTTGTAGTACTAGCAGTAGCACTAGTAGTAGTAGTTGGAGGTGTAGTAGTAGTAGCGTAGTTGTAATAGTAATAGTAATCGTAGTAGTTGGAGTAGTAGTAATAGTGGTAGGACCTGCAGTAGCCACAACAGTAGTTGTGGTAATAGTAATAGTAGCAGCAGTAGTTGTTGTTGTTATTGTTATAGTTGTAGTTGTAGTAATAGTAATGGCAGCAGCAGCAGCAGCAGTAGTACTTGTTTTAGTAGTTGTAGTAGTAATAGTAGAAGCAGCAGTAGTAATAGTTGTAGTTGCAGTAGTAGCTGCGACAGCAGTAGAAGTATTAGTTGTGGTAGTAGTAGCAAAAGTAGTAGCAAGAGTTGTAGTAGTAGTAGTAGTAGTAGTTGTAGTAATAGTAGTAGTAGTAGTAGTAGTAGGAGTAGCAGTAGTAATAAGTGCAATAGTAGAAATAATGGGAGCAACAGTAGTAGTAGTTGCAATAGTAGTACTAGTAATACTACTACTACTAGTAGTAGTAGTAGTTATAGTAGTAGAAGTAGTTGCAGGAATAGGACTTGGAGTAGTAGTAGTTGTAGTAGTAGTAGTGTGGTAGCAGTTGCAGTACTAGCAGCAGCAGTATTAGTAGTAGCTGGGGGTGTAGTAGTATTATTGTAGTTGTAATAGTAGTATTAGTCAATATAGTTGGAGTTGTAGTAGTAGTGGTAGGAGATGCGGCAACTGCAACAATAGTTGTAGTAGTAATAGTAATAGTAGTTGTAGTAGTAGTTGTTATTGTTGATATAATTGTAGTAGTTGTAATAGTAATAGCAGCGATAGTAGCGGCAGTAGTTGTTGTTATTGTTGTAGTTGTTGTAGTAGTAGTAGGAGTAATTGTTGTAGTAGTAGTGGTAATATTAGCAGCAACAGCAGTAGTATTGGTAGTAGTAGTAGTAGCAGAAGTGGTAGCACGAGTAGTAGTAGTAGTAATCATTGTAGTAATAATAGTACAGTAGTAGTAGTAGCAGCAGCAGTAGTAGTTGTAGTAGTAGTAATAACAGCTGCAACAATTGCAGTAGTAGTGGTAGAAGTAGTAGTAATAGTAGTAGTAGTAGTAGTCATAGTAGTAGGTGTAGAAGTAGTAATAGGATTTTGTGTAGGAGCAATAGCAGTAGTAGAAGTAGTAGGAGTTGTAGTAGGAATAGTAGTAGTAGTTAAAGTACTAATAGTTGGAGTAGTGGTGGTGGTAGTAGTAGTAGGAGTAGTAGTAGCAGTTGGAGTTGGAGCAAGAGTGGTCTTAGTAGTAGCAACAGCAGAAGTAGTTATTGTAGTAGTAGCAGCAGTAGGAGTGAAAGGAAGTAGGACTAGTTGTAGTAGTAGTAGTAGCAGCCGCGGCTGAGGCAGCCATAGTACTACCAGTAGTAGCAGTAATAGTAGTAGCAGTTGTACTAGTAACAAAAATAGTAGAAGTAGTAGCAAAAGCAACAACAGTAGTAGCGGAAGTAGTATTAGTAGTAGTAGTAGTAGTAAAAGGATTAGTAGTAGCTATAGTAGCAATAGTTGCAATAGTAGCAGTAGTAGTCATAGTCGTAGCAGTAGCAGTAGTGGCGGTGGTTGTAGTAGTAATTGTAATATTGGTAGCGGTAATAGTAGTAGTAGTAGTAATTGGAGTAGTAGTAGTTGCAGTAATAGTAATAGGAGTAGTAGCGGTAATAATTGTAATAGTTATAATAGTAGTAATAATAGTGGTAGTAGTAGTAGCAGTTTCATTAGGAGTAGTAGTGGTAGTAGTAATAGTTCTAGTAGTAATAAGAGTAGTAGTGCTAATAGTATTAGTAGTAGAAGCAGTAGTAGTAATAGGATTAGCAGTAGAAATAGGAGTAGTAGTAGTAATAATAGTTATAGTTGTAGTAGTTCTAGTAGTAGCAGTTGTAGTTGCAACATTATTAGTAGTAGTAGTAGCGGTAGTAGTAGGAGTTATAGTAGTTATAGCAGTAGCTGAATTAGTCAGACTCGTAAGTGCAGTAGTAGTAGGAGTTGGAGTAGTTGTAGTACGAGGAGGAGTAGTAGTAGTAGTAATAGGAGTATCAAAATGAGTGGTAATAGGATTAGTAATCATAGTAGTTGAAGTAGATGTAGAAGGAGTAGCAGAAATAGCACTAGTTGGATTAGGAGTTGGAGTAGAAGTGGTAGTACAAGTTGGAGTAGTAGTAGTTGCGGTAGTTGGCATAGTAGTAGTAGTAGTATTAGAAGTAGCATAGTAGTAGTAGTAGTGGGAGTAGTAGTAGAAGTATTGTAGTAGTACTAATAGTATCAATAGTAGTAGTAGTAGTAGTAGTAGTAGTAGTAGTAGTAGTAGTAGTAGTAGTAGTAGTAGTAGTAGTAGTAGTAGTATTGTAGCGGTAGTGCTAGTAGCAATTGTAGTAGCAACAACAACAACAGCAGTTGTAGTAGCAATAATAGTTGTAGTAGTTGTTGTTGTAGTAGTAGTAGCGGTAGTAGTCGGACTAGGAGTAAGAGTAGTAGTAGTAGTAGTAGCAGCAGTGGTAAGAGCAATAGGAGTAGTATGAGTAGTAGTAGTAGTAATTGTTGTAGGAGTAGTAGTAGTGGCAGTTGTAGGAATGTTGTAGTAGGAGGAGTAGTAGTAATAGTAGTAGTAGTATTAGTAGTGTTAGTAGTGTTAGTGGTAGTAATAGCAGTAGTAGTAGGAGCAGTAGTAATATTAGTTGTAGCAGTAGTAGCTGTAGCAATAGTGGTTGTTGTTGTTGATGTAGTAGTAGTAGTAGTAGTAGTAGTAGTTGTTGTTGTTGTAGTAGTAGCAGTAATAGTAGTAGTAATAGTAGCAGATGTAGTAGTAGTTGCAACAGTAATAGTAGCTGATGTAGCAGTAGTACTAGTTGCAATTGTAGTAGCAGTAGTTGTTGTAGTAGCAATAGTAGCAGTTGTGTTAGTAGTGGTAGTAGTAGCCGTAGTAGTAGTAGCAGTAGCAAAATTCGGGGTAGCAGTAGTAGTAGGAGTAGTATTAGTAGCTGTAGTTGTCGTTATTGTTGTAGCAGAAGTAGTAGTAGGAGAAGTAATAGCAGTTGCAGTATTAGAAATAATAGTAGCTGTGGCAGTAGCGGTAGTAGCAGCAGCAGTAGTAGTAGTGGTAGTAGTAGGAGCAGTAGTTGTAAAAGTTGTAGTCATAGTAAAAGTAGTAGTTGTTGTTGTTGAAGTAGAAGTAGTATTAGTTGTTGTAGTAGTAGCAGCTGTATTTGTAGTTGAAGTAGAAGTCACAGTAGTAGCAACAACTGTAGCAGTAATAGTTGTGATAGTAGTATTAGAAGTAGTAGTAGCCGCAGAAGTAGTAGTAGTAGTAGTACAAGGAGTAGTAGTAGTAGAAGTAGAACTAATAATAGTTCCAGCAGTAGTAGCAGTAGCAATAGTAGCAGTAATAGTAGTAGTTGTAGTAGTAGTGTTTGTAGTAAAATTGGTAATAGTAGTAGTATTAGAAGTAGTAGTCGTGGTAGTAGCAACAGTTGTAATAGTAGTAGTAACAGTAGTAGCTGTAGTAGCAGTAGTAGGAGTTGTAGTACAATTAGCAGTAGTAGGAGTAGTATCTGGAGCAATGGTAGTAGAAGTTATAGTCGAAGTAGAAGTAGTAGTTGTTGTTGTTGAGGTAGCAGTTGTATTAGTTGCTATTGTCTTAACAGCTGTAGTAGTAGTTACCGTAGTAGGAGCAGATGAAGCAGTAGTAGTTCAAGTAGAAGTAGTAGTAGAAGTACTTGTGGTAGTAGCGGCCGCAGAACTAGCAATAGTGGGAGTTCTAGCAGCAGTCGCAGCAGTAGTAGTAGTAGTAGTAGAGGTAAAAGCAATAATAGTAGTAGCAGCAGTAGCAATAGCAGTAGTAGCAGTAACAGTAGTAGGAGTGTTTGTAGTGAAATTGGTAGTAGTGGTAGTAGTAGTAGTAGCAAAAACCGTAGTAGTAGTAGTAGTAGTAGTGGCAGTAGTAGGAGTAGTAGTGGCATTTGGAGTAGCGGTAGTTGTTGTTATTGTTGTTGTAGCAGTAGTAGTAGTAATAGTTGGAGTAGTAGTGGTAGTAGTAGAAATAGTAATAGCAATAGTAGCTGCAGTTGTAGTAGTAGTAGTTGTAGTTGTAGTAGTAGTAGTAGGAACAACAACAATAGTAGTTGTAGTTATAGCAGTAGGAATAGTAGAAATAGCAGTAGTAGCAGAAGAAAGAGTAGTAGTAGTTGTTGTATTAGTAGTATTGTTAGTAGCTATAGCAGCAGTAGTAGTAGTAGTAGCAGCAACATATGTAATAGTAGTTATTGTTCTTGTTGTAGTAGTAGTGATAGTAGTAGTAGTAGTATTAGTAGTAGTATTACTAGTAGTAGTAAAACTAGCAGCAGCAGTAATAATACTAGGAGTGATAGCAGTAGTATCAACAATAGCCATTGAAAAAGTTAGAGCTCTAGTAGTAGCAATAGCTGTGTTAGTAGCAATAGAAGTAGTAGTACTAATAGCTTTAGGAGTAGTAATAGTAGTAGTGGTCATAGTAGTTGTAGTCTTTCTAGTAGCAGTAACAGGAGTAGTAGGAGTAGGAGGAGTAGTAGTTGTTGTTACAGTAGCTATAGATGCAATAGTAGTTGTACCCGTAGGAGTGGTAGGAGAAGTAGTAGTAGTAGTTGTTGTTGTTGTATTAGTAAAAGTAGTCGTAGTAGCTCTACCACTACTATAATTGCAGCTAGTATTCCTACTGCTGCTCATACAACAACAACTACTACTTCAGTTGCTGCGAATACTACTACAG
The DNA here is from genome assembly GCA_005019695.1 of Trichopus zeylanicus subsp. travancoricus. Lineage (NCBI taxonomy): Eukaryota > Viridiplantae > Streptophyta > Magnoliopsida > Dioscoreales > Dioscoreaceae > Trichopus > Trichopus zeylanicus. The sequence continues at coordinate 37,889 of RXID01014497.1, forward strand.
CTACTACTTGTACTACTACTACAGCTATTGGAACTCATAATCCTACTACTACGACTAAGTCTACTACCACTACTATTATTTCTACTACTACTATGACTGCCACAATAACTATTACTACAACTATTATGACTAGTACTGCTACTGCTACTACTAATATTGCTATTACTAAAGCTACTATTACTGCTACTACAACAATTACCTCTACTACTACTTCTAATGATACAAGACTGCTACTTTTGATGCAACTACTACTACTGATGGTATAACTACTGCTACTTATACTACTTCTGCTGTTGTTACTAAAACTACTACTGCTACTACTATTGCTAATTGTACTATTAGTACTACTACTACTGCTACTAATACTCCTACTACTGCAACTATTACTACTACTGCTATTGCTGCCACTACTACTACTCTTAAAACAACAACTACTACCACTACTCATACTACTACAATTGCAACAACAACAACTACTACTACTGCTGTTTCTACTACTCCTACTACTACTACAACTACTGCAACAACAACTACTGCTACTACTGTTGTAGCTACTCCTACTACTACTACAACTACTACAACAACAACAACAACTACTACTACTAGTAATACAACAACCACAACAACTACTTCTCCAACTACTATGCTGACAACTATTACAACTGCTACTACTACTGCTGCTTCTACTACTGCACTGCCATAGCTACTACTACTGCTCCTACTACTACTACAACTACTGCTATTACTGCCACTACTACGACTACTCCTACAACTACTCATAATGCTACTGCTACTAGTAGTCCAACTTGTCCTCCTCCTCTTCCTACTGCTACTACAACAACTCCTCCTCCTCCTACTACTACTACAGCTGCTATTCCTACTGCTACTCCTACAACAACAACTACTATTACTATTGCTACTTTTGTTGCTGCTACTGCAACTACATCTGCTACTACTGCAACTACGACTTCTACTACTACTACAGCTCCTACTACTTCATTGCTACTATTAATACTACTATTGCTACTACTGTTACTACTTCTACTACTTTTGCTACTACTACTACTACTACTACTATCACTACTGCTGGTACTCTCACTCCAGCAACTACTACTACTACTACTCATAATACAACTACTGCTACTGCTGGTATTGATACAACCACTGCTATTACTACTCTACTATTCCAACTGCTACTTCTGCCTCGATTCCTACTGTCATTATTACTACAACTAAAACTACTGCTACTTCTACTACTACTATTATTACTGCCAATACTACTACTACTCTCACTCTCAATACTGCTACTACTAGTACTACTCTTACTGATATGATTACTCCACTTACTTCTGCTACAGTTGCTACTACTGCTTCTACTGTTGTACCTGCTTCTACGATTGCCACAAATACTACTATTACTTCTACTACCACCACTACTGCTACAACTATTCCTACTACAACTACTTCTACTACTTTTGCTACTACTCCTACGAGTGCTACTACTACTACTACTACTACTACTCTGGCTACTGCTACTATTGGTACGACTGCTATTGCTACTTCTTCTACTACTGCTATAACTAAAACTAGTCCTACTACATCTTTTACAACTATTACTACTACTATGACTTCTCCTACTACTACAATAACAACTACTATTACAACTTCTACTCCTACTACTCCTACAGCTGCTACTACTATTAGACCTACTACTACTACGACTACTAACTACTACTACTAATACTAATACACTACTATGACTACTACGACGACTACGACTAAGACGATTACTACTACTGCCAGTACTACGACTCCCAGCTACTATACTCTGCACTACTACTACTGCTCAAAAAAACAGGACTACTACTACTACTCTATTGCTAATACTACTGTTGCTGCTACTACTGCTGCTACTACTGTTGCCACTACTACTCATAATACAATTAGTACTATTGCTACTACAGCTGCTGCTACTGCTACTACTGCCACTGCTGCTACAACTGCCACTACTATTACTACTACTACTACTACTACTATTGCTACTGCTACTACTACTACTGATACTGCTACTACTTCTGCTGCTACTATGACAACTACTATTGATGTTGTTGTTGTTGTTGCTACTACTATTATACTAGTACTACTACAACCATTGCAATTTCTACTACTACTCCTCCCACAACTACTACTACTACTTCTATTGCTACTACCATGACTATAAATGCAGCCACTACTCCTAATGCCACTACTATTAGTATGACTCATAATACTACTACTACTACTGCTACTACTAATCCTACAACTATAACTACATCTGCTACTACTACCACTACTACTAACCCTACTGCAGCTGGAGCTACAACTGCTTCTATGCCTACTACTTTTCTTATTGTCATTGCTACAACTACTACTACTGGTACTACTACTATTGCAACCACAGCTACTACTACTGCCCCTACTTCTACTACTCTTACTACTACTGCTACTACAACTACTCCAAATGCTACAATTGTTACAACTGCTACTACATCTAATACTACACCGAGCACTACTACCATTGCAACTACTCCAACTACTGCTTCTGCTACTACTCCGAACACTACTACTACTGCTACTATTGCTACTAATACTACTACTATTACTATTACTACTACTACTACTACAACAACAACAATAACTACTACTACAACAACAACAATAACTACTACTACTGCTACTACAACTACTCCTACCACTTCGTCTAATAGTACTCCTACACCTACTACTACAACTACTCCTACTACTACGTCTACTGCTGCCGCTACTGCTGTTGCTCCTATAGCTACTACTACTACTACCAATACTACTACTGCTACTACTGCAGCTACTGCTACAGCTACTATTGCTTCTATTACTACTACGACAACTAATACTACTACTACTACTACTACTACTACTACTATTGCTGCTACTACTACTACTACCACTTCCACTAACTAATATTTCTACTACTACTATTACTACTGTAACTACTATTGCAACAGCTATTGCTAGTACTACTACTCACTGCTACTGTTCCTAATACTACTGCCACTACTACTACTACTACTTATGGCGCCACTACTACTCTACCTCCTACAGCTCCTACTACAGCAACTGCTACTACAACTGCTACTACTACTACTACTACTCCTTCGACTACTATCACTACTATAGCTCCTACTACTGCAACTGCTACTATAATTGCTACTACAACTACTACTGCTTCTACTGCTACTATTGCTCCTACTACTTCTATTGCTACTATTACTACTACTATCACTACTACTTTTACTCCTTCTACTACTTCTTCTACTACTACTACTACTCCTACTGCTACTACTACTCATAATACAAGAACTACTACTGCTAGTACAGATACAACAACTACTATTACTACTCTTCTACTATTCCAACTGCTACTCCTGCTGCTGCTACTACTACTATCACTACTACTACCACTACAACTACTGCTACTTCTACTACTACTACTACTACTACTACTATTACAGCCAATACTACAACTACTCTCACTCCTACTGTTACTACGACTAGTACTACTCTTACTGACACAATTACTCCTCTTACTACTGCTACAACTGCTACTACTGTTTCTATTATTGCAGCTACTGCTATGATTGGAAAATACTACTGCTATTGCTACCACCACTACTTCATCTACTACTACTACAGATAGTGCTGCAACAACTACTACTAAAACTACTTCTACTACCTCAGCAACTACATCTCCTACGATTGGTACTACTACTGCGACAACTAATACTACTACTACTACTACTACTACTACTACTACTATTGCTGCTACTACTACTACTACCACTTCCACTAACTAATATTTCTACTACTACTATTACTACTGTAACTACTATTGCAACAGCTATTGCTAGTACTACTACTCACTGCTACTGTTCCTAATACTACTGCCACTACTACTACTACTACTTATGGCGCCACTACTACTCTACCTCCTACAGCTCCTACTACAGCAACTGCTACTACAACTGCTACTACTACTACTACTACTCCTTCGACTACTATCACTACTATAGCTCCTACTACTGCAACTGCTACTATAATTGCTACTACAACTACTACTGCTTCTACTGCTACTATTGCTCCTACTACTTCTATTGCTACTATTACTACTACTATCACTACTACTTTTACTCCTTCTACTACTTCTTCTACTACTACTACTACTCCTACTGCTACTACTACTCATAATACAACAACTACTACTGCTAGTACTGATCCAACAACTACTATTACTACTCTTCTACTATTCCAACTGCTACTCCTGCTGTTGCTACTACTACTATCACTACTACTACCACTACAACTACTGCTACTTCTACTACTACTACTACTACTACTACTATTACAGCCAATACTACAACTACTCTCACTCCTACTGTTACTACAACTAGTACTACTCTTACTGACACAATTACTCCTCTTACTACTGCTACAACTGCTACTACTGTTTCTATTATTGCAGCTACTGCTATGATTGGAAAATACTACTGCTATTGCTACCACCACTACTTCATCTACTACTACTACAGATAGTGTTGCAACAACTACTACTAAAACTACTTCTACTACCTCAGCAACTACATCTCCTACGATTGGTACTACTACTGCTACTACAACTCCTACTACTGCTACTATTACTCCAACTACTGCTACTATTGGTACTACTGCTATTGCTACTTCTTCTACTACTGCTACTACTACAACTGGTCCTAATACGTCTTTTACAACTATTACTACTATGACTACTCCTACTACTACAACAATAACTACTATTACAACTATTGCTACTACTACTCCTATAGCTACCACTACTACTACTACTACTACTACTACTGCTACTACTACTACTGCTACTACTACTACTACTACTACTACTACTACTACTACTACTACTACTACTAATACCACTACTATGACTAGTACTACTGCTACTACTACTACTACTATTACAACCACTGCCACTACTACTACTCTTGCTACTACTGCTGCTACTACTACCGCTACTACTACTTCAACTGCTACTACTACTACTACTGCTGCTGCTGCTACTGCTACTAATACTGCTACTAATACTGTTGTTGCTGTTGTTGCTACTGTTGCTACTACTGCTCCCACTACTACTCATAATACAACTAGTACTATTGCTACTATAGTTGCTACTACTACTACTACTGCTACTGCTACTGCTACTGCTACTCCTATTGCTATTACAACTGTGAGTACTGCTGTTGCTACTAGTAACAGTTGGAGTAGGAGTCATAGTAGGAGTAGTGGTACTAGTAGTAGTAGAAGAAGTAGTAGTAGTAGTAGGAGTAGTTGTTGTTGTTGTAGTAGTAGTAGTAGTAGAAGTATGAGTTGGAGTAGGAGTAGTAGTAGTAGTAGTTTTAGTATTAGTAGTAGCAGCAGTAATAGTAGTAATATTAGTAGTAGCAGTAGTCGTTATGTTAGTAGTAGCAGTTATAGTAATAGTCGTATAGAAGTAGTAGTAGTAGTAGTAGTAGCAGCAGTAGTAGTAGTGGTCCTAGCAGTACTAGTAGCAGTAGTAGTGGTACTCATAGTCGTGGTTGTAGTAGTAGTAGTAGTAGTCGGAGAAGTAGTGGTGGTAGTAGTAGTAGCGATAGTAGTAGTAGTAGTCATAGCAAGTAGTACTAGTAGCTGTAGTTGTAGTAGTAGCACAAGTAGCAGCAATAGTAGTAGTATTACTGATAGGAGTTGTAGTAGTTGTAGCTGTAGTAGTAGTTGTAGCCGTAGTGATAATGGTTGTAATATTTGAGTAGTAATTATAGTAAAAGTCATAGCAGTCATGGTGGAGGAATAAGAAAAAGTAGTAGTAGGAGCAATAGTGCTATTTGCAGTAGTAGCAAGAGAAGTAGTAGTACTAGTTGTAGTAGCAGTAGTAGCAGTAGGAGTAGTAGTAGGTGTAGTTGTAGTAGTTGTTGTAGTAGTAGTAGCTGTAGTAGTAGTAATAATCGTAGTAGCTGTTATTGTAGTAGTTATAGCAGTAGTAGTAGTAGTAGTACTAGCTCGAGTAGTACATGTAGAAGTTCTTGCAGTACTAGTAGTAGTAATAGTAGAACCTGCAACAGAAGTAGGAGTAGTAGTTCTGGTAGTAGTAGTAGTTGTAATATTGATAGTTGTAGTAGTAGCAACAATAGTTGTATTAGAAGCAGCAGTAGCAACAGCAGCAGTAGTTGCAGCGGCAAAAGTAAGAATATTTATAGTTGGAGTAGTAGTAGTAGTAGTTGTACTAGTAGTAGTCGTAATAGTCGGAATGTTAGTAGTAGTAGTTGTACTAGTAGTAGTCGTAATAGTCGGAATGTTAGTAGTAGTAGTAGTAGTAGTAGTAATAGTAGTAGTAGTGGTAGCAGCAGCAGCAGCAGCAGCAGTAGTAGTTGTTGTTCTTGTTGTTGTTGTCGTCATAGAAGTAGTAGTGGCAATAATAGTAGTTTTAGTAGTCATAGTCATAGTAGCAATAATACTTGTAGTTGTAGCAGTAATAGTGGTAGTAGTAGTCATAGTAGTAGTAGTAGTAGTAATTGTTGTTGTTGTTATTGTAGAAGTAGTGATAGTAGTAGTAATTGCAGCAGTAGATGTAGGAGTAGTCGTAGGAGCAGGAGTAGCAGTAGTAGAAGTAGTAGCAGTAGCTGGAGTAGTAGCAGTGCTAGTAGTAGTAGTTGTAGTAGGAGTGTAGTTGCAGAAGCAGTTGTTGTGGTACTTTGGGTAGTAGTAGTTATTGCTGTAGTAGAAGTAGTAATAGTAGTAGTTGCAGTAGTAGTACTAGTAGAAGTATTTGTAGCAATTGTAGTTGTAGTACTAGTAGTAGCAATAGTTGTTGTTATAGTAGAACTCATAGTAGTAGCAGTAGTTATAGTACAAGCAAAAGTAATAGCAGTAGTAGTAGTAGCAGCAGCAGCAGCAGCAGAAGTAGTAGCACTACCAATAGTTGTTGTTGTAGTAGTAGAAGCTGTAGTAGTAGTAGTTTAGTAGTAGTTGTTATTGTTGTTGAAGTAGTAGTAAGAGTGGTAGATTTAATAGTAATAGTAGTAGCATTAGTAGCTGTTGTAGTAGCCAAAGCTAGGTGGCAATAGTAGTAGTAGCAGTAGCAGCAATAATAGTAGTAGAAGTAGTTGTAGTAGTAATAGTAGTAGAAGTAGTAGTAGTAGTAATAGTAGTAGAAGTAGTTGTAGTAGTAGTAGCTATAGAAATTGTTGTTATTGTAAAACTAGTAGTTGAAGTAGTAGTAATAGCAACAGTAGTATTAGTAGGAGTAGCAATAGTTATAGTAGTAGAAGTAGTAGCAGCAGTAATAGAATTAGCCAAAGTAGTAGAGGTAGTCCATGCAGTTATAGCAGTAGTAATAGCAGTAATAAAAGTAGCCGAATTAGTAGAAGTAATAGTAATAGTAGTAGTAGTGTTAGTAGAAATAGCGATAGTTGTAGTAGTCGTAGTAGTAGTAGCAGGAGTAGTAGGAGTAGTAGTTGGAGTAGTAGTAGTAGTAGTAGTAGGAGTAGCAATCGTAGTCGTAGTAGTCGTAGCAGTAGTAGGAGTAGCAACGACAATAGCAATAGTTGTAGTAATAGTAGTATTAATCACAGTAGTAGTTGGCATAGGAGTTCTATCATTGCTAGTAGTAGTAGTAGTAGTAGTAGTAATACTAGTAGTAGTAGCAGTAGTACTAATTATAGTAGTTTTAGCAGAAGGAGTAGTTGTAGTAGAAGCAACAGCAACAGTAGTAGTAATAGTAGTTGTAGTAGTGGTAGTCATAGTGGTGGTTGTGGTAGTAGTAGTAGTGGCTATAGCAGTAGTCGTAGTAGCAGTGGTAATAGTGGTGGTAGCAGATGTAGTAGTAGTAGTTGTTGTAGTAGTAATTATAATTTTTGTAGGAGTAGTAGTTGTACGCGTACCAGTATATGTAGCAGTAATGTAGTTCTATGAGCAGCATCAGTAGTTGTAGTAGTTGTAGTAGTAGTCGTAGTAGTAGTAGTATTAGTACTAGTCACAACAGCAGCAGCAGAGTGATAGTACTAGTAGTAGTAGCAGTAATAGTAGTAGTAGCAGAAGTAGTAGGAGTGTTAGTAGTGGCGGCTGTAATTGTTGTAGTAGTATTAGCTGGAGTAGTAGCGATAGAATCAGTAGTGGTGGTGGCAGTAGTAGTAGTTGTAGGAACACTCGTAGTGGTTGTATTAGCAGTAGTAGTAATTGTAGTAGTAGCAATAGTAATAAAAGTTGGAGACATATTAGTAGTAGTAGTAGTAGTAGTAGTAGTAGTAGTAGGAGTAGCAGTTGAAGTAATATTTGTATTGGTAGTTGTACTAGTAATAGTAGTACTATTAGTAGTAGGTCTTTTAGTAGTTGTGGTGGAGATGGTGGTGGTAATAGTAGTAGTAGCAGCAACAGATGTAGCAGTAGTTGTATTAGTAGTAGTAGTAGAAGTAGTAGTAGTTATTGTAGCAGCTGCAACTGTAGTAGTATGAGTTGTAGTAGGAGTGGTAGTAGTGGTAGTAGTAGTAGTATTAGGAGTAGTGGTAGTATGAGTAACAGTGGTAGTAGTAATAGGAGTTGGACTAGAAGTAGGAATCGAACTAGTCGTAGGAGTAAGCACAGGAATAGTTGTAGTCGTAGGACTAGGAGTAGGAATAGTAGTAGTCGTAGTCGTAGTAGTAGTTTTTGTTGTAGTAGTGGTAGTAGAAGTAGTAGTAGCATCAGTTGTGGTAGTAGTTGCAGTAGCAGTAGCAGCAATTGTAGTAGTAACAGTTATATTAGTAGTAGTAGTAGTAGAAGCAGAAATAGTGGTTATATTGGTGGTAGTAGTAGTAGAAGCAGGACTAGTAGTAGGAGTAGGAGTAGGAGTAGAAATTGTAGTAGTAGTTCTTGTTCTTGTACTAGTAGTTGTTGGAGCAATAGGAGTAGGAGTAGTTGTAGTTGTTGTTGTAGTAGTAATCATAGTTGGAGTAGCAGTAGTAGTAGTAGTAGCAGTAGTGTGGTAGTAGTAGTTGTTGTAGAATTAGTAGTAATAGCAGCAGTAGTAGTACAATTAGTAGCAGTTGTAGTAATAGTAGTAGTAGGTGTAGAAGTAGCAGTAGGAGTTGTAGTAGGAATAGTAGTAGAAGTAGAAGCAATAGTAGTAGTCATAGCAGTAGGAGTAGGAGTAGTAGTAGTAGTAGCAGCAGTAGTTGGAATAGTTATAGTAGTACTTTGAGAAGTGTGTATCAGTAGTAGGAGTAGTAGTAGCACTAGGAGTTGGAGGAATGGTTGTAGTAGTAATAGTAGTAGTAGTAGTAGTAGTAGTAGTAGTAGTAGTAGTAGTAGTAGAACTTCTACTAGCAAATGCAACAAAAAAAGCCATAGTAGTAGTTGTATATTAGTGGTAGTACTAGTACTAGTAGTAGCTATAGTAGTAGTGATAGTAGTAGTTGTAGTAGTAGTAGTAGTGGTCATAGAAGTACTAGTAGTATTAGTAGAAGCACTAGTAGTAGTAGTTGTTGTTGTTGTAATAGTAGCAGCAGCAGTAGCAATAGTAGCGGTAATAGTAGTAGTACTACTTCTAATTATATTAGTAATTGTAGTAGTAGTAGTAGTAGTTGTAGTAGTAGAAGTAGTAGGAGTAGTGTAGTAGTTGTAGTAGTTGGAGGAGTAGTAGTCGTTGTAATAGTTGAAGTAGTAGTAGTTGTAGAATTAGTAGTAGTTTAAGTTGCTCTAAGAGTTCAAATAGGAGTTGTAGTAGGTGTAGCAATAGTTGTAGTAGGGATAATAGTAGTAGTAGTAGTAGTAGTAGTAGTAGCAGTAGGAGTTTGAGGAGGATTAGTAGTGGTAGTAGTAGCTAGTAGTAGTCGTAGTAGTAGTAATAATAGTAGTAGTGGTATTAGTAGTAGTAGTTATAGTAGTAGTCACCGGACGGCAGCATTAGTAGCTATAGAGTAGTAGTAGTAGTGGTTGTAGTTGTAGTAGTAGTTTTAATAGTAGGAATAGTATTCAAGAGTATTAGTAGGAGTAGTAGTAGTGGTTAGTACAAGTTTTAGAATTAGGAGTAGTAGGAGTATCGGTTGGAGTAGGAGCGGTAGTTGTAGTAGTAGTATTAGTGGTAGTAGTAATAGTAGGAGTAGCAGAAGTAGTAGTTATTGTAGTAGTAGTAGCAGAAGTATTAGCAGTTGCAGTAGTAGCAGCAGCAGTAGTAGTAGTAATAATAGTAATAATAGTAGGGGTTGGGGTAGGAGTAGTAGTAGTAGTGGTAATTAAGAGTTGTGGTAGTAGTAGTAGTATTAGTAGTAGTAGTAGTAGTAGTAGTTATTGTTGTTGTTGTTGTTGTCATTGTTGTAGTAGTAGTTGTATGAGTTGGAGTATGAGTAATAGTAGTAGTCGGAGCGGGAGTAGGCGTAGTAGTTGTTGTATTAGTAGTAGTAGCTGCAGCAATAGTAGTATTAGCAGTAGCAGTAGTTGTTGTAGTAGAGGTATAGAAATTGTAGCGGTGGTAGCAGAAGTGTCAGTAGCAGTAGTAGTAGTAGTAGTGGAAGTTGCAATCGCAGAAGTAGTAGCAGTGATAGTAGTCGAACTGATTGTAGAGTAGCAATTATAGTAGTACTAGTAGTGGTCGTAGTGGTGGCAATAGTAGTAGTGGTGGTAAAAAGTTATGGTAGTAGTGGTAGTAGTGGTGGTAATAGTAGTACTTGAAGGAATAGTAGCAGTTGTAGTAGTAGTAGTGGTGGTAGTAGTAGGAGCAAAAGTGACTATAGAAGCCATGGTAGTAATGGTAGTGGTGGTAGTTGTAGTTGTTGTTGTTGTTGTAGTAGTAGTAGTTGTTGTTGTTGTTGTTGTTGTTGTACTAGTAGTAGTAGATGTAGTAGAAGTAGTAGTAGTAGTTGTGCTTGTAGGAAAAGCAGTAGAAGTTGTTGTAGTAGCAATAGTAGTAGCAGTTTTAGAAGGCCTAGTAGTAGTAGTATCTATTGTAGTTGTAGCAATAGTAGTAGTAGTAGTTGAAGCAGTAGTAGTAATAGCAGTAATAGTAGTAGAAGTATTAGAAGCAGGAGCAATAGTCGTAGTGGAAGCAGTAGAAATACTTGGAGTAGTAGTAGCACTAATAGTAGTTGTAGTAGTAGTAGTAGCAGTAGTTGTAGTAGCAGTAGTTGCAGTGGTAGTAGTAACGGTAGTAGATGTAGTAGCAGTAGCAGTCGCAGTAGTCGTAGTAGTAGTAGTAGTGAGAGAAGCAGAAGTATTAGGAGAAGAAGAAGAAGAAGTAGTAGTAGTAGTAGTAGTAGTTATTGTTGTTCCAATGGCCACAGTAGTAACAATGGAAGCAGTGGGAGTAGCAGTAGTAGTATTAACAGTAAGACTAGTAGGAGAAGTAGTTGTAATAGTACCAGTAGTAGCAATAGTAGTATTAGTATTAGTAGTAGTTGCTGCAATTTTTGTGGTCATAGTAGTAGTGGTGGTGGCAGAAGTAGGAGCAGCAGTAGTAGCAATTGTTGCAGTAGTATCGGTTGTTATAGCTACAATAGCAATAGTAGTAGTAGTGTGTCGTAGTAGTAGTAGTAGTAGAAGCAGTTGCAGCAATAGGCATAGTACTGACAGCAGCGGTAGTAGCAGTAGTACCGATAGTAGTATAGTAGTAGGAGTAGCCACAGGAGTAGCAGCAGTACCAATAGTAGTAGTAGCATCAGTCGTAGCATTGTTGTATTAGTTGTAGCAGTTGTAGCGGCACCAGAAATAACTATCGTATAAATAGTAGTAGTATTAATAGTACTAGTAGTCATAGTAGTAGTAGTAGTAGTAGTAGTAGCAGTAGTAGTAGTAGTAGAAGTTGCAGTTTCAGCAATTGTAGCAGTAGTAATTGTTGTAGTAGTAGTCGCCGAAGTAGCAGTAGTAGTAATAGGAGGAGTAGTAATAGTTTTAGTAGTAGTAGGAGTTGTAGTAGTTGTAATAGTTGTAGTAGTGGTAGGAGTAGCAGTTGTAGTAGTAGAAGGGGAAGCAATAATAGAAGCAGTAATGGTAATAGTAATAGCAGTAATATTAGTTGTGGTAGAAGTAGTAGTAGTGGTAGTAGCACTTGGAGTAGTTGTAGAAGTAGTTGTTGTAGCAATAGTAGTAATTGTTGTTGTAGTAGTAGTAGGATTGGTAGATGTAGTAGTAGCAGTAGCCTTTGTAGCATTCGAAGCTGTGGTGGCAATTATAGCAGTAGTAGCCATAATTGTAGTAGTAGTAATAGTTATCGTGGCAGTAGTAGCAATATTAGTAGTAGAAGTAGTTGTAGTAGTAATAGCAGTAGAAGTAGTAGTGGTAGTAGTAGTAGCACTAGTAGTAGTAGTGGTAGTAGTAGTAGCACTAGTAGTAGTAGTTGTAGTACAAGCAATAGTAATAGCAACAGTTGTAGTAATAGTTGCACTAGTAGTAGTAGTTGTTGTTGTAGTAGTAGCTGTAGTAGTAGTAGTTGTTGTTGTTGTTGAAGTAGTAGTAAGATTGGTTGACGTAGTAGTAATAGTAGTAGCATTAGTAGCTGTTGTAGCAACCGAAGCTATGGTGGCAATAGTAGCAGTAGTAGCCATAATTGCAGCAATAGTACTAGTTATTGTAGCAATAGCAGCAATAATAGTAGTAAAAGTATTAGTAGTAGTAGTAATAGCAGTGGAAGTAGTGGTAGTAGTAATAGCTGTAGTAATAGTAGTTGTTGTAATACTAGTAGTTGAAGTAGTAGTAATTGCAGCAGTAGTATTAGTAGGAGTAGAAATAGTTGTAGTAGCAGAAGTAGTAGCCGAATTAGTAGAAGTAGTCGATGTTGTAGAATTAGTAGTAATAGCAGCAGTAGAAGTAGTAGTGATAGCAACGGTAGTATTAGTAGAAGTAGCAGTTGTTGTAGTAGTAGTAGTAGTTGCAGTAGTAGTAGGAGTAGTAGTAGTGGTTGTTGTAGTAGCCGTAGTAGTTGTAGGAGTAACAGCGGCAGTAGTAGTAGTTGTAGTTGTGGTTATAGTAGTAGTAGGTGTTGTTATTGTTGTTATAGTGGTAGTAGTAGTAGTAGTAGTCATATTAATAGCAATAATAGTAGGTGTAGCAGTGTTACCAGTGCTAGTACTTGTAGCAGTCATAGCTGTAGTTGCAGTTTTACTAATTATAGTAGTGGTAGCAGCAGCAGCAGTAGCAATATTAGTAATAGTAGTTGTACCAGTGGTAGAAGTAAGAATACTTACAGTTAGAGTAGTAGTTGTTGTAGTAGTACTAGTAGTAGTAGTAATAGTCATAGCATTAGGAGTACTAGCAATAGGAGGAGGAGGAGTAGTAGTAGCAGTAGTAGTTGTTGCTATTATTGTTATATTGGTAGTTGTAGTAGTAGTAATAGTAGTAGTAGTAGCAGTAGCAGTAGTAGTAATAGTAGCAATAGCAACAGTAGTAGCAGCAGCAGTAGTAGTACCTGTAGTAATAGTAGTAGTAGTAGTAGTCGTAGAAGCTATGCCAATAGTAGTAGTAGCAGCGGTAGTAGTAGTAGTAGTAGTAATTGTAGTAGTACCTGTAGTAGTAGTAGTTGTTGTTGTTGTTGTCATAGTGGAATTCATAGTAGTAGTAGTAGCAGTCGTGGTAGTTGGATTAGTAACAATATTAGCTCTAGCAGTAGTAGTATTAGTGGCGATAGGAGTTTCAGTAGTAGAGCAGTAGTAGTAGTAGTTGCTATTGTAGTAGTAATAGTTATTGTAGTGGGAGTAGTAGTAGTATGAGTACTAGTAGATGTAGTAGCAGTGTACTAGTAGCAGCAGCAACAGTAGTTATTGTAGTAGTAATAGTAGTAGTATTAGTGGTTGTAGTAGTAGCAGCAGCAGTAGCGATAGTACTAGTAGTAGTAGAAGTAGCATTAGGAGTTGTTGTAGTAGTAGGAGCAACTGCAACAGTAGCAATAGCAGTAGGAGTAGTAGTGATAGTAGTAGTAGCAGCAACAGTAGCAGTAGTAGAAGTTGTGGTAGTAGCAGCAGCAGCAATAGAAGTAGTAGAAGTTGGAGTAATAGTAGTTGTTGTCATAGTAGTAGTAGTAATAGTAGTAGCAACAATAGCAGTAGCAGTAGGAGCAGTAGTAGTTGTTGTTGTAGTAATAATATTAGTTGTAATAGTAGTAGTAGCTGTAGTAGTAGTAGTAGGAGGAGGAGGAGGAGGAGGAGTAATTGCAGAAGGAGTAGGAGTGGAAGTATTAGCAATTGTAGTAGTTGTATTAGTTAGAGAAGTAAAAGTAGTTGTAGTAGTAGTTGTAGCAGTAGTTGTTGTCATAGTAGTAGGTGGGGTAGTAGCAGTAGCAATACTAGTAGTCGTAGTAGTATAAGTAGTAGCAATAGCAGTACTAGTTATTGGAGTAGTAGTAGTAGAAGTAGTAGCAACAAGAGTAGCAATAGTAGTTGTCGTAGTATTAGTGGGAGTAACTATGGTAGTAGTAGGAGTAGTAGCAGCAGCAATAGTAGTAGTAGTGGTAACAGTGTTGTAGTAGTAGAGGTAGTAGAAGTAGAAGTAGTTGTAGTAGCAGTGTAGCAGCAGCAGCAGCAGCAGTAGTAGTAGTAGTGGAGGTAGTAGAAGCAGTAGTAGTTGGAGTTATAGTAGTCATAGTAATAGTAGTAGTAGTCGTAGCAGTAGTGGTATTAGTAATAGTCATAGCAATAGTAGTACCTGGAGTAGTCGTAGTGGAAGCAGTAGTAGTAGCATTTGTAGAAGTACTCATAGCAGTAGTAGTAATAGTAGTTGGAGTTTTTATAGTGGAAGTCACAGTAGACGAGGAAGTAGTAGTTGTAGTAGAAGTAGTAGTAGTAATACTGGTAGTGTTACTAGCAACAGTGGCAGTAGCAGTAGTAGAAGTAGTAGTAGTAGTAGCACTAGTAGTATTAGTAGCAATAGTAGTAGTAGTAGAAGTAGTAATAGTAGTAGAAGTGGTGGTAGTGGCAATAGTAGTACTCGTAACAGTAGTAGCAGTAGTAGTAGAAGTATTATTAATTATTGTTCTAATAGTATTAATAGGAGTAGCAGTGGGAGTAGAAGTAGTTACAGTAGTAGTGGTATTAGTAGTAGCCGTAGTAATAGCTGTAGTAGTAGCAGTAGGAGTTTTAGTAGTAGTTCTAGGAGTTACAGCCGGAGCAGGAGCAAGTAAAATAGTAGTGGTAGAGTAGTAGAAGCTGTAGTAGTAGTAGTAGTAGTAGTAGTAGTAGTAGTAGTAGTAGTAGCAGCAGTAGTAGTAGTAGTAGTAGTAGTAGTAGTAGTAGAAGTAGTTGTTGTCATAGTAGTAGCACTAATACTAGTAGTAAAAGTAGTAGTAGTAGTAGTAGTAGCAGGAGGAGGAGGAGGAGTAGTAGTGGTAGTAGTACAAGTAGTAGCAGCAGTTATAGTAGTACCGGAAGTAGTATTAGTAGGAAGAGGAGTAGTAGCAGAAGTAGTGGTAGGGATAGTAGTAGGAGTTGGAGTTGGAGTTGGAGTAGTAGTAGTTGTAGTAGTGTAGTAGTAGTTGTAGTAGTAATAGTGGCTATTGTATTTGCAGTAGTAATAGTAGTATTAGTAGGAGGTGTAGTAGTAATAGTAGTAGCTGTTGTAGTAGTAGTAGTCATCGTTGTTGTAATAGTGGTAGTTGTAGTAGTAGTTTTTTGAGTACCAGTAGCAGCAGCAGCAGTATTAGCAGTATTGGTAGAAGTAGTAGCTATAGTAGTAGTAGTGGTATTACTAAGAGTTGAATTGGTTGTAGTATTAGCAGTAGTTGTAGCAGTTGTAGAAGTAGTTGTTGTATCTATAGTAGCTGTAGTGGTAGTAGCATTTGGAGTAGCAGCAGTAGTAGTAGTGGTTGTAGTAGTAGTCGTAGTAGTTGTAGTAGTATTAGTAAGTGGCAGCAGTAGTAGTAGAAGTTGTAGTTGTAGTAGTAGTAGTTGTAGTAGTTGTAGTAGTTGTAGTAGTAGTAGTCGTACCAGTAGTAGTAGTAGTAGTCGTAGAAGTAGTAGTGGTTGTAATAGTTGTAATAGTCATAGTAGTAGTAGTAGTAGTAGCAGCAACAATAGTAGAAGTAGTAGTAGGAATATTAGTACGAGTAGCAGTCGTAGAAGTGGTGGTGGTGGTGGTAGTAGTAGTAGTAGTAGTAGGATTATCAGTAGCAGCAATAGTAGTAGTAGTAGTAGTAGTAGTAGTAGTAGTAGTAGTAGTAGTAGTAGTAGTAGTAGTAGTATTAGTAGTAGTAGTAGTAGTAGTAGTAGTAGTAGTTGTTGTTGTTGTTGTTGTTGTTGTTGTTGTTGTTGTAGTTTTAGTAGTACCAGTTGCAATTGTAGTAGTAGTAGAAGTAGTAATAGTATTAGAAATGGTAGTTGTAGTAGTTGCTATAGTTGTAAGTGTAGTAGTAGCAGTAGCAGTAGAAGTAGTAGTCATAGTAGAAGTAGTAGTAGTTGTTGTTGTTGTAGTAGCTATAGTAGTAGTTGTAGTGGTCATAGTAGTTGTTGTTGTTGTTGTAGTAGTAGTAGTAGTAGTAGTAGTAGTAGTAGTAGTAGTAGTAGTAGTAGAAATAGCTGTAGCTGCTGTGGTAGTAGTGGCCGTAATTATAGTAGTAGTAGTTGTTGTTGTTGTAGTAGCATTAGTGGTAGCAACTGCAGTAGTAGTAGTTGTAAGAGCAACAACAGAAGTAGTCGCAGTAGTAGTAGTAGCATTAGTACTAGTTGTAGCGGCAACCGCAGCAACAGTAGTTGCTTTGTAGTAGTGGTAGTAGTTGCAGTTGTAGTAGTAGTAGTAGTAGCGGTGATAGTAGTTGTGGTAGTAGTCGCTGTAGCTATAGTTGCAGTAGTAGTCAAAGTAGTAGTAGTAGTTACTACAGTAGCAGTATTAGTAGGAGTAGCAGTAGCAATTGTGGTAGCATTAGTAATTGTAGTAATAGTATAAGCAGTAGTAGTTGTTGTTGTTCTAGCCGCATAATCAATAGTAGCAGTAGTTGTTGTTGTTGTTCTAGCCGCATAATCAATAGTAGCAGTAGTTGTTCTTGTTATTGTAGTAGTAGTAGTAGTAATAGTAGTAGTTGTTGTAGTAGTAGTAGCAGTCGTACTTGTGGTAGCAGTAGTAGTAATAGTAGCAGTAGTTGTAGTCGTGGTAGCAGCAACTGTAGTAGTAGTAGTAGTGGTAGGGGTGGTAGCAG
Source organism: Trichopus zeylanicus subsp. travancoricus (assembly GCA_005019695.1). Taxonomy (NCBI): domain Eukaryota; kingdom Viridiplantae; phylum Streptophyta; class Magnoliopsida; order Dioscoreales; family Dioscoreaceae; genus Trichopus; species Trichopus zeylanicus. Next base: position 55,074 of record RXID01014497.1, read on the forward strand.
TACAAGTCGCAAAATTAGTAGCAATAGGAAAAGAAGTAGTAGTAGCAATAGCAGCATTAGTAGTAGTAGTATTAGTAGCTATTGCAGTAGTTGCAATTGTAGTAGTTGTATTAGTAGTAGTAGTTGATGTAGTTGCAGCAGCATCAATGGTAGCTATAGTAGCAGTAGTAGCAGTAATAGTAGCTGTACATGTTGTTGGAATAGTAGCAACAACAGTAGTATTAGTAGAAGTGGCAGTAGTTAAAGTAGTGGTAGTTTTAGTAGTACTACTTGTAGTAGTAGTAGCGGTAGTAGTAGTGATAGTAGTAGGAGGTGTAGTAGTAGTAGTAGTAATAGAAGTTGTTCTTGCAGTAGTAGTTGTAGTAGTAGCAATAACGGTAACAGTAGTAGCGATAATAGTGCTTGTATGAGAGTTAGTAGTTGTAATGATAGTTGTAGAAGTAGAAGTAGTAGTGGGACTAGTTGTAGTAGCAACAGAAGAATTAGTAGTAGTATTACTAGCAGTAGAAGTTGTAGCAACTGCAATAGTAGTAGTAGCAACAGAAGTAGTAGTTAAGTGAATAAGTAGTAGTAGTAGAAGTTGGAGTTCTAGTAGTAATAGTAGTAGTAATAGTAGGAGCAGTAGTAGTACTAGTAGTTGGAGCAGCAGCAATAGTAGTAGTAGTAGTTGTTGTTGTTGTAGTAGTAGTAGTGGTGGTTGTGGTGTTTGCTATAGCAGTAGTTATAGTAGTAGTAGTAGTAGTAGTAATAGTAGTAGTACTGGTAGTAGTAGTAGTAGTACTCGTAGTAGCAGTCGTAATAGTAAAGCAGTTGTAGTAGCAAAAGTAGTTATTATAGTAGCAGCAGCAGTAGTAGCAGCAGCATCAGTAGCAGTAATAGTACTAGTAGTAGCAGGAGTAGTACGACGAGTCATAGTAGTAGTAATACTATTAGCAATAGTGGCAGCAGCAGTGGTAGTAGCAGTTGCAGTAGTAGTAGAAAGAGTATTAGTGGTAGAAGTAGTACCAACAACAGCAGTAGTAGAAGTGGTAGTAGAGTGTAGTAGTATTAGTAGGAGGAGGAGTTGTAGTCGTAGAAGTTGTAGGAGTGTTAATATTAGTAGTTAGTCGTAGAAATTTTAGGAGTGTTAGGAGTAGTGGTAGTAGTAGTTGTTGTAGCAGTAGCAGTAGTAGAAGTAGAAGGAGTGTTAGAATTAGTTGTAGTAGCACTAGTAGTAGTAGGAGTTGTAGTAGTAGCAATTGTACTAGTTGTAGAAGTAGTAATTATTGTTGTTGTTGTTGTCATTGTCGTCATTGTTGTTGTAGTGGTGGTGGTAGTAGTTGTAGGAGTAGTAGTAGGAGTTGGAGTAGGAGTAGTAGTAGGCGTACTAGTAGTAGGAGTAGGTGTAGTAGAAGTAGCAGGAGTAGTAGTAGTAGTAAGAGTTGGAGTAGAAGTAGTACTACTAGATGTAGATGGAGTAGTACGAGTTGTAGTTATAGCAATAGTAGGGGTTGGAATACCGGTAGTAGTCATAGTAGTAGTTGTCGTTGTAGTAGTAGTAGAACTAATAGTAGTGTTTGTTTTTGTAGTAGCATTACCAGCAATTGTAGGGGTTATAATAATAGCAATATTACTAGTAGTAGTAGTGGTGGTGGTAGTAGTACTAGTGGTAGTAGTAGTTATAGTAGTCGTAGTAGTAGTTGTAGCAGTAGCAACAATAGTAGTGGTGGTGGTGGTAGCAGTACTTATAGTAGTTGTAGTAGGAGCAGTAGTAGTAGTAGTATTAGTAGTAGGAGTTGGAGTAGGGGTAGTAGTAGGAGTTGCAGTAGTTTGAGTAGGGGTAGTAGTTGTAGTTGTTGTTGTTGTAGGAGTTGGAGTAGGATTAGTAGTAGGAGTTATAATAGTAGTAGTAGTAGCAGTAAGAGTAGCAGCAGTAATAGTAGTAGTAGTAGCAGTAGTAGTTGTTGTAGTGGTAGTAGTAGCAGTAACACTAGTAGTAGCAGTAGTAGCAGTAGTAGCAGAAGATGTAGTAGAAGTAGTAGTAGGAGTGTTTGGAGTAGTAGTATTAGTACAAGTTGCAGTTGGAGTAGTAGTAGTAGGGGTAGTAGTAATAGTAGTATTATTAGTAGTACTAATAGTGGTAATAGTAGCAGCAGTAGTAGAAGTAGTCGTATTTGGTGTGTAGTAGTAGTGGTGGTTGTAGTAGGAATAGTAGTTGTTGAAGTTGTTGAAGTGTTAGGAGTAGTTGTAGTTGTAGGAGGAGGAGTATTAGTAGTTGGAGTAGTAGTAGTAGTAGTAGTAGTATAGTAATATTAGTAGTAGTTGTTATTCTTGTAGTAGTAGTAGTCGTTGTAGTAGTTGTTGTAACAGTAGGAGTAGGAGTTGGAGTAATAGTAGATGTAGGATTCTTAGTAGTCGTAGTAGTAGTAGTAGTAGTAGTAGTAGTGCTAGTGGTAGCAATGGTAGGCATAACAGTCGTAGTAGCAGCAGTAGAATTTGAAGTAGTAGTAGTAGTAGTGTTAGTATTAGTAGTAGTACGAGTAGTAATAGTAGCAATTGTACTAGTAGTAGTAGTAGTTGTGGTAGTAGGAGCAATAGTAGTAGCAATAATATTTGTAGGAGTTAAAGTTGGAGTGGTAGTTGTAGTAGTAGTAGTTTTAGTGGGAGTAGTATTAGTAGCAGTAGTTGTAGGAGTAGGAGTAGTAGTAAGAGTTGAAGTAGGAGCTGGTGTTGGAGTAGGAGTTATAGTAGGAATAGTTGTAGTAGTAATAGTGTCAGTATTAGTAGTAGTAGTACTAGTAGTTGCAGGAGTAGTAGTAGTAGCAATTGTACTTGTAGTAGAAGTAGTAGTAGTAGTAGTAGTAATAGTTGGTGTTGTTGTAGTAGTAGCTGTAGTAGTAGTTGTAGTAGTAGTAGTTGTTGTAGTAGTAGTAGTAGTACTAGTATTAGTAGTTGGAGTAGGGGTAGTAGTAGTTGTAGATGGGTTAGAAGCGGTAGGAGTTGGAGTAGGAGTAGTAGTAGAAGTTGTAGTAGTAATAGTTGTAGTAGTAGTAGTTGTAGTAGTAGTAGTTCTAGTAGTAGTACAGTAGTGGCCACAACAGAAGTAGTAGTAATTGTTGTAGTAGTAGCCATAGCGGTTGCAGCAGTAGTAGCAGTAGCAATAGTTGTAGTAGTAGTACTAGTAGTAGCAGTAGTAGTAGCAGTAGTGGTCGCTGTAGCAGTAGTATCAGCTGTAGTAGCGGAAGTAGTAGCAATAGTTGCAGTGGCGGCAGTAATAGTAGTAGTAGTTGTAGTAGTAGTAATAGCAGTAGCAGTAGAAGCAGTAGTACCAGTAGTAGAGCTAAAAGTTACAGTAGTGGCAGTAGAAGTAGCAGGAGCCGTTTAGCAGTAGTAGCTGTAGCAATAGTAGTAGTCGTAGTTGTAGTAGTAGTAGGAGTAGAAGTTCTAGTGGCAATTGTAGCGATCGGAATAGTAGTAGAACAGTAGCAAGAGATGGAGGATCAGTAGTAGTATTAGCGGTAGTAACAGCAGCAGTAGGGGCAGTAGTGGCAGTAGCAGCAGTAGTTGTATTAGCAGTAGCATTAGTAGTAGATGTTATTGTAGCAGTAGTAGTAGAACCAGAAATAGTAGTATAAGTCGTAGTTCTTGTTGTGGTGGTAGCAGCAGCAGCAGTAGTACTAATAGTAGTAGTAGTAGTAGCACTTGTACTAGTAATAATGTGGAGGTAGTCATAGTAGTAGTAGAAGTAGTAGTAGTAGTAGCAGCAGGTATATTAGTAGTAGTAGTAATAGTAGTAGCAGCAGTAGCAAAAGCTGTAATTGGAGTAGTAGTAGTAGTAGGGGTGTTTGACGTAGTAGTATTAGTATGAGTAACAGTAGTAATAGTAGTAGCAGTAGGAGCAGTAGTAGGTATAGTAGTCGTAGTAGTAGGAGTTGCACTTGTAGTAGTAAGAGTAGTAGTTGTTGTTGTTGTGGTAGTAGCAACAGTATTAGTAGAAGTAGTAGTATTAGGAGTTGGAGTAGGAGTGGTAGTTGCAGTACTAGTCGTAGTAGTAGGAATAGTAGTAGTAGCATTATGTGTAATAGTATGGGTAGTAGTAGGAGTAGTAGTAGGAGTTCGTGTATGAATAGAAGTAGCTGGAATAGTAGTAGTTGTTGTTGTTGTAGCAATAGTAGTACTACTAGTAATGATATTACAGTAGTAGCCGCTGTAGTAGTAGCAGTAGTTGTTGCAGCAGTTTCAGCAACAGCAGCAGTAGCTCTAGTAACAGTGGTAGTAATTGTAGTGTTACTAATAGTACTAGTAGTAGTAGTAGTAGTAGTAGTAGTTGGAGTATGGGTAGTAGTAGTAGAAGGAGTAGTAGTAGGAGTAGGAGTTGGGATAGGAGTGGTAGTAGCAGTTGTTGTAGGAGTAATAGCAGTAGTAGTAGAAGCGGTAGTAGGAGTAGGAGTAGGAATAGTAGTAGTAGGAGCTACATCGACAGCATCTGTAGTTGTAGTGGCAGTAGTAGTAGTATTTGTAGTAGTAGTTGATGGACTAGTTGCAGTAGCAATTGTACTAGTAGTAGAAGTAGCAGTAGTAGTAGTAGTTGTTGTTGTTGTTATTGTTGTAGTAGTAGTTGGAGTAGTCGTAGGAGGAGCCGCCGCAGTAGTAATACTAGTAGTTGTAGGAGTAGTTGTAGCTATTGTGTAGGAGTAGCTATTGTAGTAGTAGTAGTAGTAGTAGTAATAGCTGTAGTAGTAGTGTTAGTACTAGTAATAATAGTAGTAGTAGCAGGTGTAGTAGTAGAAGTGGTGGTGAAGAATGGATTTTATACCATTCCTGACCCAACAAAGGCAGTCACTTCACGACCTGAAGGAAGAAATATCGGGTGAACCTAGGTGCCAATTTCCCATTCAAGTATTGTTTGTTTGTCATGAGAGATAGTCTTTCCCACCATAAAAGCATATTCACATAAAAGCATAATGCACAACGGATTGAGATTTCTAATGCTCAATGTCGTATAGCATTAGTGGTGGTTTGATTGCTGGGATTAAGAATGGATTTGACACGATGGAGCGAAAAGCATAAATGTAAGTGATAGAATGGAAAATTTTGCAACTGACCGATGTCAGGGAGGTATTCCTTCACCTGCAGTATCTGTTCACCATGACAAGGTGAGGTGACGAGTTCAATTTCGATTCCCCACTCAGCTCTAAGGCTTTCTGCTAAAGCCAGCCAAGAAGACCCAAAGCATTAATACGAATAGGTTACATACCATACCGGTGATGAAAGAACATGAGTTTAGATTGGAATTGATCTATAGGTATGATCAATGGCAGTGATAGAATGATGTCAAAAGTGAAGAGTTGTAGCTTGGTCCCAAGGTCGTCTTTGACACTTGACGGAAGCCTAAGCTATCGTGGTAGTAGTAGTAGAAGCAACAACAACAACAGTTGTAGTAGTAGTAGTAGGAGTGCTTGGTGTAGTAGTAGTGCTAGTAGTAGTGGTGGTGAAAAGAGTAGTAGTACTAGTAGGAGTAGTCATAATTATAGCAATAGTAGCAGTAGTAGCAGTAGTCGTAGTAGCAGCAACAGCAACAGTAGTAGTGGTAGTAGCAGTAGGAGTGTAGTAGTAGTCTTAGCAGTAGCAGGAGTTGTAGTCGTATAAGTTGTAGGAGTGCTAGGATTAGTAGGTAGTCATAGAAGTTTTAGGAGTATTAGGAGTAGTAGAAGTAGTAGCAGTAGTAGTAGTAGAAGGCGTGTTAGCATTCATAGTAGTAGTAGTAGTACTGTTAGTATTAGTAGTAATATTAGTTGGATTAGTAGTAGTAGCAATTGTACTAGTAGTAGAAGTAGAAGTGGCAGTAATAGTAGTATTAGTAGTGTTCGTATTAGTTGCAGTAGTACAAGTAGTAGTAGGAGTTGTAGTAGTAGTAATCGTACTAGTAGCTGTAGTAGTACTAGTAGTAGTTTTAGTAGTAGTAGTAGTAGTAGTAGTCATACTAGTAGCTGCTGTTGTGGTAGGAATTGGATTAGGAATAGTAATAGGAGTTGTAGTACTTGGAGGTCGGGTAGTAGTAGTTATAGGAGTTGTAGTAGCAGCAAGGGTTGGTGTAGGAGTATTAGTAGCAGTAGTAGTAGGACTAGTAGGAGTAGTAGTATTAGTAGTATTCGAAGTAGTAGTTGTTGTGACAGTAGGTGTCATAGTAGTAATAGTAGTAGTAGAAGTAGCAGTAGCAGTAGTAGTGGTAGTAGTAGTAGTAGTAGCAGCAGTAGCAATAGTAGTAGTAGGAGGAGGAGTGTTCCGAGTAGTTTTGTTAGTATGAGTAGTGGTAGTAGTGTGAGTAGAAGGAATAGCAGCAGCAACAGTAGTAGTAGTAGTGGTAGTAGTAGTAGTACTACTACTAGTAGTAGTAGTAGTAGTCATAGTAGGAGTGTAGTAGTAGTAGTAGTGGGAGTAGTAGTAGTTGAAGTTGTAGGAGTGTTAGTAGTAGTATTAGTCTTAGTAGTAGTAGTAGTAGTAGTAGTAGTAGGTGTGTTAGGAGTAGTCGCAGTAGTGGGAGTAGTAGCATAGTAATAGTAGTAGTAGTGGTTGTTCTTGTAGTAGTAGTAGTAGTAGTAGCACTAGTAGTAGTAATAGTAGGAGTAGGAGTTTGAATAGGAGTAGAAGTAGGATTTGTAGTAGTAGTAGTCATAGAAGTAGTTGGAGCAAGAGTGCTAGTAGCAGTAGTTGTAGCTGTTGTAGCGGAAGTACTAGTAATAGTATTAGTAGTTGTAGTAGTAGTAGCAGTATTAGTAGAAGTAGAACAAATAGGAGTCATAGTAGGAGTTGGAGTAGCAGCAGTCATAGCAGTGGTAGTAGTAGGAGGAGTAGTAGGAGTTAGAGTTAGAGTTGGAGTTATGGTAGGAGCTGTAGTAGTCAACGTACTAGTACTAGGGGTAGTAGTAGTAGCAATTGTTGTAGTACGAATAGTAATAGTAGTAGAAGAAGAAGAAATAGTGGTGGTAGTACTAGTAGTGGTAGAAGTAGTAGTTGTAGTAGTAATTGTTATTGTTGTAGTAGTAGTGGTAGTAGTAGTAGTAGTAGCTGTAGCAGTTATAATAGTAGTAGCAGTAGTAGAAGTTGTCATATTAGTTGGAGTAGTTGTAGCAGCAGCAGCAGCAGTAGTAGTAGTAGTAGTAGTAGTAGTGGCAATAGTCGTAGTACTAGTAGTAGTAGTACTAGCAGTAGCAGTAGTTGTAGTAGTAATAACAGTAGTAGTAGGTGTAGTTGTTGTAGTTGTAGCAGCAGCAGCAGCAGCATCAGCAACATCAGTAGTAATAGTAGTAGTAGTAGTAGTAGTAGTGGTAGTAGTAGTTGGAGTAGTAGCAGTAGCAATAGCTGGAGCAGAAGTAGCAGCAGTAGTAATAGTAATAGTAGTTGTGGTAGTAATCGTAGTTGGAGTTGTAGTTGTTGGAGAAGTGGTAGCAGCTATAGAAGTTGTTGTAGTAGCTGAAGGAGGGAGTAGGAGTAGGAATAGTAGTAGTTGTAGTAGTAGTAGTTGTTGTTTTAGTAGTAGCTATAGAGTACTAGTAGTAGATGTAGTAATAATAATATTAGTAGTAGTAGTAGTAGTAGTTGTTGTTGTTGTTGTTGTTGTTGTTGTTGTTGTTGTAATAGTAGTAGTTGTTGTAGTAGTTCTAATTGTAGGAGTCGTAGTATGAGTCATAGTAGGAGTTGTATTTTCTAGGGTATTGGTAGCACTAGAACTAGTAGTTGTAGTAGCTGTAAGTGTCAGAGTAGCAATAGTAGTGGGGGTTGTGGTTGTTGGGGAAGTGATAGTAGTAGTAATAGTAGTAGTAGCAATAGGACTTGGAGTAGTAGGAGTAGTAGTAGTCACCGTAGAAGTAGTAGTAGGAGTTGTAGTTGAAATAGTAGTTGATGTACTAGCATTAGTAGCAGCGGAAGTAGTAGTAGAAATAGTAGTAGTGGTAGTAGCGGTATTTCTTGTAGATTTGTAATAATATTTGTAGTAATATTTGTAGTAATATTTGTAGTAGTACTAATATTTGTAGTAGTTGTTGTAGTAGTAGCAGCAACAATAACAGTAGTAGTAGTAGTAGTCGTAGTAGCAGTAGCAGTAGTCGCTATAGTAGTAGCAATGGCAGCAGTAGCAGTGACACTAGTATCATATGTAGCAGTAGCAGTAGTCTTATTAGTAGGAGTAGGAATTGTAGTAGCAGAGTAGTAGTAGTAGTAGTTGTAGAAGTAGTAGTAGTATTAGTAGTAGTAGTACTAATAATAGCAGTAACAGTAGCAGTAGTGGTAGTAGTACATGTAGTAGCAGTTGTAGTAGTTGTAGTAGTAGTAGTAATAGTCAAAATTGGAATAGTCTTAGGAGTAGTGGTAGTGGTAGTGGTAGTACTAGTAGGAGCAGTAGTCGCACTTGGAGTTGGAGTTGTACTAGTAGCATTAGAAGTGGTCATCGTAGACTAGTGGCAGTAGTAGTAGTAGTAGCAGCTGTAGTGAAAGCAGTTGTAGTAGTAGAAGCAACCGGACTAGTAGTAGTAATAGTAGGAGTAGTAACTATAGTAGTAGTAGTGGTGGTAGTAGCAGCAGTAGTAGTAATAGCAGCAGCAACAGTAGCAGTGTTATTAGTAGGACTGTCTGGCGTAGTAGTGGTAGTAGTAGTAAAATTAGTAGTAGTAGCAGTTGCAGTAGGAGTATTAGGATTAGTAGTAGAGCTAGTAGCAATAGTAGTAATAGCAGTAGTAGGACTAGTTGCGGTAGTCGGTGTAGGAGTAAGAGTACTAGTAGGAGTAGTAGTAGTAGTAGGTTTAGTGTTAGTAATTGTAGTACCAGCAGTAGGAGGAATAGTTGTAGCAATTACACTGATAGTAGAAGTAGTAGTAGTTGTAGTGGTAGTAGTAGTAATAGTAATAGTAGTAGTAGTAGTAGTAGTAGTAGTTATTGTTGTTATTTTAGTAGTAGTAGTTGTAGTAATAGTATAGCAGTAGTTGTAGTAGTAGTAGGAGGAGGAGGAGGAGGAGGAGGAGGAGCAGTAGTAGTATAGTAGTAGTAGTAGTAGTAGTCGTCGTCGTAGTATTAGTAGTGGCAGCAGCAGCAGCAGAAACAGTAGTAGTGTTAATAGTAGTAGTAGAAGTCGTAGTAGTAGTAGAGGTTTGGGTAGTAGTAATAACAATATTAGTAGTTGTTGTAGTTGTTGTTGTTGCTGTTGTTGTTGTTGTTGTTGTTGTTGTTGTTGTTCTAGTAGTAGTAGTAGTAGTAGTAGTAACAATAGAAGTAGTAGTAGTTGTAGTAGGAGTAGCAGTAGCGGCAACATTAGTAGTTGTAATACTAGTAGTAGAAGTCGTAATAGTAGTCGTAGAGGTAGTAGAAGTCAGAGTAGTAGTAATAGTAGTATTAGTTGTTGTAGTTGTTGTCGAAGTAGAAGTAGCAATAGTTGTTGTTGCATTAGTAGTAGTAGCACCACCAACAACAACAGCAGTAGTAGTAGTAGTAGAAGTAGTGGTAGTAGTAATTACAGAAACAGTAACTATGGTTGTACGAGTCGTTGGAGTAGGAGTAGTAATAGGTGTAGTAGTGGTTGGAGTGTGTGCAGTAGTAGTAGCTACAGTATCAATAAGAGTTGGAGTACGTGGAGTAGTAGTTGTAGTAGTAGTAGCAGTAGGGGTAGTAGAAGTAGCAGTAATAGGAGTAGGAGTAGGAATATTTGTAGTAGTAGTAGTAATAGTAGCAGCAGCAGCAGTAGCAGTAGTAGTAGTAATAATAGTATTAGTAGCAGCAGGAGTAGTAGCAATTATAGTAGCGGAAGTAGTCATAGTAGTAGGATTCATAGTAGTAGTAGTAGTAGTAGTTGCTGTTGTACTACTAGTAATGTAGTAGTGGTCTTAGTAGTAGTAGTAGTAGTTGTTGTTGCTGTTGTTGTAGTAGTAGGAGGAGTAGTAGTAGTAGTTGTTGTAGTAGTAGTTGGAGGAGTAGTAGTAGTTGTTGTTGTAGTAGTAGTATTAGTAGTAGTAGTAGTAGTAGTAGTAGGAGTGTTTGGGGTAATAGTATTAGTACGAGCAGTAGTAGTAGTAGTAGTAAGGGGAGCAGTAGTTGCAGTAACAGGAGTCATAATAGTAGTAGTACCTGTAATAATAGTAGTAGTTGTATTAGTAGTAGTAGTAGTAGTAGTAATAGTAGTAGTAGTAGTAGTTGGAGTAGTAGTCATGGAAGTCGTACGAGTGCCAGGAGTAATAGTAGTAGTAGGAGTCGTAGAAGTAGCAATAGTAGTAGTAGTACAAGTAGTGAGAGTGTTAGAATTAGTAGTAATACTACTACTAGTACTAGTAGTGTTAGTATTTGTAGTAGTCATTCCAGTAGTAGTATAAGTAGTAATTGTAGCAATTGTACTAGTAGTAGAAGTACGAGTAGTAATAGTAGTAGTAATAGTCATAGTAGAAGTAGTTGTAGCTGTTGTTGTTATAGTAGTAGTAGTAGTTGTTGTAGCAGTTGCAGCAGTAGTAGTAGCAATAAATGTGGTAGTAGTTGGAGTAGGAGTGGTAGTTACACTAGTAGTATTAGTAGTAGGAGTTATTGTAGCAACAGTTTGTGTAGGAGTAGGATTAGTAGTAGGAGTAATAGAACAAGTTGGTGTACGACTTGGAGTAGTACTAGGAATTGGTGTAGGAGTAGGAGTAGTAGTAGTAGAAATTGTAGTAGTATTAGAAGTTGTAGCAGTAGCTATTGTTGTTATAGTAGTAGTAGTTATAGTAGTAGTATTAGTAGTTGGAGTAGGGGTAGCAGTAGTAGTAGGACTGGTAGAAACCGTAAGAGTTGGAATGGGCATTGTAGTAAAAATAGTCGTAGAAGTAGTTGTAGTAGTAGTATTAGTAGTAGTTGTGGTAGTAGTAGTAGTAGTTGCAGTTGTAGGCGCAAAAACAACAATAGTAGTAGTTGTAGTAGTGGTAGTAGTATAAATTGTCGTAGTATTAAAAGTAGGAAAAGTTGTAGTAGAAGGAGTAGTTGTTGTTGCCGCAACAATAGTACTAGTTGTAGTAGCAGTTGTAGTAGTAATAGTAGCAGCAAAATAGCAGTAGTAGTAGTAGAAGTAGCAGCAGCTGTACTATTGGTAATAGTAGCAGTATGACAATTAGTAGTGGCCACAACAGCTGTAGTAGTACTACCTGTAGTAGTAGTGGTAGCTATAGTAATAGAAGCAGTAGTAGCAATAGAGTAGTAGCAGTAGTAAAAGTACGTGTAGTAGTAGGAGAAGTAGTAGGAGCAACAGCAGCCGCAATAGTAGTAGTAGTAGTTATTGTTGTTGTTGTTGCAGTACTAGTAGTAGTGGTAGTAGTAGTAGTAGTACTAATAATAGTAGTAGTAGTAGTAGTGTAGTGGCAGCCCCGACAATGGTTGCAGTAGTTCTAGCGTTAGTAGTTGTTGTGGCAGTAATGGTAGCAGTTGTAGTAGCAGTTGTAGTAATAGTCGTAGTAGTAGTAGTACTAATAGTAGCAGCAGCATTAGTAGCAGTTGTCGTAGCAGCATAGCAGCAGTAGTGGTAGTAGTAGAAATAGTAGTAGTAGTAGTAGCAGTAGTCGCAGCAGTAGTAGTAGCAACAGTAGTAGCAGCAATAGTAGCAGCACTAGTTGCAGTAATAGTAGTTGTAGTAGTAGCAGTAGCAGTAGAAGTAGTAGTACCAGTAGTAGTAATAATAGTAGCATCAGGAGCCATACTAGCAATAGTAGCAGTAGCAGTAGCAATAGCAGTAGTAGTAGCATGAGTAGTAGGGGCAAAAGTAGTTGTAGTAGTAGCAGCAAAAGGAATAGTTTTAGCAGTAGTAGCAAGGGAAGCAGGATCAATAGTAGTAGTAGCAGTAATAGCTATAGCAGTAGGAGCCATAGTAGCAATAGCAGCAGCAACAGCAGTTGTTGTGGTAGTAGTAGTAGTGGTAGTAGTAGTAGTAGTAGTAGCATAAATAGTAGCAATAGTAGGAGTTGTAGTTGTAGTAGTGGTAGTAGTTGTTGTTACTGTATTAGTAGCTATAGCAGCAGTAGTAGTAGGGGTTGGATTAGGAGTGGAAGTAGGAGTAGTAGCAGTTGCAGTAGTGGTGGTGGTAGTAGTAGTAGTGATAGTAGTAGTAATTGGAGTAGCAGTAGTAGCAGTGGGAGTTGGAATAGGAGTAGTAGTAGCAATAGTAGTCACAGTAGTAGGACTATTAGTAGTAGCAATAGTAGAAGTAGGAGTATGAATAGTAGTAGTTGTTGTAGCTTTATTAGTATTAGCAGTAGCAGTCGAAGTTGTGCTTATAATAGGAGAAGTAGTAGTAGTAGCTGTAGTAGTAGCCATATAAGTAGTAATAGTTGTAGTAGTAGTTGATGTAGTAGTAGTTGTAGTAGCACTAGTAGTCGTCGCAGTAGCAGTAGTAACAGTAGAAGTAGGTATAGTTGTTGTAGTAGTAGTCGTAGTAGTAGTTTGGAGTAGCAGTCGTAGTAGTTAGTTCAGTAGTATTTGTCGTTGGTAGTAGTGGCAGTAGTAGTAGTAGCAGTAGTAATAGTAGAAGTAGTAGTAGTAGTGGGAGTAGTAGTGTAGTAGTTAGTAGTTGTTGTTGTTGTTGTTGTTGTAGGAGTAGTAATAGTAGTTGTAGTAATAGGAGTAGTAGTAGTAGCAATTATAGGAGTTGTAGTTGGAGTTGGAGTAGGAGCAGTAGTTTTAGTAGTAGTAGTTGTTGTTGTTGTTCGGGTAGTAGAAGTAGTAGTAGTAGTAGTAGCAGTAGTAGTAGGAGTTGGAGTAGGAGTGGTAGCTACAGTATTTGTCATAGTAGTAGGAATAGTAGTAGTAGTAGTAATAGGTGTAGGAGTAGGAGTAGTAGTAGGAGTAGTAGTTGTAATTCATGTAAGGGTAGGAGTAGTCGTAGGGGTAGTTGTTGTTGTTGTCATCGTAGTAGTAGTAATAGTAGTAGTGTTGCAGTAGTAGTCGCAGCAGAAGTAGAAAAAGTTGTAGCAGTAGTATTAGTTGTAGCAATAATAGTACTAGTAGTAGCAGTAGCAGTAGTAACACTAGTAGTAATAGTACTAGTAGTATTAGTAGTAGTAGTAGTTGAAGTCGTAGGCGTGGAAGTAGCAATTGTTCTAGGAGTAATAGGAGTAGTAGTAGAAGCAAGAGTAGGAGTAGGAACAGTAGTAGGAGCTACAAGAGCAAAATCTTTAGTTGTGGTAGTAGTAATAGTAGTATTCGTAGTAGTGGTTGTAGTAGCAGTAGGTGATGTACTTGTAATATTAGCTGTTGTACTAGTAGTAGAAGTAGTAGTAGCAATAGTAGTAGTAGTAGTAGTAGTTGTTGTTGTTCTTGTCGCAGTTGGAGTAGTAGTAGTCAGAGCTATAGCAACAGTAATAGTAGTAGTTGTAGGAGTAGTACTAGTACTACTAGTAGTAGTTATTGTTGTTGTTGTTGTAGCGGTTGTGTAATAGTCGCAGTAGTAGTAGTAGTTGTTGTAGAAAAAGTAGTAGTAGTAGTAGCAGTACTAGTATTAGTAGTAGTAACACAAATAGTAGTAGCAGGAGCAGTAGTAGTAGTAATAGTAGCAATGATAAGAGTAGTAGTAGTAGTTGTTGTTGGATTAGTATTAGCGGTAGTTGCTGTTGCAGCAGCAGTAGTGTTTGGAGTAATAGTATTAGTCCGAGTAGTAGTAGTAGTAAAAGAAGTGGTGGTTGCAGTAGTAGTAGTTGTTGTTGTAGTAGTAGTAGTGGTAGTAGTAGAAGTAGTAGTAGAATTAGGAATTATAGTAGTAGTAGTATTAGTAGCAATAGTAGGAATCAAAGTAGGAATAGTAGTAGTGGTAGTAGTAGTGGTGACAGTAGTAGTAGTAGTAGTAGTAGTAGTCGTAGTAGTAATAGTAGTAGTAGTGCTAGTATTAGTTGCAGTAGAACCAGTAGTAGTAGGAGTTGTAGTAGTAACAATTGTACTAGTCATAAAAGTAGTAGTAGAAGTAGTAGTAGTGTTAGTACTAGTAGTAGTACTAGTAGTTGTTGTTGTAGTAGTAGTAGTTCTAGTAGTTGTTGTTGTTGTTGTTGTTTTTATTGTTGTTGTAGTAGTAGTAGCTGTAGTAGTAGAGCAGTTTTAGGAGTTGTAGTAGTTGGAGTCGGGGTAGTAGTTGTTGTAGGAGTAGTAGTAGCAGTAGTAGTTGGAGTAAGAGTATTAGTAGCAGTAGTAGTGGCAGTACTAGTAGTAGTATCATTCAAAGTAGTAGTAGTTGTTGTAGCAGTAGCAGTTGTAGTAGTAAGAGTTGTAGTAGTAGTAGTAGTAGTAGTAGTAGTAGTAGTAGTAGTAGTAGTAGTAGTAGTAGTAGCTGTAGTAGTATTAGTTGTAGTACTAATAATAGTAGTAGTAGTAGTAGTTGTTGTTGTAGGTTGTAATTGTAGTAGTAGTAGAAGTAGTAGTAGTGATAGTAGTAGTAGCAGTGGTGGTAGTTGTAGTAGGACTAGTAGTAGTAGTAGTAGTAGGTGTGTTTCGAGTAGTTTTGCTAGTACAAGTAGTACTAGTAGTAGTGCTAGAACGAATAGTAGTAGTAGCAGGAGTAGTAGTAATAGTAGTAGTTGTAGTAGTGGTGGCGGTGGCGGTGGTGGTAGTAGTAGTAGCAATAGTAGTCATAGAAGTAGTGTAGTAGTAGCAAGAGTAGTAAGAGTAGTAGTAGTTGAAGTTGTAGGAGTGTTTGGAGTACTAGTAGTTGCAATAATAGAAGTAGTGGTTGTTCTAGGAGTGTTCGGAGTAGTAGTAGTATTAGTAGTAGAAGTAGTAGTATAGTAATAGCAGTAGTAGTGGTTGTTCTTGTAGTAGTAGTAGTAGTTGCTATAGTAGTAGTAATTGTAGGAATAGGAGTTTCAGTAGGAGCAGTAGTAGGATTTATAGCAGTAGTAGTCGTAATAGTAGTACGAGTTGGAGTAGTTGTAATAGTAGTAGAAGTAGGAGTTGCAAAAGTACCAGCAGCAGTAGCTATAGTAGTAGCAGTAGTAGTCATAGTAATGGTTGCAGTAGTAGAAGAAGTAGTATTAGTAGGAGTAGTAGTAGGACTTAAAGTAGGCATAGTCATAGTAGTAGTAGTCATAGTAGTGGTAGTAGTTAGAGTAGTAGCAGGAGTTGGAGTTGGAGTGGGAGTTATAATAGGAGTTGTAGTAGTTTTAGTATTACAAGCAAGAGTAGTAGTAGTAGCAGTTGTTGTAGAAGGAGTAATTGTAGTTGTAGTAGTAGTAGCCGTTGTTGGAGTAGTAGTAGTAGTACAAGAAATAGTAGTGGTAGTACTAGTAGCGGTAGGAGTAGTAGTAGTTGTCGTAGTAGTAGTAGTTGTAGTAGTAGTAGTGGTAGTAGAGGTATTAATAGGAGTAGTAGTATATGAGTAGTTATAGTAGTAGTAGTAGTATTTGTAGTACTAGTAGTAGTAGCAGTAGTAGTAGCAGTAGCTGTAGTAGTAATAACAATAGTAGTAGGTGTAGTAGTTGTAGTACGAGTAGAAGTCATAGTATTAGTAGTAGCAGTAGCAATAGGAGTAGTTGTTGAATTAGTAGCAGTAGTAGTAGTTCTTGTTGTAGTAGTAGTAGAAGTAGTAGGAACGGTAGTAGTAGTAGCAGTAGTATTAGTAGTAGAAGTGGTAGTAGTACTAGTAGTTGTAGTAGCAATAGCGCCAACAATAGTAGTAATATTAGTATTAGTGGTAGTAATATTAGTATTAGTTGTAGCAGTTGTTGTTGTGGTAGTAGTTGTAGTAGCAGTAGCAGTAGCAGTTGTGCTAGTAGTAGTAATAGTAGCTATAGTAATCGTAGTAGTCGGAGTTGTAGTAGGAGTAGTAGTGGGAGTTGTAGTTATTGGAGAAGTGGTAGACGTAGTAGTAGTATTTGTAGTAATAGTAGGAGTTGGAGTAGGAGTAGGAATAGTAGTAGTAATAGTAGTAGTAGTCGTAGGAGTAGAAGTAGTACTAGTAGTAGGAGTAGGAGTTGGAATAGAAGTAAGAGTAGTAGAAGGAATAGTAGTAGTCATAGTAGTTGTAGTAGAAGGAATAGTAGTAGTTGTAGTTGTTGTAGTAGAACGAATAGTAGTAGTCGTAGTAGAAGTTGTTCTTGTAGTATTACCAGTAGTAGTAGTAGTAGCAGCAGCAGCAGCAGTAGTAATAGTAGTACTATAGTAGTAGTAGTACTAGTAGTAGTAGTTGTTGTTGTAATAGTAGTAGTTGTTGTAGTTGTTCTAGTAGTAGGAGTCGTAGTTGGAGTTGTATTTGTTGTAGTGGTAGAGCCAGTGCTAGTAGTTGTAGTAGCCATAGGAGTTGAAGTTGGAGTAGTTGTGGGAGTTGTAGTTGTTGGAGTAGTGGTAGCAGAAGTAGTAGTTGTTGTAGTTGCAATAGGAGTTGTAGGAGTAGGAATAATAGTGGTCATAGTAGTAGTGGTTGTAGGAGTAGTAGTTGTAGTAGTAGTAGGAGTAGGAGTTGAAATAGCAGTAGACGAATTAGTACTAGTACCAGTAGTAGTAGTAGTATGAATAGTAGTAGTTGTAGTTTTTGTAGTTGTAGTAGTCGGAGTACTAGTAGTACAAGTAGTAGTAATATTTGTAGTAGTTGTTGTAGTAGTAGAGCAGAAGCAGCAGTAGAAGTAGTAGCAGCAGCAGCTGCACTAGTAGTAGTAGTTATAGTGGCAGCAGCTAAAGTAGCAGCAGCAGCAGCAGTAGCAACAGCAGAAGAAGTAGTAGTAGTAGTAGTAGTAGCAGCAGCAGCAGTAGTAGTGGTTGTAGTAGCAGCAATTGCAACAGTAGTAGGAACACTAGTGTTAGTTGCAGTAGTAGCAGTAGTCTTATTAGTTGCAGCTAGAGTAGTAGTAACAGAGTAGTAGTAGTAGTAGTAGTAGAAGTAGCAATAGTAGTAGTAGTAGTAGCAGCAGTAGTAGTCATAGTTGTAGTAGTAGTAGTAGGAATTGGAATTGCATTAGGAGGAATAGCAGTTGTAGTGGTAGTTGTGGTAGTAGTAGGAGCCGTAGTCGCAGTTGGAGTAGAAGTGGAAATCGTAGCATTAGAAGTGGTAATAGTAGTAGAGTAGTAGTAGTAAGAACAATAGTAGCAGCTGTAGTGGTAGCAATAGTAGTAGTAGCAGTAGCAGTAGCAGTACTAGTAGGAGTAGTAGTAATAGTTGTAGTAGTAGTAGTGGTAGTGGTAGTTGTAGTACAAATAGCAGCAGCAATAGTAGTAGCAGTAGTAGTACCAGTACTAATAGTTGTAGTAGTAGTAGTAGTAGTAGAAGTAGTACTAGCAAATGCAGCAGCAGTAGTTGCAGTTATAGTAGCAATAGAAGTAGTAGGATCAGTAGTAGTACCAGTACTAATAGTTGTAGTAGTAGTAGTAGTAGAAGTAGTACTAGCAGATGCAGCAGCAGTTGTAGTAGTAGTAGAAGTAATAGTAGCAGTACCCTTAGTAATCGTAATAGTAGTAGTGGTAGTAGGGCAGAAGTTGCAGCAATAGTTGTGGCAGTAGTAGCAGTAGTAGTAGCAGTGGTAGTCATAGTAGTAGTAGTAGTAGCAGCATCAACAATAATAGTAGTAGTAGTAGCAGTACTAGCAGTACTAGAAGTAGTAGTAGCAGCATCAACAATAATAGTAGTAGTAGTAGCAGTACTAGTAGTATTAGGAGTAGTAGTAGCAGTAGTGATAGAAATAGTAGTAGCAATAGTGGAAGTAGCAGCAATAATAGTAACATTACTTGCAGCAGCAGTAGTAGTAGTTGCAGCAGCAGCAATAGCTGTAGCAGCAGTAGTAGCAGTAGTAGCGAGTATACTAGCATCAGTAGTAGTTGGTATGGTAGGAGCTGTAATAGCTGTAGTTGTAGTTGTTGTTGTAACAGTAGGAGTACTAGTAGAAGTTGTAGCAAGAGAAGTAGGATCAATAGTAGTAGCAGCTGTAGGAGTGGTAGTGGTAGTAGAAGTAGCAGTAGGAGAAGTAGCAGTAATAGTAGTACTAGTCGGGGTAGTAGCACTAGTAGTAGTAGTAGGAGTTGGAGTTGGAATGGTACTAGGGTGAGTGGTAGTTGGAGTAGTGGCAGTAGTAGTAGTAGCAAAAGTAGTAATAGTAGCAATGGTGGTAGTAGTAGTTAGAGAAGCAGAAGTTGGAGTAGGGGTAGTAGTAATAGCAGATAGAGTGGGAGTACGAATAATAGTAGCAGCAGTAGTAGTTGTTGGAGTAGTATTAGTAGCAGAAGTAGTATAGTATTAGAAGGAATAGTAGTAGTTGTTGTAGTAGTATTTGTACCAATAGTAGTAGTTGCCATCGTAAAAGTAGTAGTAGTTTTAGCAGTTATACTAGTAGAAGTAGAAGTAGTAGTAGCAGTATTAGTATGAGTAGCAATAGTACTAGTGTTAGTAATAGGAGTAGTTGTAGTAGTCATTGTAGTAGTAGCTGTAGCTATAGTGGTAATAGTTGCAGAAGTAGTAGTAGTAATAAAAGTCATAGTAGGCATAGTAGTTGTAGTAGTAGTAGTCATGGTAGTAGTAGGAGTAGTAGTTGTTGTCGTAGTAGCAGTAGTTGCAATAGTAGTAGTAATATTAGTATTAGCAGTAGTAGTAGTAGTACTATTGTAGAAGTAATAGTAGTAGTAGTAAGTGTTCGAATAGGAGTAGCAGTAGGAGTTGTAGTAGGAGTTGGAGTAGGAGTAGTTGTTGTTGTTGTTGTAGAAGTTGTAGGAGTTGGAATAGTAGTATTAGTTGTAGTAGGTGTACTAGTAGGAGGAGTAGTAGTAGAAATAGTAGTAGTAATAGTAATGGGAGTTGAACTAGGAGTAGTAGGTGTAATAGTAGTTGTTGTTGCTGTAGTAGTTGTTGGAGCAGTAGTAGTAGCAGCAGCAGTAGTAGTAGTAGAAGTAGTGGTAGTTGTGGTAGTAGTCGCAGTAGTCATACTAGTAGTCACAGCAGCAGTAGTTGCATTAGTAGTAGTAGGTATAGTAGTTGAAGTAGTGGTAGTGGTTTGTGTGGTTATAGTTGTAGTAGTAGTGGTAGGAGTACTAGTAGTAGTAGTAATACTAATAGTAACAATAGTAGCAGCAATAGTAATGATTGTATAGTACCAGTAGTAGTATTAGTAGTAGCTCTCGTGGAAGTAGCAGTAGTAGCTATAGTAGTTGCAGTTCTAGTAGTAGTTGTAGGAGTAATAGAAGGAGTAGGAGTTGGAATTGGATTTGTAGTAGTGCTAGTTGTAGTAGTTATTATCGTAGTACTAGTATTGGTAGAAGTAATAGTAGTATAAATAATAGTACTAGTAGTTGTAGCTGTAGCAGGAGTTGTAGCAGGAATAGTAGTAGAAGTAGCTGCTATTGTACGAGTAGTTGCAGTAGTACTAGTAGTAGTAATCATTGTATTAGTTGTAGTAGTTGCATTAACATTAGTAGCAGTGGTAGTTGTAGTAGCAGTAGTAAGAGTAGTAATAATAGTCGTATTCCTAGTAGTAGGTGTAGTAGTAATAGTCGTATTCCTAGTAGTAGTGGTAGTGGTTTAGTAGTAGTAGGACTAGCAATAGTCGTAGTAGTACTAGTAATAGTGGCTACAGTAGCAGTAGTGGCAGTAACAGCAACATTTGTAGTAGTCGCAACTGTGGTAGGTGTAGCGATAGTAGCAGCAGTAGTAGTAGTAGTAGTAGAAGGAGTAGCAGTTGCAGTAGGAGTAGTAATTGTAGCAGCAATAGTAGTAGCAGTAATATTAATAGAAGTGTTTGTAGTAGTTGTAGTAATAGTAGTAGTAGCAGTAGTAGAATTAGTAGTATTGTAGTATTAGTAATAGTATTTGAAGTAGTAGTAGGAGTAGTGGTGGCAATAGTAGCAGTCATAGCAGGAACAACAACAATAACAGCAGAATTAGTAGTAGTGGTAGTAGTAGGAGGAGTAGTAGTAGTAATAACAGTAGTAATAGCTGTAGTTGTAGTTGAAGTATTAGTAATAGCAATAGTAGTAGTAGTAGTAGTTGTAGTAT